>OW679194.1:7749615-7848358 GCA_940337035.1 Agriotes lineatus | reverse complement strand
GTAGAACGACCAAACGCTAGATATACGGACGCTATCGAAAAAGACTTAAGAAGTACTGGTCCCATAAAAGGCTGGGGTGCCAATGATGATGAACGGTGGACGCCTAAACATCCCTTTTCGGTAAAGGGCGACATTTTAACCTGAAAATATGTTTAATTATAAAACCTACATCGGTAGATAATATCTATAAAATATGTCTGTTATTATTATTATTAGGGCGCCACCGTACGAGCTTTCAATGACTAGAGTTGTACTGTGAAAACCTCTACTTGGAAAAGCTCTCCACAAAGGTGTCGGAAAATCTGAAGGCTGAATGAACCTATCTTTGTTTTCATGTACTTGAGAATCTTATAATTCCTAACAACGCTACTGCTGTTCGCTTTTGAATGCAAGTGAACTGAATGTAATCTGATACACAACTATATTCAACACACGAATTAGAGGAAACATTCAGCTGGAAGTCAGCTGTCACAATTCTGTTACAAGGATTTTCCTAAATGCAACGTCACGGCGCCGGCGATACACTTCGATAAAAATAAATTTGATGGACTGGCCGCCAACCAACCAACGTGCCAAATAACGTTTAGCCTTCTCAGACGAGGATGGGTTCTATGGACGATACGCAGTATCTTACACATAGTAAATATTTCATTCGAAATAAATTATTGTGAGCATGCAATATTACACAATGAATTTGTGATTTTGGCTATAATGCAGCCAACTTGGAGGCAGGGATTGGCTTCCAATTCAAGACAGTGTTATATGTGGACGAATCCTAAACACCTACGACGTTAGCGCGTATCGAGATAAGATAGTCAGCAAGAAATTCGCGCGATTTTCCGGTTAGAAATGGTAGACCGACGTAATGACGGATGCTAGAAAAACTGCAACAACCTGCTCAGAGAACTATTCTTTGATACTTCAAACGGCACGCGTTTAGTGATTCAAATAAGTTAATGCCAACGAAATGGATCCGGCAAAAGCCGCAAGACTGCCACAAGGGCCGTAAAAACTACATTCAAACAAACAAGATCACAATGGGCAACAGGCCTACTGCTCAGTTGTTTGTTCGATTCTCGCTTCGTCGGCGTCGCTCGGGTTCGCCTCGTGGTCAAGCAACATAATGCGTGCGCTCCTCTGCTGGTCTAAAATCAGAGGCGTGGGTCTAACAATTACAAGCGGGATAAAATGGACCTAGCAGTAACTCACAAACAAGAAAAGGGCTTGATCATTGGAAAATAAAACAGTGTAATCATTATTATTTTAACGGGTTTTGGCGAAAGCTACTCAGATTGCAACCCTGATTCTTCAGAAGTATTCGTATAAGCACGAAAATGCGATTCCATGTGCATGTGAAACCAGATGAAAGACATTAATTACAGCGGCAGGGATCAAGAACCGCCAAACAGAATTCTCTACATCATCTAGAAAAACATAAATACATTTTCACTGTATGTGAGTCATTACTCGAGACAGTGTTACGTGTCAAAAGCATTTGATATTAATACTAGTGTTGAATGAGGAATCTAGTGAGAGTGGCGCGATAAAATTAATATCAGATTGGCTTTGTTCGTTGCTAGGGAAGAAAAAAAAACAACGGTTGTTTGTTGGAGAGAAAATTTGTATATCAGCTTTTAAAAAAGGCAAGAGTTTTCGTGGGGTGTAAATGACAATCTCGCCATTTAATATGGTTTGGTGATAGTAAAGAATTGGGTTACTGGCAGCCGTTCCTGTAAGGGAGATCATTAAGCGGATGTCATTTTTCCAATGAATATTATATTCAAGCTGTGAAGCGATTTGGGAAACACGAATTCAACGATTGCGAAGTTTATTGCCTGTGAACAGGCAACAACTATTAGGCGGAAAATCTTGGAAAGATAATCTACGGAGAATCAACCGCAGTCTTGGGGGTCGATGTGTAGCGAATGACAGCCGAGGTTAGGGCCTGTCAAGCTGACATGTGATAGGAGTAACGGAACGTATTAAATGTCTGCGAGCATATCGGCACAAATATAAGTGTTTTAGCTAGAATCTGATGATATTTTTGCATATAAAAACTGTGTAACCATTAAACTTACGAGCGGTTTAAGTTAAGCTATTTGGGGTACCCTGCGTTAGGTTGTAATATTAAAGATGCTAATTGTCTGATCGATGGTAATAATGTTCTAGTAGTAATAAAACTAGCTACAAGTATTGCTTTCTTTCATTTTGATAGGGAGTTCAATAATCGTATTGTTATTAGTTGATAGAAAGAGAAGTTACAAGTTTCTTGGCTTATATCAGTATATTTGAGTTTAACTTGTTGGCGCCAATTATCAACATCATAAACTAGAATCCGCGACGTCTTCACTGATGCTAGAGACGGGCCTCAAATATACTCTTATAGTGATCGATTGTTAACTAAGAGATATAGCGATGACCTAAAGGTAGGTAAAGGAAAATATAGATAAATATAGATAACAACAGAAGACCCCAAACCACAAATATTTAACCGCCACACTCAATAGGAAGTAAATTTACAAAATTTACCTTTGGTTACGATGAACAGCATGTAGAGTCAGTTAAGCACGGTTTCTACTTTCTGCCAAGCCGGCAGGAACGTATCTGTTCTACTTTATCCTCCTGAGACTAAAGTTTGCAACCTTATTAATCTATTGTCTTTTGTTCCTCCAATCTCTCACTATTTTTATAAAGGTGTTTATTACCTCGATCCGCCAGGACGAACCAAACATATTATCCCAGACAACACCGCTGGGGTAATATTGTATCTTCTACACGGATGGGTATTCAAATAATTTTTTTGTGATTAAAAGCATTAGTTGGGCGTGATGATCGCACAAAATCTGATCCCCAAGTCAAAGTGGAGGACTGCTTGGTTGAGGTGGAGTTAGTGGGGATTTGTAAACGCCTTGTCGCTGTAACGCGAGCATCTGCGGTGTCGACTTGTAAGATAAATATGAGTAATGATAATCCAAAAAATATTCATTCCATAGGCCCTGAGCAACCTGAACCACTAGATAAAGCTGTGACTTTTCTGCCACAATCGTCAGCTCAAGTTCACCGCAACTTAGTGGCGAAGAGATGAGTAACGACGTAGAAACCAGTAAAAATGTGGCAGAAGCTGCTAGAGAGATTCAACTAAAAGAAACATTCAAGCAGCTCAGTGATGCGGCTAGAGGTTATTTACTTCAAAATGGCACAAATCAGGAGAGACCTTGCCTTGCAGCCCATGGAAAAAAACCATAACTTCAGACAAGAAACTATGGATCTCCAAAAGGCTGGTCGTACTTCAAAGTCCACACAAGGTAAGAGGTGAAAATGGATCATCCTAGAAACGTACTATAGGAAGACCAACCTTCAACTGTCTAGTACAATGGCATAGCGGAGGGCTTTAAAGTGGGTGGTGTGTCCGTAAACTATCCAGAAGGAACTTTCATACTGACCAACCTGAATTTATTCAAGATGCAATCTTGAGTAAAAGTTAAAGCAAAAAATCGGAATGCAGAAAGCCTAAATTCCTCAGATCAACCTTTAAACGTTTGGTAAAAGTTGGTTACTTCTGAGGTGTGCCGATCAAGCCGCCGCTGAATATCCCAAAAGCGACCTTCCTCGCCCACACTTGCACACTTCTCTAAAAGCTCAGAGAACACGACGGAAAGAGTACTAAGCTTCTCGCAAAGAGAAAATGAGAATATACAAACAAAAGAGTGCAGCGTTCTAAGGCGCTAAATTACCTCCAAAAACATGTAATTGATCATGTGAGTTGACAAAGAGTCATTTGGCTAAAATGCAGTGTGTGGATCACTTGGATTTAGATTAGCTGCAGTTTAAGATTTGTATGGACTTAGTACCCACCGATATTACTCTGCACCTACAAGTTCAAGGTGTTTCAGAGTGGTCCATGAGACTGCATTTTTCCCAGTCATTTCAAAGCCTGAAGAAGATCTGTAGAAATCCGATTCAGACGAAAGCTACCTGGGCGTCAAAAACCACAATCTAGCCATAAAGTTGATGTAATACCTGAGGTTAACGATGACAATGTACGAGGACTACACAAAACAGCCTTCGAAATAGCATATGTTTCAAACCTAGGAGTAGCACAGGTTCTAGAAAAGACAGACAGATACTATCAACAACAACGCCATTCCACCAGGCGAAACAGACAGAAGAGACGACTCAAAACCGTCCTCCATACCTTCAAAACCTTGATGACGCCTGCTAGTGGTTTTTACAACTGCACCAAACCATACCTCTTCAATAATGCACAACAGTGCTTCATTTAACGGTTTACTATTTTCGGGTTTTTGTAAACTAACTTCCCATCCTTTATCTAATAGACTTGTCTGTCCGGGACGCTGTTTTGTCTGTCCGGGACGCTGTTTCAGCAGCCAAACCGTAAGAGATAGAGAAAAAAGTTATGAAAGTTATATGTTTGGAATGGTCATGTTAGGTCAGAAACCGAATTTCAGTCACGTGACACTTCCGGTTTTCGAGAAATCACGTTTTTATTTAATACGTTCTATTTGAAAAACGGTCTTTTTTGTTTTATTAAATGAGACATTTGTCTCACTGGTTGCTAGTTATGTCTAATAGGGATATTTTAATAGAAAACAATTACTTATTATGCCTATTGGTTTTGTGTTTTAAAACTACGAACACAAGTACATTTCATTTAATAATGAGGGTTCGTTCGTTATTACTGAATGAGACCACGGTCTTCCACACGACCTCACAAATCGAGTCCTTGATGTTTCGGTTGTTATGACACTTGTGTTTGACGACTGTGAACTTTTTGTGTGTGACCTGTCTTGTGTTTGGTTTTGTGGTGTTTCGTCATCTAGCAGTGGCTACAAGTATTATTTCTACGATAATGGTCTACTGTGCAGCAGATAATTGTAGTAAAAAGCAAGGTCAGCGGATACTGCCCATCTCTAGCGTGCTTTTAAGACTTTCTTTAGTGCAACAAAAGTGATTACATTCGTCCTACATTTAAAATGCGACATTGGCCGCGGGCTACAGCTAGTAAATCTATAATGCAAAAGCAGCCTTCGATGTGCTTAGTACAAAAGTTATTCGCAAACAGCTAGATATTCCGTATCGATGGGGTATTGAATGCCTTTTCACTAACAGAACTAAGCTTCACCCAAAAGAAGTACTGCGCCTTATTGAGATTATAGACATTTTAACTGGGGGTTGCTCTTACAATAGACATTATGCATAGGTCACAGTATAAGAAAAATGTCCACGTATATACGCCCCACCTAAATAATTTTAACTCTAGTCAAAAAAATTTGTATTTTAATAATACACTATTTTGTCTCAGCTGTATTATTTTGTTCTATTGCATTAATTGGAAGCCGAAGACAGTAAGCGAAAATTTGCCCTAAAATACCATACAGTTTATAACTATTTTCCTCAAATACCAAATATCCTCTCCAGAAGGGAAGTAAAACATAAGTAAAAGTAAAGTTTGGGCACTTCATTCCACGTACGAACATGGCCTGAGACAAGGCGAGTCAGGGTCGCCGAAATATCTCTTTCCGAAACCCAATCAGTCTGGCACACTGCTAACGGCTTACTGGGTGATGTGGTTAGCATCACGCATTTAACGACTGCCTTACTTTCCCTACTTCTACAACTGTGGGTTCGGTACCCATTTTTCTAAGCCACTGGGTGGGCCGCCCGCCAGTTGCCAGACGTGCAATTGAACTTCGTACCGTGGCACCGCAGCCTGAGCCCCCTAACTGCTCTGCCACGCTGACGTAAAATTAAAACATAAGAATGCCTTTATTACTACTTGATGCTGCAACTTGAACTTGTTGTTATTTTCGTCCCCATACAATTCCGTGCATATCTAATGCCTATGTATGGGGCCCGGGACGGAGTCGAATGCGGTACAACTGCTCGCGTGAGAACGATCAAGTCAGGCCAAAAGGTCGTGTGGTGAGAGCGGTCAAGGGTTTTGTTTTTACGACAAATTGGTAAAGCGCAGATACAATTCGCCCCAAACCGCGTTATGATGTACCTATAACAAGGCGCACTCATCGAGTATGAAGTAATTCAATCCGCTGTTCGTTATTTAGCGCACTTGGTGAACTCTTGGTAATGTGTGAATGAAAATGGCGCCACGGACTTTAATATCTCCCTGAAAACTGCTCCCTTGAGCTCTAAAAAGAGAAACAGTATTTTTGCTGGGTGACAGCGATGTGCAACAGTAGCCGGCCCATCTACAAACTTATCTGATGACTGATTTCATACAGCCGCTAAAACCCTTTACACAAACAAGCACATACAAAGGGAGGGAGGATGTCGCATACAATCAAATAAACGCAAGGATTAGATTAACCTGGCTAGAATGGCTTTGAATACATAAACAGAAGTCTAATCTTTTACCTTCATCCCCATTTTCCAAAGTATGGAGAAATCGTACTTTGTATGCATGAATCTTTCTGGCTTTATAAATTCTTTGCAAATGTGCTCTGCTTATATTGGTGTTGTTACTCCGTCTTCTTAAAGACATTTTTGGATCGTTTGCCACAGAGTCAAGTGCAACCAATGTTGCGGCATCGTCGTCATAAAATTTTTTTTTTTTTGGTTTTTGATGTGATTGATACTTCCAGTTCGTAAAAATTTCTTAATCAGCCACCATGCGTACGATTTTTGAACTGTTGTTTCTAGATATTTTTCATTAACCTTTAAACGCCTGTAAGGGGTCTTCGCGGGACCCCAGCGCTATATTTTTTGTAATATCTGCGGAATAAAAAAAAGCTGGGAACAGTGCCTCAAGCTATGTGCTTGGTATAACCTGTAAAAACACTTGTTAGTTTGGTTTAATCCGCCATTGTGAAAGTGTTGAGTTATAAGACAATTAGGTAAGTGGGGTCTCGCGACGACCCCGAATCGGCATTAAGTGGTACCAAATTTCATATTAAAAATTAAATATTTTTTACAGATTTTGGTTAATATGGACTTTTCAAAAAAGCGTAAACCACTAACACAACGCGAGCATGAAGCGCTAATAAATAATTTAAATTTAGGGAGTTCGGTCTCGGAACTGGAATTCGAAAATTTCACAGAATCAGATGAAGAATATGAAGATGTGAAAGAAAGTGCTTCGGAAATTGAATACAACGTAGAGATAGAAAGTGAAGAAGATTCAGATCAAAAACCAGAACCACAAGAAACTGTTCAAGATATCGAAACGAAAAATTTGCTCGCGCCGTCGTTTTTTTCTGTTACAATTAGGCGACGACCTTGCTAAAAACAATATGAAAAAAAGAGCCGAATACAAAAATCACAAGGTAAATGTTCAAAGAGCCTTACAAGATTGTGGAATTTTATCCGAAAACCTACCAAACAGAGATAAACTTCAACAAGAACTAGGGGCCAGAAAACATGCTAGATGTTACCAGTGTCCACGTAAATGTGACAAAAAAATCAACACGAGATGTGACATTTATAAAAAGTTTGTGTGTGCAATCCATAGAAAAATAGAACAAAAATTGGTTTTCTCAATGTGCAGTTCAGACTAGGTAATACTTTTTGTTAAAATACATGTTTAGGTTCGTCTTACTTTCATTTTGTTTTTAACGTAAGATACTGTTTTTTTAGTGTTTATGAAGATTTAAATACATGTTTTTTCATCAAAATCCATGATTGTGTTTTAACTTTAAAAATAACCTATAAATGCATGCTCAGACATTTGTTTGTTATGGGGTCCTTTGCAGACCCCGCTCCGGCATGTACGTTGATGGCATTAGCACCGGCATTTAAAGGTTAAAAAGATTAATTACGGAAGATATGGATCTGTCGCCGATGCCGCAACACTGAATTAAATAAATTTTTTCTTCCTTTAACATTTTTAATTAACACTAATAGTTTAGGATAACAAATTAAATACAGCGCCAAAACTACTTTTAAACTATTTGGAAAATTCTTACTCAATACTTGTATTTTATTGATATTTTGACAAGTGAACGTTTGTTTTCCATGGGTACTATTAAAAAAATACTAAAATTATGTAGTCACTCAGTTTTTGATTCTGAAAAATTTTCCTAATAACATTTTGTAATTCCTTTTTCTTAAAGAGCACTTTTGTACTTTTCCAATAAAAAAAAGGCCAAAAATTAAAGTAGGCTTAGGATTTTAAAATTTTGTACAGTTACTCAGTTTTTGAGTCTGAACAATTTTTCTTAATAACATTTTGTCGTTACTTTAACAGAAAAGGCAATTTACCAGAACCAAAAATAAGATTTTTGAAAAGATCCAAGGCATAGTTGATTTTTCGAAACTAAAATTATGTCACAAATTAGTTTCAAACCAAGCAGGGCTGGACCCCAGAAGCTCAAATTTCAACTAGAAAATTTTTTGTCATTTACAAGAGTCGTCCAAACAATCCGGGGACACACTGTATATATAGGCCCACGACTCGACTCTGCTAGCATTGCAAGTTAATGAACATTTCAATAAGCACAGAGTTAAGGTGTTGTATATAACTGCAATCCTATACTTAAAATTCAAATAACAAACGCATTGGTAAAGAGATGCCAGTAATGATAAAGTAAGGAACGCAAATGGCAAGCTTGTTTTTCACAGGGGTCGAAGTTGACTTGCAAATAAATTAAATAATAGGTTTGAGCATAATAAATAGCCAAACCGAAAGAAATTAATAGTCACAAAAAGGTTTGATATGTGCAAGTAAAAGAAGCGTAGAATTCAATAAAGCTAGTCAGTGAAATTGGTGAGGATTCTAAAAAGGTAAAGAAGCCAGAATAAGATAACAATACATTGCAAAAGAGCAATCTGAAAAAGCAGGCAGGTGGACATGAGAAAGCAATTAGAAAAGCAGGCAATAGGTTATGAAGAAAGCAATTGAGAAGCAAGGAACTCTTAAAATAAACAGTGCATTGAACGGTTGTGAATAGCAGAGCAAATAATATAACGTGTTTGTGTGAGTGGCGCAAAGAGGCGATTTTTAAATATCAGAAACTGACAATAAATTTAGTTTGTAGGAAATTTGAAGATTTAAAACTGTTATCAAACTAGAATGTATTTAAATTAACCAAAACTTATTTCCGTTTATATTGTAACCATAGCAATAGTTTTTATTTTGTTTTAATAACGGGGAGAACAAATGAAATAAATTAAGAGTGACAGTGTAGGATTTGTGCTCCACTTTAATTATAATTTTAATACAATAAATGAGCATTTTTCAAAATAAAAGGTATACCATTGCGTTGTGCACTTTTCATAGTTTCGGTGGTATCGTTGATGAAAGTTTCCGACACCAAAAATAAAAATTTTTACAAGTGCCTCTCCGAGGATCCAGCAGCCGTTCCAGTTTGAGATTTCGACAACTACGTCCAGCTAAGATAAGGGTCCAGAGCCACAGATCTGCACTGTGATACTTAGATCAGGACTGCAGGAGTGCTACCGGCAGCTTCAACAGCGAGGAAAGCCGCTCCAGGGCCAGAAACACCCCAGGTACTGGTCTTCGAGCATCGGAGGAGCCGCCGTTACCTAAAACATAAGAGTAAGCGGTCGGATTTCGACGTGCATATGAGAGGAGGCCTTACTGAGAAGGATTCGAGAATCTTCACGACCACAGCGTAGGGGCTGTTCGAAAAATAAGCGGCATATAACCATTTATCTTGGGCAGTAAATAAGTACAGCTCACATTTTAACCAGCCTAATAAATTGATAACAGGCAAAAGTTCGATCACAGTAAAGTATTAAACAAAGCATTGTGCATATTAGATTTTGCTCTAACTTATAAATTGTAAATCAATTAATTAATCAATCCAGCCATTAGAGAGCATTCCATCTCAATATATATATATATATATATATATATATATATATATATATAATTAACGCGGATTAAATTGTGAGAAAAAGGTTATCCCTATACATGACGTGATAGGGGGTTCACATACTGCTAAAGGCAGCAGGCAATCACTCTTGCTACTTGTAAAACTAAAGTTTATGGACAGGTCACGTTATTATACCGTGTTTCCGAAAAGTGCCACCGACTAATTAATTGGCCGCAGCACTTTAAACTACACCCTGTCTAAAATCTTGGCGGCCGCTTACGTGATGTCCGTCGGGTATATGTGGCTTGTCGCACATCAATTGGCCCAGGAAAACCTCTGGAGCTTGCGGGACAACTCAGGAAAAATCTATAGTAGCGAGATGAAGAGTCTCACGAACCAGATAATGACTACGAACCGGGGTAGCGCAGTCAGAACCTCAAGAAGAGACCGGAAATACGTGAAATATATAACGGGAGTTTTCAGCAAACGCACTTCCTTTAATGAACATCGGGCATAATAAAATTTCCAGATTAATTCGATTAAAGAAACTCGAAGACATTGTTTTCCTCCACGAAAGCCCGCAGCCATTCTAGCATATAACGCAAACCCTCAGGACGGCCAACGCCCCTACATCAACCAATAATAATTTATTTTGCCCCAAGGTACCCATGTTAACTGCGTTAAAAGCTTCCACAATAAAAATAAGGCCGCAACAAACGATTCGAACCAACACAAATTCTGCCCTGAACGCGGCAATCTGGCGCCCAGAATCGCAGAACCTTAGACCTGTCTCGTCTTGCATCAAATGCTCTTGTAAACTCACTTCGAAGACTGGGGATCCGTCTGATTTCGACTCAGAATGAAAGAATAAGAAATATCAGATGATTGCGTCGCCATTGGTGCTTTTAGAAGCTCTGAGTGGTCAAAACTACGGGATTGGTACAGCCTCATCACGGGTTTCGGCAAGCCTAGCGAAACTACCAACGATACGCTCCCAGGCCTTGAAAGTGATTCAATACTTCCACACGCGTGCGCTTACTGCTTTCATTAAAAATTATGGAGACCTTAATATTCTTTTTAATAGGTTTTCGCATCTTAGCGACGCCGAGAACTTAAAAGAACAAAGCGATCGATGGTTTGATTTTACGCACCTGCGATGACCAAAACTACGACGGACACAACGTACATGTACTCGCCATCACGTCATTTGACATTTGATACTTTGGTGAACAGAATGCTTAATGACTCCTTATCGCCTGCTATATCGAGACAAGTAGAAGACAATTTGTTATTGCAACACAAGAGAAACTTTAAATCGACGAGACTGCGTCCAAAGGAAAGGTTCAGAGCCGTCTTTATCACATTTGTGCCTGGGTATGGTCGGAACTCTTGCCTAATAGCATTAGTACGATAAATTAACTTAAAAAGCTGCCAGTTAAGCCGTAGTCAATGAAATTACCCGATTAAACATCGTCAAACTGCACGTTTTTTTTGTGAAGAGTGTTCATTAAATACCCTGTTGAGAAAAATATCGGATCTAATATTTAAGACTATTCCCCTCAGATAATATAAACCAATCCCATCAATCAATTTTCAAATTTTGAACCAATCAGAGTCGAATCCAGCGAATATTTTGCATTAGTGCAATACCCGGGTATTTGCACAAGTGCAATATCGAGTATTTGCGGGAAGAAGAGCAAACCAGCTAGGCACACAAGAAATTTCAGAAAGAAAACTGAAAACTCTTTAAAAATGAAAAGGCCACAACATTTTGAGTAATACAGATTGGATTGCCTCCAGCCTAATAAGTTTAGTCAGTAAGAGCTTGCAATTCCGTGACGTTACTGTTAGTGTCATTTGATGTACAGTATTTTCCTTTGTAGATTCTGAGTTGAAAATATACTTTCAGTACACTCTGTGCTTGAATGAATTGACACGACGACATGCAGGTGATATCATGGTTTGATTAAGCGATTATACAAGGAAGTAAGGTAGGTACTGTCAAATTCTATGCTTGCCCTATATTGCTTCTGTAAAGAACTAAACTCTGTTTTAAGACGACATTAGAATGAAACTAAGCAAAATGTGTATTGGGTAACTATAGACAAATTAAGCATTAAGGTAGTTTTGGTATAAGACCAAAGAAATCTCTTGAAGTAATAATTGGTAGCTTCTGCCATTCAACTAAGATGATAAAAGAAATTCTAAACTTACGTAGAGACCTAGCTCCTGGCGTTTTAAATAATAAGTTTCAAACACAACATTAGATCTTTTAGCACTACAAGTTGATATGCGAATTAATTTGACTATTTGCAGTTTAAATAGTAAATTGCTTTTCATTGTGCTCATACTTCAAAATGGTATTGTTGAAAGTTGTGTGATTGCTCGATAGCAAGGAACTAACAATTATAACGAAATTAATTCGATGAACTACTGCTAGTGAATACGCACGTTGCGCTAAACAAGCTACCGATATTAATTAAAGTAGTCGAGCCCAGCAATTAACCAGTGTCACTGGTTGAACAACTTACGTGCTTAATTAAAAAAACCCCTTTCCAGCATAGAAACGAGTAATAGATGACTTACCACTTAACTTTTATGATGATTGTAATTACAGGAGCATTGCATTGGGTCGCTTATTAACATAATTAAACGCTACACTGCGGCTTTTGCGAAAGAAACTCGACCCTTAAAATTTACAAACTTAATTCAGTTTAACGGCAGAATTAATTACAATAACTCAACCCTAAAATCTGAAGATAAATTAGTATTTTCTCCAATTGAATCGGGACGTTGCATTTGAATACTACAAAGGACTTAAACGGAAAACATGGCTAAAACATTCAGTACGAGATGAACGAATCAACTCAATAACTTTTGTATTCATAAGTTCCAAAACAACGTTAAAACTTCAGAGAAGCCCGAATTTCAAATGAATGCGCCTTGAGACAGTCGGGCCATCTGTACCTTCCGTTTCCTCCCCACCAGACTTGGAGTAGAGCCCTCGGCGTGAAATAAACGTGCCATTAATTTATGGTGTCTGTCGGCATTCTCTAAAAACAGCAAGAAAAACTCATCGACTTCTGGCTCGGCATCGTTAGTTTGCGGGATTAATTTTTTAGTGAATCCTCTTAGCGTGGCTGCCATCCAAAACTTTCCAGCTTTTTAAACGTATTCTCATGCGGCAACGCAGGAGAGACACGACCCTTGTTTTACAAACCGTCTCGTATATTTTGCCACAAGTAGGTAATGTTATAAATAAGGAAAAGGAAAATGGTCATGGTTCAATTCAATTCAATGTTCATAATTATTATATTATTAACGGTAATAGTGATGTTTCTTAGTTTAAAGTTGATGACTATAATTAATTCTGAAATATGTGATCCATGCACTAACTCATTGCATGCTAAATAAACATTAATTCAGTTTACATTACGAATTTGACAGGCCATTTTTCTTGTGCTGTAAACATAAAAGTTTAACTTTTAACTGGAGTTTCCGGAAAAGCAACAAACCATTCGTAGGTGATGGCCCACGTTATACCTCTGGAGCTAACTTAATTAGAAGAGATAACAAATAGTAGATCTACTACTATATTATTTGAATTTTGTTTAATATATACCAGCTGCATAAATAATTGCTTTAATTTGCTCTCTCGCGACGAGCTGTTTAAGTACTGCTAGAAAAATTATCGGTACAACATATATTTCAGGTTTAAATTGCCATTTTCATCGTCAGCATCTAAATGTTAAGATAACTACGTTTAATCTACCTCAAAGATAGCTAAATTGCACAAGCAGATCTTTTCTCAACGACTGCATACCCAAACCCCCAGGTCAGCATGCTCCACAGATCATTTAGAGCATTCCGAGATGAAATGAACTGAGTTGTCTAGACTTGCACGAAAACGTGATGATAAACAGGCCGTTAGACATGGGGTTGGCATACGCAGAGGCGTATCGCTAGAATTTTGCTTTGAACTGGCGATTTGAACACCCAGAGGGGTTGAAATTACATCCATCATGTTATCTTTTCCTAAGAGATTGCTTGTACAGCTTAATCTCCATCAAAAAAGCCAGTTAATTTGACACTACTCCGTACTACCGCAATTTAGAAACTCACCCCAAGTTTAATAAACCACAAAGTATTTTCTGCAATTATAATATTTTGAAAACCACCACAAACGCTTCTGGATATTTATCGTTATTCAGTCATATTTGATGCAATTATTTTAGATATTTGCACGTAATCATCGGGAGTTTCTGAAATTATTGCCTTGTAACTTCGGAAGATGATTCTGGTCACTAAAATACAAAAAACCTTTGAGTTAGTAATATGACATAGGTAATATAAAATCTGTACAATACGAATATGAGAATACAATTTTCAACAAAATTACTATTAACTAAATTTAAGTCTTATTTGGAAGCCAGGATAAGTAAGAGCAACAAAATAGGCTTAGTGAAAAAAATAGATACTATTTCGTGAACTTAAGGGTAAACTATTATAACTAACAAGCAAAAGTAAACATATACGAAAATATCACTGCTATACCTTAGAAAACTACAGAAGAACAAGAGATGTTGTACGTCGTGTAATGTACTTTCCTCCATTCTTCTGCTTGGTGTAGACTTTCCATTACTGGACGTTAAGTCACAACTCTGACTTAAATATGCAAATATTATTGCTCAAATTGATACGAGATAGATAGCAGGTCATGCTTGTTATATGTAAAATATAAATGGAAACAGTTATTTTATTAACTGTTTAGCAATTTACCACATATTTTTTAATTTAACAATCTGTGAGATACATTAGGTACAATTATCTTAACAATGGACGGTTCTGTGCCCATGCCTAACTTTGTTCAGAACTCCTTATGGAAGTTAAGATTACGGAGATGCATACAGCCTTCATACGTTTAAGAAAAGCGTATAAAATAATACTTATAAAAAGCTACGTAAAACAATCAAATGTCAGGTTATTTTAAAATTTTAAGGTGCCCCCAAGAAAGCGGGGATGATCGCGTCGAATGGCTGCAGCAAATGGTTCCCTTGCCTTAACAGTCCCGTTTAATATCTGAGGCGACAGGCTGCTCGGCGGCCTGCCCGGCTCTCACTGTGGGTAGTGAAGCCGACGAGACGAGAAAATTCACGATCTCGTCTCGTCCCGCCTTTAAATTCGGGATCGAGAATGGCTTTTTTCGAGACGATATTAATCAAATCTCAAATATTGTCATATATTATTTAAAATCTAGTATCCTACAATTCAGTGTTTTCTAAAAACAAAACCTTTTGATTCTGCGGATGCTAGATGTTAATCGCATGTAGGTCTGTTTATGGCTAACGCATAAAAAATCCATAAACTGTATTCTAGCACATCTGATTACTTATGTTCACAGTTTCCTCCACCAATCTGTATATTATGATATACAAGCAATCCAGTGAGACAAATGTCTCATTTAAAAAAACAAAAAAGACCGTTTCTCAAATAGAACGCGTATTAAATAAAAACTGTACCCAGACCTGGAAGGTGTCAAAGTGGTTGCCTGACCAATCGAGGTTTTAAGGCGCAGAGGGTCGCAGCTCCGTTTGGCTGCTGAAACAGTTTTTATTTAATAGGCGTTCTATTTGAAAAACGGTCTTTTTTGTGATTTCTCGAAAACCGGAAGTGTCACGTGACTGAAATTCTGTTCCTGAGCTGACATGACCATTCCAAACATATAACTTTCATAACTTTTTTCTCTATCTCTTACGGTTTGGCTGCTGAAACAGCGTCCCGGACAAGTCTATTATATATATGGTGGATGCATACCACTGGAATAAGAAAAAATCCTCTTACTCATGATACCACATACAACTATGGGTTCCATATACAAAAATACAACTTTATGGTATAACTCGAATTTCAGAACTTTTTTTGAATAACTGACTACCCACTGCATTCGTATCGAAAAAATGCCAGAAGAACGTCAAATTACTTTTATCTTTTTTTATAATAAGCGAGATATGGTCACAAAACGAAAAATCGGAAAAATTTAATTTTTGTTTATAATTCGAAAACAAAAGACGGTAGCCCATTTTGGTTTCCACCATTAAGTTTTTCTCGAAAAAATATCGAGGATGGGGGTACATTTTTCAATATCTCCTATACTTATCGAGATTCCTTATGAAAACATGGAAATTTCCCCAACCTGTACTCTCTGCGACAGCGACCGCGTTTGTTCAGGAAAATAAATTTGAACCCGCTTAGTAAAAGAAACGATAATTAGCTATTGTAGGTATCGGAATGTTAAGAATTTGCTACGTCTTGTAATGTCTATGACGTATTCTGAATTTCCACCCATTGAATTTTCCGTTTGAATTTAATGCCTCTAATGTTCTCTCGCGGAAGGCACGTTGGATTGAAATGACAGAATTGGTTAAATTGCTAGTTATCTGTATACAGATTGGTGGCGGAAAATGTAAACAAAGGTAATCAAATGTGTTAGAATACAGTTTATGGACTTCGTATGCATTAGGCACTTTATAAATTTGGATGGAAGGTTCAATTTGTTACGTAAGGTAGTGCTAAGAAGGAATTTTTTGAAATTCAACCTCTAAGAGGGCGAAAAGAGTTAAAATGGGTTTTTACGAATTGCTTGATGTCTCTTACACCCGGTGTTTACTTGCAAAGATTTTCAATGGAAATGCTTAGAAACGTATTTCAGGATTTTTCCCTAATCAACCCCTAAAGGTGCAAATATGTGTTCGGGGTGAATTTTGAAAATTTTTCCCCTAAGGGGGTAAAAAGAGGTAAATGTTTTCACAAATTCCGCAATATCTCTTCGACCCGGCTATCGCCTCGTCAAAAGAAGTAACATTCTCACGTTCTAAAATCATTAATTTCGCGCACTTAATACAAAAATAGCATTTTCCAACTCATACAATTATTGAGGTTTTTCCTAAAAAATTTTAACTTAATATATCCAAAAAACTTGACACTTGACAGTTTGACACAATGATATCGTTAGTTATCAAAGTACACTGTGTTATTTCCTATGTTTTTGTATTTACAAAAACCACAATAATTTATTCGGTAGTGATTAATAGTAATTTACGATACAAGTCCGTAAAGCTAGTCTTTATAGTCACGAGTGGGGCAGAGTTAAAACCCGAGTGAGCGAGTGTATTAAGCCCCGCGAGTGACTAAAGATGCTTTTCGCATGTGTATGTGATCGTACAATATCTACGATAAAATCTACAAAACACGTAAGCAAATATAAGAAAATATTTAAATGTAAATTGCAAACGGTCCTAATTTTGCGTGGTTAAAAATTTTAAAACCGGTGCTACTGACGACGTGCCGAATGAAATCTTTTAAACACGTTGCTGCTGACAACGTAAACTAATGAAAACATGTTATTAAACAGTCGTTTTACAAACTTAAAATTGCCAACTAAAAGTCAATTTTACACTGTCTTAGATAAAGTAAATTTTATCCACTATTATCATTAAAGTGTTATTCTAGCAACGTGGCTTTAGTGGATAACGCACTTACAACTTTATAGGTAGGTGTTGGAAAGTAGTTATGTATGGTCCAATTGAATAAAGAGGCATTTTATCCATAAGGGCAAAACTTTAGCTCACGAGAGATAAAGATTTGCTCAAATACAATACAGCCTTATAAATAGGCATTGGAAAAGAAAATTACTTCACTACTATAGCCAAATTCTCCTGAGAAAATATATGGAAACAGATAACAAAAACGTATGTGTATCTAATAGCTATTTATGCAACAAGTGCTAAAATTTGATGTTATGCAATAACACTTTTAGCACTAGTTTGAATACAATATTTTTTCTATGACCTTAAATTTTCTGTTATTAATCCCTAAATGTCGATTTAACAAAGTTTTGCATTTATGACAGTAATAATTGATGTTATAATAAAGAGATGGCCTTGACGCGCAGGTGAATGTTTGTGAAGACAGTACTGTCAAAGTCAGTTATCAAAGGTAATTATAATTGTACACATCTGACTTTATTCATTAGATAACGCTTTAATTATTTAAAAAGCACTTTACCTCTAACGCAAGAAGTAACTAGAATAACTTTACAACCTCACTTCCAGCTCGAAATTGTAGTTTTATAACCTCACTTCACTTTATAACACATGTGCTAAAAGTAAACAGCTGATCTAATTTTAAACACGCTAAATTATAAAACGTCACTCTTAGTAAAAAAAGTTAGCCCTAACAGGCCTACTCTTAGTGGTGGGCATAGAAAAAAATGTAGACACCACTCCGCTGCCGACCGAGCTTATAAGAATATTACTGCACAAACGCTCCAAAAAAACCGCGACTTTTTCCAACAATTTCAACACTTCCGTCTACAATATATTTTTCAAAATGTATGTTTGCCTAATATTTTTATTGACTTGCAACCCGACCACGTCAATCATGTTGCAATAAAAATAATTAAAATTCAACGGTATGCAATTACCACTTACATATATATGGAAGTATAAGGTCTGCACACTTACTTGGGTGCCTGTACGTCTTCAGCTGTGAACTTCAATCTAGCCCGAAATTTCTATGAAAATGTGCTTCAAAAAAAGTTGGGCGTTATGAGCAAAATCAAAGTTGGACGTTGTGATCAAAAGCAAGCTTGGGCGTTATGACCAAGTTGGGCGTTGTGACTAGAATCAAAAGTGGGCGTTGTGACCAAGTTGGGCGTTGTGACCAGAATCAAAGTTGGGCGTTGTGACCCAGTTGGCGTTGTGACCAAAATCGAAATTGGGCGTTGTGACCAAGTTGGGCGTTCTGTCCAAAATCGAAATTGGGCGTTCTGACCAAAATCGAATGTGGTTTCAGTGGCGTCGATAGCTCTCTCCTATAACAGGCGTCGGTGGGCGTTGTGACCAAGTTGGGTGTTGTGACCAATATCGTTTTTGGGCGTTATGACCAAGTTGGGCGTTATGACCAAGTTGGGCGTTGTGACCAAAATAAAAATTGGGCGTTGTGACCAGAATCTAAGTTGGGCGTTATGACCACATTCTGAGTTGGGGTTTGTGACCAGTGGGCGTTGTGTCATAGCCCCTCGGAGGTGAGACACATGGCCCCAAATATTGGTGATTTTGAAGTGACGTCTTTCCCCCCATAGGTGACGCTAAAGCTTGCCTGTTTTAATACATGGCATTAACATGGTTAGGCCTTCCCCAACCAGGAAAGGCCGAACATTTTGTCAGTAATACAGGTTGGACGTCACCATTAAGGCCACTCCCCCAACGTCATTTTACTCTCTAGCTTGTGCGGTCAATATACATATTTGTTATTCAGTACACTCTGCGTTTACAGCAACTACCCCCATTACAATATCATCCACCTCAAGATAGTTTTCTTCTGGGATAGAGAACTTCATTACTACCCTAGGAAACATTTGACGGCCCCGTGATGCATGCAAATTTACTATTATTGACTTCCTACGCTCCTCCACAATTAATTAAAACAGAATCACTTACCCTTCCCACAACAGAGTGCCTCAGTGTTTCAATGAATTGGCACCTCTTTCGTTTATCAACGGGTAGTAATTATCGTTTTTACCTGTAACAATGGATACAAAATATATCAACGCAATAAAAAATCACGTGCCGGTTACGCTAGTGCAATTAAAATAGGTAATGACATATCAGAAAAGTTCAAAGTAAACGAGAGATTGCGACAAGGGTGCTATATAATATACACCATATGATATCTATCTGATGAAGAAAAAATATAAAAGCATGAGCAATCGGCTAGATCAAACTGCTACCCTAGATACTCCGTATTTCGCATATGACCACATTATAGTAGGATAATATCTACGCTACAAGTACGAAATTAAGGACTTTTTTGAACGAGCCCCAGTTTATGGCCAAACGAGAGAGACACATAAATAAGGCGAGTCTAAAAAGCCGCTTTCGTAAGGTTTACGTACATCATTTTTTATTCTACTGCCTTGGAAGCGTTTCTTCTAATTAAAAAATGACAGCTTAATCAATGAAGTGGGGAAAAGTCGCAAGGTCGTGATTATACCTAAATACGGCAATGTGTATTTTAATAAGTGGCAATGATGATTACTTTTTGTTGCTATGGTTATTACTTCCGAAAAGTAAAAGGTATTATTAGGAAAAGTGGGTATTTTCGGTTGCTAAACACTGCCGAAATTGATAGCTTTTTGATGCAGTAGAGCAAAAAATGTATTAATATACATATAAATGTGTACTAGTAACCATACCATCAAAAGGGTTAATACATGTATTCTACATAACAACACTAAAAGAAGACGTATGTAAGAAGTCAGATTAACCAAAATTGGATATGGAGACCAAATCGAACAAAAAGGAGAGGTAAACCAGCTTACAGATGATACACAGAAATAGAAAATAATAATAAATGAAGGACTTGAAGTCTTCCCCACGAATTTATCGTCTACAAGATGTGGGCCTTTGGCCTGTTTGTTTAATGAACGTTCATCATCCCCAGGGAAAATGTAAATTCAAATTTGTTCACTAACTTTAAGTTTTGTATATATTCTTCCCTACCATGTTAATTCAAACATTTTACAATGGTTCTCCTAGAGATTTAGTCAAACGCCTAGCTGCGGAAATGCCCTCCAAAGGTTTTAACTTGTAACTTGCCCTTCAGGCCCAAATGTTGCAATTTTTCATCTAAACCAATTATTGTTACCCTTAGCCTTTCAATAATGTTACGTATGATGATGACAATTTGTCGAAACTAGTCACGTACACACATTATATGCTTTTCAACCATTTGTAAGCAAACAAATTCGTGGGGAAGACTTCAAGTCCTTCATTTATTATTAAATCCAACCCCACTTTAAGCAGCAATGGATCAACTCCTATTTGAAATAGAAGATGCCATGCACCTGCGAGGCGGCCAATCCCAGCTGGAAAGATAAAAGTAGGTAGTACCTATGTAAAATTAAAAGCTGTATACGATTCGATTATATATATCAAGACAGCTATTTATCCATTTAGGCTACTTTATCGCCTGCCAGGTATAGAACGGGGAAGTTGATGCTTGTAATCAAGCTTTTGTTTTGTTATAAGATTGACACAAGATGAGTGCTTGTGCTACCTTTCAGTTTTTTCTTGAAGTTAACTTTTGATCGAGGGTGGCATAGCATTGTGAAATTTGCATGCAACTGAGGGACAGTCGCCACGCAATCCTTGGAGTTATGATGCTGTAAGCGGATGTGAGGGGGTTCTCATAAGAGCTTCGTTAAATTTGGAGGTTGTGGATTAGCACATTTTGTAATTAGGTCACACACACCTGCGGATTTCAATACTTGAAACATTTCAAATGTCGAAATAGGCAGAGATCTAGTAAGAGATTATTTCGCTTACAGAATTGCAAACTACCATCTTTTTTGGGTTGGGCTATTTTTCAACAATCCTTTTTTTTTATGTTACCTGCAGAGTGTGGTGATTACTATAGAAGGTTTTGGAAACATTGTGGGTGATGAAAGCTAGAGAGATGTGAAATTCAACGTCGAGGACTATTTTTGAAGGCTCGAATCTGTGGCGAAGCTAACTTGTTAGATCAGCTCGAAAGAATTCGTGACCGAGCGTGACCTACTGGTGGGTTATCTACTGAAATAACCGTCGTGGTAATTGTGTAGAGGCACTATGGGTTGTGAATAGGCGTGCACATGCTGTAGCTCATTGTAACATGGTTTAGTATTAGAAATATGTACTGCAAACCAATTTAATAGTAGTACAATTTTGTACTTGTGGAGGTAAAGTTTAGATATCGTTACGGCGTAGACATTACACTAATTGATTCTATATTTGTTGTATAAATTGTATAAATCCAAGCTTCATCTTGTCAAGTTATGATTAGTTAATGAAGTACGTTAACATATTTTATCTTCATCAGTGTTGTTATAGACTCTTAACCAAATTAATTTTAGTATCGTTAAGAGCTTCATTACAGCACTCTTTTTGTATAAAGAAATACGTTGAACCAGAATTTATTGATGAAGATAAAATACTGAACAATACACGTTTTGCTTATGGCAGTTAACGAGACTCGTTTGATTGCCTCAAAACTCGGCTCACCGCCTCGTTTTTTGGCAATAAAACTCGTGTCGATAAGATGCTCATAATCAAACTTGTATCGTTAATATCTATAACGCGTTATGAGCGATTCATGTGATGATAAAAACATTTTGCACTGTTTAAAGCTAACTTACGTAGCTAAATTAAGTCGATGATGGGGTACCCGAATTTTTACACTGGTACCCAAACAAATATAGAACAGAATTTGTATTTGCGTATTCGATTGCTCTCACCTTGATGGTATGTGTACCTTCTGATTTAATCTGAGAAAAATATATGCAGGCGCCTGTATGGAATTATCCCTTTTTAAAAATAATTAGATTTAATTTGGGGAAGTGGTAAAAATAATCAGCCAGTGTATTTATTCGAACTCGTTCGTTTGCATTATTAAGTAAATTTTTAGGCTCTCGATAAATTTTAAATAAGCCACGTATTACAACTGAGGTCCCAAACAAGTTATAAATATGGCTATCTTCTTATTAATTAGGAATCTGTAGCATCTACGTGTTTGTCTGTTAGTTTTCATTCTTATAAACATAAATGTTTTATGGTTGTTCGTGGCATGCCTGTAATTACACATCGCATATTTACATCTGTCGATACCTAGATTGTATTCGCTGATATCTTAGATTTGTTACCTCTTCGCTTTTCGTTTGATTTCTGGCTTTGTTAAGTGTAGTTAAGTAGTGGTTTGTTGTCACGTATAGGGCTGGGCGAAAATATCGATATATCGATAACATTATCGATATATCGATATATCGTTTATCGATATACTCTTCTTTAAATATCGATGTATCGATATATCGATATATCGATATTGAATTTAATATTTCCAAGTTTTTTACATATCGATATATATCGATAGTTATCGATAGTTATCGATATTTATCGATGTATCGATATATCGATATTAAATTTAATATTTCCAGGTTTTGCACATATCAATATATATCGATAGTTATCGATAGTTATCGATATTTATCCATGCCGATATTTATTGATAGGTCGATACATTAGTACGTACAGACATCGATATTTTATGCTGAATTACATTTGCTTTAGTAGTTACTCATAAATTCCGTAAGATTTGCTATGGGGCATTTTGAACTCGTCCTTCCTGCTGGGTTTATGTTATTGAATCATTTGCTTGTTTAATTTGTATCATGTTTAGGGTTTGTGTTCGGGTTATTAACGCAGTAGCAGGTTGTGGCATTTTTGCTGAGTAACTTTGGGTGAGCATTAAATGTATTATAATATCAACTACGAATTAATGCGCACGTAGAACAGTTGTACCTGTTTGCAGTGCATGAAGGAAAATGGCCCAAAATGACATTTGTATTGCAAAATTGAACTACCATCTTAAATAAGTGATAAAATCGAATTTAACATGGCTATGTATCGATATATATCTACTAACAAAATATACTACGTGTATATACATATGTACATGTGTTGATAGTTATCGATATAGTACCCATATTTATCGATATTTATCGATATTTTTCTAGAAATATCGATAACTATCGATATTAATCGATAACTATTGATATTAATTGATAACTATCGATATTTATCGATAACTATCGATACTTATCGATAAATATCGATATATATCGATATTTCGATATGTATCGATATTTCGATATATCGATATGTATCGATATTTCTTAGTTATCGATAATCGATATCAAAATTTCAATATCGCCCAGCCCTAGTCACGTAAGCGTCGTAGTTCACGCCCTTTAATTTATTTCGAATTTGACCTATTTTCCTGAGTTAACCTATGAATTGTTACCAATCGAGATCGGTAAACAATGTCGTAGTAATATTTTAGCAACGGGAAAAATTGCGTCGAAATTCATGTCATTCCCGTAATACGCAACGAAAACCCCATAACAGTAGTTCAAGCTGTAGGCACTGCAGTTGGTTTCCAAATAGATCCACGTATAATCGATGCATGTCACAGACTTGGCTCCAAGACGCAACAGTCCTCCAAACCCCCCGGACTAATAGTAAAATTCGTAAGACGTATCGATAAGGAAGAATGTTTGCGGTTAAAACGGGTGAAACGTGATCTGAGATTAAAGCATATTCCGGAAAACTTTAACTACAAAAACCCAGCAGATATAAATGAACCCGTATTCATCAATGATTCATTAACTAAACAAAATTCTCGCTTTTCTTCTTCCTATAGTCAGTCGAGTTTCGCCTCTGACGTGGTTCACACGTTGAGTTACCGTGCTCTTTTGCTTTTTTCCTCCTGATGAAGCCCCTTACGAAAATGGGCGAAACGTTGAGTTCTTCGATCTCAATTATGACATGGTCCAATCCCGGAAGTCGTTTGTTACTTAATTAACACTTTAATAACACTTTATAATTGCTACATTCGTTCTATCATGGAATATGCTTCTTTAATGTGGACACCGTCATATGCTTGCTACATAGACGAAATCGAGAGTATCCAAAAACGATTTTTAAAAATACTAAGTTTTAGAATAACCGGATTTTATCCTTTATTGACATCTTACACCACATTATTAAGAACATTTATTTTCTAACACAGCTATTATAGTTTCAATGTGGCCATTAATTAATGTTTCCGAGTCGATAGCAAAAGATACGTGTTCTTCCAGTTGCACGGGTGAAATGTTACATATTAGCATATTAAGCTTTACACATGCCATTATTTCACAGTTATAGTTCAGCAACAGTGAAATGCCATGATGTACCATTTAATGAATATGATTGATTCAAAGCCTATTATCGCGTTTGGAATTTATGTTTAATTACGAAATTAGAACCTTATTTAAGCTAATAATTCTGTATAATATTACATTCATTTACCATAATGGAATACTCGAAACTCCTCAAATTAGTCTTATAATTAGAACATCAGTGTGTAACTAACTGGATTTCAGAAATTGTAGCTGTACATGTTATTCGAATACAATACGTTCAGGGCAGAACATTGCCAAGATACTTTTAATTACGTATATAAAAATCTATAGACACCAAATATTCATCTAAACGGCATATTGATCAGAACTGGTATTACAGAAATTTGTACTCATTTAGTAAAGTTGACGGAATGTGTTTTTAGATAGTGTTCAATGTGTATCATTGTACAAAAAAAACTTAATAATTATTACTCTATTTTCAAGGCACTAAAAGTGACTGTAAGCGATTCTTTCCAGAAAAGTACGCAGAACAGCGGCAAACTTATACAGTTGTGTACAAATGGGTTCCCTATTTAAATCTCCATCAATTTGAAGTTGGGCAATCTCACTGCTTTTACATTAAGATTCCGGAACGCAAGCCTTTGTCCTATTTACTTGGTGTAGGTCAAAGGCTCCAATAATTTAGCGGCCCTGATCGAGCTCCTACAATAATTCCGCTAAACAAAGACCGCTGGAAGAAATCGTTTAGCTTCCGCCCGCAGATGCAAATGCAAATCCTCCGACAGTTGAAAATTAAAAAGCGGTGTAATTGAATTCAGATTTCGTTCACGATTGCACGAGATTGCACTCCAAATTAGGGAGCTGGAATTTAATTGATTTCACTAACGCTATTTCATTTACCGTCTAATTGCAGCCGAATGCGCTGATTTCCACCGCTGCAACGTTTTCGGTCTTTATTTAGAAATAGGGAATTAAAAGTAAACGATCCTCACACTGATAAACAATTTTCCGCTTGGATGCGAGAGTGGCTGCAACCCCTATTACGTTAAAATATATATTGTTCTCGATTTCAGTTTGGACTTTTTCATTCACAACGGATTCATCTTTTGGAGTTGATTTGGGCTCCATCAAACGACAAACACAAACTCCATTATATTAAAAGTTCGCAATCTCGCCTGTGCAAACCATTTTCATGCCGATTTCGCGCTCGTCAAACGAAGCACATTGAACTTTCCTTCGGAATCATCACTTTTCAATTTATAGCCTAAACACGGTTTAAGTGTCCGCTCTAAAAAGTCTATTAATTCGCACATTCGGTAAAAACACGAAACGTGTTAGGTCGCCAGCGATTCAAGATTATACATACACGTGACATGATCTGCGATATTAACGATTCACGCTGTTGTGCAGGGGATGAAATGCTCGTTTAAGTTTAATGCTTTATCCAGCACCTACGGATACACCATGTTGATTAATTTGCATGATAATTTCAAGTTATATGGCGGCATGTACGCCGAATAAGATAGACAGCGGCGGCGAACGGGGTCTGCTAGTTTCATAAATTCGATAAGATGTGACATAATGCCGATAGTTCCCCAAAAATGCCATCTCGATGCACAGCACTCGGCCTGAACGGAGTCCTAGAAATATTGCGATGAACATCTCGGCTGCTTATCGGTAACGGACGCAAGAAAAACGTGCCTTCAAGGGCAACGCGTAATTTTCTGCCCCCGAAGTTGACGCCATTAATAACTTGAAGTGAAAGTCCCGTCCGTGCATCCACATACTTCCAGGACGCTTACGGACAACCCACCGAGTCACGTTCTGACCGAATTAGGTTCCTGGAGACCTAGGATGTGCTGCCATTTTTAAATAAAGTGGTTTCTAACTCCCTGATAGAAGTATCGACCCAAGATTTCCGATAGAAAGCATCTACACATAAGGTTCGGTGAATTAGAATAAGACCAGGAACGTCACACTCACAAGGTGAAAGTAATTTTATATCGTTTCTTAAATGAACAACTAGTATAGCTGGCAAAAGTAAAATTCTGCATGAGACCGTTTTTTCTGAATAACTACTTTATTTTTAGATACCTGCGACAGAGCTAGCGTTTAAAACAAATACTGGTCATTAGGGTGGTCCTTATTTATATAGAATTAATTTTGTCGTTGAATTCCGACGATCTCGCCCTTTAAAACCTTTCCAAAGAGAAAAATAAAAATACTTGTAAAATTTAATACCAATCTAATAACTGTAAGACGTTCCTCAATGACCTTGTTTTGAAGACCTACAAGAAAATTTCAAATATAGTTATATACTATCAGATGTTCATAAATGCATTAAAATATATAGCAAAGATACGGAATACATTGGTATTAAATAGGGAAACAGTGCAAAGAATCCGTGGCTTCAAATAACTTCACAGAATAGAATCTAAACATTGGATAAAATCCCCCTTTTGTTACCGTCTAGATATTTCTTATGATAGTCCTTCTTAGCATCTAAACGATTCGTCGGTTAATCTATCAAAACAAACTAACTTTATGACTACTTTGATACAGTTGCCGGCCGGCTGGTGCAGCTCTTTAAGTACTAATACATGACTAAAGACCCGGGGGCCAACAAATCTTTGCCAATTAACGATAAATGTATCAAGACATTCAACGGAGAATTCATAAACTCAAGTAGCACAATATTTTCTGAAAAAATCTCAAAACACGCAGTAACAAATAATAACACCAAAATGCTAATATCACAGTGTAATTGTTCTTAATTCGGTAGAATTCAGTATAAATATCAGATAATTAATAATACAAATTTCCAGTAATCGTTAGTTCAAATTTCAAATAATTATTGGTCAAGTTAAGGTGCATCTCAATAATATTCGGCTTGCGAGGACAAAAACTTACACAACAGCCCTAACATGATCCACAACAGTTTAAAATTAAATGCGGTCGCAATTAACCTAGGCGTCGTAGTTGGGGAAATCAATTATTCGGGTACGCAGTTCGTGAAGCAAACTGTATAATAGCTGACGTCCGAATTGGTAGCAACCGGGTGACCTTCTAATGCGGGTGCACTGATCGCATCTTGTATAATTGCACTTACAAAAAAGGGAGAAAACACCTGCACGTTATGTGATGATCCAGGTACGTGGAGGTTCATACTTCCGAAGGTTTGAATGCAAGTGATAACAGCTCGAACCAGGCAAATGGCGAATGTTCGGTCACAGAGATGGCGTTTCACGGCCAATGCTAAACCTCTGCGTTTCAGAAGCCCCAGACTGGTTGATAATTAAAAGAAAGAACACAAATTAGACTCATGGATGCTTTCGATATAAATCGACGCAAAAAGTTTCGAAAGGACTTACCCCGAATGAACTTGGGCTGAATGACAGGTGAAGTGCATACAAAATTCGCCAACTAGGCGCGAGACACCAATGCTCCACAGAAGTGCCCTGGCTGCAACAATCCGCAACTTCTGCAGGGGACACGAACCAAAACAATCATATTCTGTAAGCCCGTAAAGCCGGAAGGTAATTTCAAAGACGCTACAACTAAGTCACCAGGAAAAACATTCGAGTCGCTTGTCCGTGCTAATAAGCGTCAAGGAAGGTCGTGAGTGCGCGAACATACGAAAACCTGCACACAGGCATTAAGAATATAAAAGGTGCACACACCGAGCTGTGAAGATAGTAGAAGAGCCATCTAAACGTAACATCCTTTACTACTTGTAACAGAAACTGCGTTTGATTCTTTTTCTTAGTAAAATGCTACTAAACCTTTTTATGAGGTTAACACCTATTTCCGCAGTGTCCCTAACAACTTTAAGCTTTTGACTGGTCAACAGTCCCTTTTGCAAATCTTCGAGAGAGTTCCAGGTAGAATAATCACTGCAAGACCTCGTACCATCATTTGAAAAATGCTGCAGATTGAAAATTTGTTGATGACCAAATCAACATTTTGACCGTGTGCTACTACAACTGTTACGAAAATGTAAACAAAAGCTCTATCGCTTATTTTACATCTGTCCATTGTAACTACAAGTCTAGGAGTGATAAAATTCGTCTAGCACACTTTGAAGGAACAGATTCGTCACATTCTACCTCAGAATTTTCTAAATTATCATCAGATTTTATATCTGTTATCAGTCAGCTGGAGTTACTGCAATAAATGATTGAACTGGAATAGTATATTGTGCAAAAAGTTGACAAAAACGCTTTTCTCACGAGTTGCACATGCTATTTTTTCACATGCTGTGAGAAAATGCCTAAAAGTATTGATATAAGCATACCAAAAATCATATGAAATATTGTACATTTAAAAACTAAACTGTGTGTTGCTATGCAGCATGGTGTTGCTATGTGAAAAAGTAGCACTTTTATAAATGATTTGCTATTTAAAACAACACCACATTTCGACATGCAGTTTCGCTGCTTCCACCTTAATTAGCTTTTTCTTGCCTTACATATTCCTTATCCAGCCTTTCTACTCATTTTCTTTCATAAGTTTCATGTCCACCCCTACTAAATATTTCTTTTGTAAGTCTTTGTGATATTAAGAGCTCTCTATCTTGTGCTATTTTAATTGTCTATAAAACATTGGCATATGCAATGTCAAGGAGATCGTCAAATTTTTCAGTAAAACCATCGGCTTTATTTCTCTGGATATCACTCTTTTTACTAGATCTTTTTGCAAATTTCTCAATTTCTTATATATTGCTTCAAGTGACAATACAACGTTCTGGTTCTCTTACGAGAGTTCTACTTTTTCCCTGAAAATAACCGTTTATTTGCCAAGCGCGCACTTACTCGAACACATGGAACGTTACAAATGTTTTGCAAAACTTGTCTAGTGAATGGTAACTTACTACCACTAAGTTGTCTAGTTTTACTTCCTATTAAGTATATATTTGTTATAAATTTGCGCTTGCAAGTCATTTTTAGACAGATTAAATTATGTACCTAACCCCGCACTAACTGCTAGTGCGGAGTAGAGTAACTTGGCTAGTGCGCACTGCGCATCCTTCGACAGATGGCATCTGCCACTAATTCCTAACAGGCACGGCATAGCAAAAATGGTAATTAAAGATTATTTGTAAATTTCTATACACACCGAAGCCCAAAACGTTATGTTACGCTTACATAAACACAATATGATTTTTTTAGCATTTCAGGTATATTTCGACGTACGTGAGACACGCTTTCCCATCGTTTCATTGTCTATGACTTTGCTGAGCTACATATATATGTATAGAAGGACAAAAAATCAGGGGGTGAGACCATCCAAATTTTGAATTTCATAAATAGGAACATACTGGACATAAGCTACTAAATCGGCTCTAGCATCATATTGCTAAATTCATTTAGTAGCCGTAGCATTGTAAATATTAAGCACAGTATACTACTCAAGTCCAAAATAATGTAAAACAACATTAAATGCACCTCTTTTGCTGTCGTTCAGCATGGTTCCATCATGGTATATCTTCAACACGAGTCAACACATCAAAAAATGTCCTGGAGATCAACAATCAAGCATACAATGTCATAGCCTAGAACGTACATAGGCCTCACTATCTTTTCACACCACTATGACTTATTACTAATATGCAAGCGAGTATATGTAACCTGAAAAAAAGAACCCAAGCTACGAAGAACAAGTAGTAAGGAATACACAAACCAGCTAGTAACAAAGAGATACCACTAATTAAGTAAACACTGCTTGAAAACAGATAAAGCAATTAGTAAACCTGCTGAGGGAAACTAGGATTTAAGCGGCAATTTAAGTAAAGGATTCATTCGATGCAAAGTGTCGGAGAGTGGCGGATATAAAGAACAAAGCATATACGAAAATGCTACAAAGACATCGCAGAGTGAAAGAAGAGTATCATGAAAAAAATGAAAGTGCATACAGACAGATACATTGGGACACAGGTGAGGGTTTATTATGAAAGCATAGGTGTTAGATACTACGTGAAGTTCTGGAGGACCGTAAAAAGTATCTAATACTAATTTTCCGGGCGCGATTGGATTGCGAATTCCCGCCTAACAGATGGTGGGCGTTTCCAAACCCAGGAATAAACGGCGTCGCCGTAGAAATTGAGTCAAAATTTTGCCATTGTCTCCACATGTTAATCCGGTTGCATTGAGTAGAAGCAAATGCATGGTTCAAATAAAAATGTATGAATACACAAGACTACAGTTAGTATTAACCGCTATTTAATTGGTTGTTACCCGGGAAAATAGACCTAACGGTGACGTTACCAGTTATATACTGTGGTTTATAAAGAATATTAGGCTGGTCACAATCCAATATGTAACAATAATTACTGCAACCTCTGATGGAGAGAACTGGTGTCGGTAAGGTGAACATTCGAATCACACACATATAAAGATGAGATCAGATTTATTTCTAATTATAAAGGTATGTAATATATAGATTGGATGCGCACTCGCAGAAAATCAACGCGGGTTCGCTCTTGGTTGCTCTGGTGTGGACAACTTGCTTACCTTGCAGCAATTAATAGCAAAGAAAATTGGCAAGAGAAACGACGTACATATTACATATATAAATCTAGAAATTAGCCTGGTAAAAGCTGAGTATATCGTTGTTAATTCTGATGCAAGGATTGAAGTTTGGTTAAATCACGAAAATCGTGTGAACCAATTAAATAAGTTGAATACTAAGGAGCAGTGCTAAACAAAGATAGTGTACGAAGACAAAAATATAAGACATAGAACTCAAAGGTTATAGGACTACTCAATTCAGTTTGGTGGTATAAGAACATAAACAGCAAAAATAAAAAAGCAGGGCAAGTAATTGTTGAAACTGTACATTGCTATGGAAGTGACGTGTGGGCAATAAGAGAACTTGACAAGCGAAAATTAACAACGGTTCAGATGGAGCATTTACGGAGAAGTGCAAGAGTATCAAGAATGCAGAGGGTGGAAAATGATAAAATTTGAAACAAAATGTCAGCGACAAAAGCAATTTTTCAGGCATTTCGTGCAAACATAGGACACAAAATCGTCAAAACGGCTGTTTACGTGAAAAATACCGAAAGAAACACAAAAAGGCGACCCCTGTAACGGGCTAGATCGTGTCACCTTGGTATTTCGTAACCACCCAGCTGGATTTAAGGAAAACTGTATTCTTTACGCTGTAATAATTAGGTTAAGACGAATTACGCATTTAAAATACGTATGGAGAAGACGCGCTTATTCTATAAATAACCACGTTTCACATATCAAATATATTATTATTTAAAATACAGGTTGCAATTGACAAGACAATATTAATTAAAGTTGCTTTTCTAAGCAGCCCTTTTTCGCCTGCTATTTTGATCGTCACATCACCCCCATACGGAGAAGAGATGTCCTAAGTTGAAATGAACTTTCCGTCCGTATCGGGTCACATAGTCCTTCTGGGTATTGGTTGTGTTTTCGCTTTTATTATCTTCGATGTATGCTGGCTTCACTCGATCGAGACTGACGCAAACATCCTTGTCTCGTATACGTAACAACATAGTTTTTTCGTCTCGAGATATGATCTGATACGGGCCAGTGTATGGAGGTTGCAGAGAATGGCGAACTCGGTCGTCTCTTAAAAATGCGTGAGTACATGTGGCTAAGTCCTTGAATATAAATATTTTAGGGGAAACGTGGTGAGATGCAGGGACTGGTCGAAGTCGTGCCATTTGATTTCTTAGATGGTTTAGGAAATCAGAAACATCACCGGGCTGTTCTGCATCGACAGCAGGTTTACTCAACATTTCTCCTGGGAGACGTAGAGGTTCCCCGTAAACGATTTCTGCGGAAGAGGTTTGTAAGTCCTCTTTGAAGGCACTTCTAATGCCAAGAAGAACTATTGGCAAAGCTTCGAGCCAAGTAAGTTCTGGGTGGCACGTGAGAGCAGCTTTGAGGTGTCGATGAAATCGCTCGACCATTTCATTTGAGCATGGGTGGTAACTCGTTGTTCTTGTGCGTTTAAATCCAATTGTTATTCCCAGTGATTTAAATAGTTCAGACTCGAATTGGCGACCTTGATCAGTAGTGATTTGAGAAGGTGAGCCAAATCTGGAAATCCAGCATGATAGGAAACCTTCTGTGACTTCTTGTGCAGTAATACGTTCAAGTGGCCAGGCTTTAGGCCACCGGGAGTATCTGTCTATTACTGTAAGGCAGTAGCGATAATTTCTTACCATGGGCAATGGGCCAATTATGTCTAGATGTACCTGTTGGAATCGATTTTGAGGCAGTTGAAAAGTTCCTACAGGAGTCATCACATGTCTCGAAACTTTTGAACGCTGACAGTGTTGACAGGATCGAGTCCAGGAATTACAATCTTTCTTCATGTTAGGCCATACGAAGCGTTCTGACACGAGTTTTGTTGTTGCTTTAACGCCAGGATGACCTAGGCCATGAAGAGAATCAAAAACGATTCGACGATACATAGTTGTGACAAGAGGTCTATGCTTGTTAGTTGATGTATCACAGTATATCTTGTTCTTACTGCCAGGGATTGGAACTTGTTCTAGCCAGAGTGATGAGCCACCATCTAGAACAGGGGTCGGCAACCTGCGGCCCGCGGGCCGCATGCGGCCCTTTGCAACTTTTTGCGCGGCCCGCCAAAGCACCAATATAACTTTAGGAAAAATCAACAAAATGCGCGACAAACAGAAGCATGGTGGGAAACCTATTTTACTGCGCAAGTTTAATCCCCACTCCCCAGCGAATACGACGTCTCGCTTAGCAAGTGTAGCATTCTTTCTAGTGATGGGCATAATCGGATGATTTCAATAATCGGAATGTTCCATTTCGGAATGTTTATAAAATCGGAATATCATCCGATTATTTTACATTCCGTAAATGCAAGCAAGGGAAAACGAGCGAAATAACAACAAGCGGAAGGAAGATGAAGTGCGTGCAAATTTACGATGAGAGCACTCGCCGTCGCGCCGTAAGCCCTTATCTGCGTTGGCATCTATTGTTTGGGTTTGTAGGACGGTCAGTAATAGCTATTTACGTTATTAGACCGGTAGCAACATTTTTATGGCCTTATGGCCGCGCCAATACTTTACAGGTCGAACCGTAGGGCGAGACCTGTATGTTTGGCAAGGCCATAAGAATTCTACCGGTCGTGTATCGTATAAACAATTTATGAGTTTGAGTCGCACAGTGGGATATGAGGAAATAAAATATTTTTTCAAATTATTACAGTAGTTACGTTAATAGACTTTCGGAAAATGGTAGTGATATTTTAAAGTTTAATAGCACATAAAGTACATAATAGATAGTATAAAACAATACTTGAATTTGAAGTCTGTAGGTGTACTATCTAATAATTAATCTACGAAATACCACTGCCATTAGTGCCATTCACGTATCATACACGTGCGCACACGGCGCGACCCGTCGACATTCGCCAACCAGCATATAGCAGTCAAGTGAGTCAATACAACATTCCGTATTCCGTTCAGTTCAAATTGGCATTTCGTTTTCTCATTTTGTGTACCGAACAGTAAAATAATCGAATTCCGAAAAGTTCCGAAATAATAGGAACCTTCCGATTTTTTGAACAATCGGAAACTTTTCGATTATTCATTCCGGATGGGCCCATCACTAATTCTTTCATTTCGCCAGTTTGCTACTGTATGTTCATATGTGCGTTCATGTTGACAACCGTATGACGTTTCACCACAATATTTTATATTTTTTATATTTTTTATATTTATATATTTTATATTTACATATTTATACATATTTAATTGGAATTGTATTTTCTTTTTTTCCCATTTAAGAATTGTAAAATTTTTGTTCTCTAACATTATTGTTATTATAGCATGTCAATAAAAAATAAATTTTTTCTATATTTATTTTTAATAATATTTATACTCGTATATGATATAAAAGCACTATTTAAGTTACATTTGAATGTGCGGCCCGCATAAAAAATTTATTTTGAAAATGGCCCGCCGTCCGAAAAAGGTTGCCGACCCCTGATCTAGAAGACTGTGGAGTTCAGGATCATCTGTATGAGATTGTGCGAGTGCTATGAGATCTAGCTGATGGATACTCGTTACTGCTTCGATCCGAGACATTGTATCTGCCACTACATGAGATTTGCCATCTATGTGTTGAATATCTGTAGTAAATTGAGCTATGAATGAAAGCTGATTGAGTTGAACTGGAGGAAGTTTTTCCCGTTTTTGTTGGAAAGCATATGTCAGCGGTTTGTGGTCCGTATAAATCGTACAGTGTTGTGCTTCCAGAATGTGCCGAAAATGTTGTACAGCTTCGTACACACCTAAAAGTTCTCGGTAATAAGCAGGCCATTCTGATTGTTCCTTATTGAGCTTCTTAGAAAAGAACGCTAGCGGTTTCCAAGCGTTGTCCACATATTGTTGCAGGCATGCACCAACAGATGTGGAAGAGGCGTCTGTGAAAAGTCCTAGATGTGAGCCGTGAGCGGAATGGGCAAGCAGTGTAGCGTTGCTGAGGCTCTCTTTACAAGCGATGAATGCTTGTTCTAAAACCGGTGTCCAGGATACTGGTTGACTACCGCTGAAGTTGGCAACTGCGGCGTGGAGAGGGGCTTGATTCTCTGACGCAGAGGGCAGGAAACGTCGGTAGAAGTTAATCATGCCCAAGAAGCGTCGTAAACCTTTAGCTGTTTGAGGCAACGGGTAGTCTTGAAGTGCTGCAACTCGGTCAGGAATAGGACAGGTTCTTTCGCGTGTCAGATTGTGCGATGCAAACCAGCTGATGTAGTTGCCGCGGCTATTAATAGAATCAAAGCAAGTTGTGCGCGAATGGAAACGCGGGGAGTCAGTCGCTTGCTAATAAGCGTCCAAACAAAAAGTGACGCCACGAGAAGCATTAAAGTGTGATTGACAGTGTAAGTGTTCGCCTGCGATAAGAGCAGTCTACGCCTCGTTGGTTTTGAGCCGAAATACAGCCTCAAGGTCCAGGACTACCTTGGAATCAACACCGAGATACCAATAATTTTCCATTGCCGGAAGCCGCTATTCTAGCTTTAAAGAAGCAGCCGATCTGGACAGCGCATGAGACCATTTGGAGCAACTATAACGCAAGGTGAATTCCTATAAATAAAACCCCCGATTGAATACCCGGTCCAGGAAAATGGGAAAACTGGAAGCGTAATTAGTAAATTACGCCAAGTTGCACCACTTTTGGTGTGCGTCACTACGTAGCAATGACATCATTCTGCTAACACATCGCGTCAGCCTGATTTAAAACTACCGAAAGCAGAGCCGTAACAAGTGAATTTGTGCGCGAGGGTGCTCCTTGTTCGCACGATTTGTTTTTGACTGAGCGTTGCGCATTTTCAATTACATTCGTGGGTGAATCTAAGCAGGTAGTATTAGCATTAAGCTCGTGGACATTTCTTAGCTATTATTGATAGCGCATAACATTTCTATATTACCATTGTGTATAATTTTTATGTATTTTCATGCATGTATGTTCTTTTTCAGAGTATATAAATTTTCATATAAACTGGTTGATTTTTATTTCTAGGAGGATTTGCACGTCCGATTACAGAATTAAAGGTGATAACAGGTACGCCAGAACAGTTTATACTGACAAATCCCTTTAGCCATATTGAAGTAAGAGCGGGTCTTGTGCTTCTACGACTGGGTTAACTAGCAAACAAAGGGCAATCTACATTCATAGTAGAGTAGAGTATAGGGCACGTGAAAAAGCAGCATTACATTTTAAGGTGCCCAACGCTAGGGCTAAATAAAAGTACCATTACACCTCGTAAGTCATAAAGTGGGGGAATACAAAAGCCGATGCGAGACCGAGATATGGATGAAGAAAAAGCGTACGACCGACAGGGCTGAAGATTGGGATTGGGAACGCGGCATGCAGCAGTATAATTATTGTACTACTGAATGTTATTGATGTATATAACTAATCCCAAATTTATATATAATAGCTACTAGGAGAGGAAGTTAGAAAAGACGATAACTATAACTGAACGCAGGGTTACCCCATCGACCTGAAGGCAAAGTGGGTCTGCAACTTCAAGCAGCTACGTTCAGGAAGCTTCCTGTCCCCAATAAATCACCTGGTGCGACGGGAGGGTTTTTCCAGATATGGAAGTTGAGCTGTTCCACGGTACGATCGACTTGACGACAACGCACCTGGAATTTGACGTTGGGCATGAAGTTGGTTGTCTGAACCTCAGAAATGCGGGAATTTTCACCTGAGGTTCAACGGGCCAACGAATATGATCGCGTATACACGATACACGTATTTAAGTATTGTGCGAAGGTAAGAAAGAAATTTGTACAAACATCGCTTTTCAACCACAGCAAACTTTCGAAACTTCTACTGCGTCTTCACAGTGCGAACGCTACGTAAAGCGGATCGCCTCTCATAACCCACTTTTTTCGTCTTTGTTTATTGAATCAACGGTAAGCAGCCAGCAGAACTACGACCAAACCTTTGTTTAAAGTTTAGAATATCCTAGCGAAAGAAGAAAATATTGCGAGCGAAAGTAAGTTTAGCTAGATGAACGAAACATATAAATTCACTACTAGGTGTAAATGCAACGGCTTATATGCAGAAAATACATAATACAGGAAGTATATGAAACGCAAATAAGAGGAAAGCCAAATACCAACCATGAGTGAAGTAAAACTGTTATAAAAAAGCAGAAAAGCAATAAGGTCAACGTAGTGACCAGTGGAGATGTTTAAGGAAGAAGGAGAAGAAGTAAGATGACATAGACATAATGGTTGTGTGTTCCTTGCACAAGATAAGCGACGAACTGGATTGCTGCGATTATAAAGGGATAACCATTTTTAACATCGCATACAAATTTCTTTCCAACATACTTCACGCGCAATTGTAGCCCTACGCTCTGGTAACTACAAATGAGGCTTTAAACCTGGAAATTTAAAGTTAAATGAAATACTGGCGTTGTTCACTATCGACCTATCCAACTACAGCATCTGGAGAAGGAGAAGGATACGGCGCACTAATAAAGCATAGTACGACCTAGAAACCAGCTTCTAACTGTCTTTAGCTATTCCGCAAGGGCAAAGTCAAAATCTATAAGAGTACTGTATGGCTCAGAAGTATGAACAGTAAACAAGAAAGAGTACGAAGCTCTAGGACGCTTAGAGCGTAAAATTATAAAATATATATGAACCAGTTAATGCTGCTGTATAAAATATACGAGAAGCCATGAACTATATGAACTACTTTAAGCCATCGACATACGTAAATTTCTCAAACTTCATAGAATACATTGTTTGGAACATATTGCGAGAAGAGAATAAGACAATCCATTTATGAAAATTGCATTAGGTAGACCTGCAGATAGAACTAGTGGTCGCCTTCTAACCAGGTTCCTGGATGCCATTGAAAATGACCTAACGGCCGTTCGGGGCGAAATTGGAAAACCAAAGCTGAAGACAGAATCCAATAGAAGCAAATCTTTGATCAGGCCAGGACCTAGTAGAAGCTGTTTTAGGTTCACCACATGATGGTACCTTTGCGCTGCACTAATCATAATTAAATATTATTTTCTTCTTATCCGCTCATATTGGATTTTATATCTGTTAAATAATAGTACTATTTTATTGGCCTTTCCACCTTTTTATAAGCCTGCCCAAGTTTCTTCGTAGCCTATATTTTAAATATATTTTCGACTCCTCCATCTTATCGACATGCTATTTTCATTGCTGTCTGAAATTGTCTATTGTTTCATTTACGTTGTAGATGTCGAGTTCCTGCCTGATGTCCACGGTACTTTTCATATCTTTGCTCGTATATCCTGCTACTGGTTTGTGTTATTTGTTCAGGCCCAGTTTTCGTTTTCATATTGTAACAAATGAGTATAATATTCGTATCTAAAAATTTATCGAATTTAAAATAATTTCAAACGTTAACTCAAGTTGAAATAAATATTGCAAGAATCAGAAGGCGATAAGGTAGACATCCGGGAAGTGAACAATCAAACAGCTCAGATTTCTTAGGCAACAATTGCAATGTTGCAGAGTTGAAACAGTTCTTATTAGAACTGCACAATTGCAAATATCGTAAGAAAGACATACACTCATTCCTCGAAACAAAGAAATGATTATCACACAAAACGTTTAATTACGAACAGTACGTCGGGATTAACCGAATCACAATTTTCAAAATTACTTGGAGGGACAATGAATTAACGAAGGGCAGTAAGGTGGTAGCCCGGACTTGAGTCCTAACCGCGGCGGTCCCCGGGTAGAAATGGTGCCAGTAGCGTTGAAAAGGAAATCATGACTTTGATTAATTTATTTTGATCTAAATTATGTGGGTGTGATCGTGCCATTTTGATAAGAAGTGAATCAACCCCTTAAAATCTATAAATTTAAATTAATCTAGAAGGCATGTGCAATATTAACAATAAAAGTCGACAACGCGTTTTCGTAACTAAATAAATGTGTGTTCACCGACACCCGTGAGGTTTATCTATGGGCCAGGTTTGAATTGGAATGATTACTATTATTAACCCACTATACGTCTTGCAATACTTGTCTCAATTGGGAGAATCCGTAAATTAATGTACGTAATCTACAGCAGAATCTTTTCATGACTTATATAGATCGTTGAGCGCCGCTTATGCCCCAAGCGTAGGTTCTAAATTTTGATTTACTATTAAGCGTACTCAACATGTTTTTGTCACCTAATTTGTGTAATGATTTACCCCATGTTTTTATTCTTTTTAAAATAAGTAGTTAAATAGCCTTCGACTTTTCTTTCATCCCCCATTTAATCACGAACGGACCTGTCTGCAGCTACCACTAAATGAAACGCAGATAGAGTCCGTTACAATATATAAAACTTCTTGTAATCATTCCGTTGTAATAGTTACATTTTCAATCTTGTGGTCTATAGGTACTGGTTTCTCCAAGGTATGATATGGACATCTGAATAGATTGAAGGTGATAACTTTTACAATTTCGATATCATTTATTATTACTTTTGATGCAATGGGTCATTTCCATTAAATACTATTATCTTGGTTTTCGCTGTGAATATTTCATTAGTTCGAAAGCAGCTTTTTGCATGATGTTTTCAGGGTCTGCTATAAGACCCTGATCATTAGCTTATAATAGGGTGTTTGCAAATTGTTCCTTATATTTATCGATCATTATATACTTCTTGCTTCCATGGTCACTTCCACAAATTTATAAATAAAAGAACGGTGTATAGGAGGCTTTATCTTCGAACCCTCTGTATATTCAAATATATTCTGCACTAATTACCACCAACTGCTACTTTCTTTTTAGTGGGAAGCAGCTTCAGTTCAAATACTATACATAAACTACTTAGCGCCATAATATATGGTAGCGTCTGCCTTATAGTATGCATAATTAGATATAAACTATCTGCATTGAAGGAATGATATACAAACAGAACAATCGTACAGTAACCGATTACTTTACATGTTCTACATTAAATTAGCAATAAAATTATTAATGTTGCTCAATATACGTTATCTACAGACCTGCAGCTTCTAGGTTTTAGTAACGATCCCCTTTAATACACACATTCGTTTACCTTTCCGTGTAGGTATGTCTGGCGATTAAATTTAATACACCTATGTAATTGCCAAGAACTGCCGACCTGACCCACTTCGCGTAATAAGTCTACTGCTCACAGTATTTGCTTGGCTATATTATTTGTAGTGGGCATGTCTAATTTGTATATGCGGCAACACTAAACTTCCTAATTTGAACCAGTTAAACATATACACTTACTAAGTGTGAACTCAGTGGCGGCTGCTCCTTAGGGGTGCTAGCCTCCCAGCCGTCAACAGCCTATATGGCATTAGAAAAAAGTAACTATTCTATAATTGAAAATATATATCATCATCTATCCTACCAAAGGACTTCTGGGATTGGACCGTGTCATTATTGAGGTTGGAAAACTCAATGTTTCACTCACTTTCGTAAGGGGCTTCATCAGGAGAAGAAGCAAAAGAGCACGGTAACTCAATGTGTAAACCACACCAGAGGCGAAACTTTCGCACTTCCGTATCCTTCCGTTATAACAAGGTTTAATAAGTATGTCAATATCACATAAGTTATGTGTCAACACACTGGTTGGTGTCAATGTAGACGCTGGCAGCTGCTGAGAGCGACCTGAAATAGGTTCCAAACATATATGGCAATTATGAGCAAAAACGTTGAAGCAGCTGAATTGAGATGAGCAGTTGCAATGTGATGCGAGAGAGAAATACGCTCTAGCCGAAAACGTAGTAAACTGGTGGGTTTATTTACAATTATAGTTTATATGTATATGCTGTGTAATGCAATACGAAGGTAAAGGCAGTTTCCTATAAGCAAATGTGTTGTGCAATCTAGACATTGAAAATGAATGTATTCGAGATCGAGCACTGTTTTGGTAATAAATTAGTTCTTATTGGTATAACTTCTTGCCGAGCACTGACAAAGCCGGCCACAGATTGACAAACTAACGTGTACATTTTTGAATGTGGACGCAAACCCTTGCACAATGCGTGTAATCTGTTTCGTCCCACATACGTTGCGACTTTTTAGCAATTTTAAGTTGATGGTCTGTACAAAATGTAAAAACGTGATGAAAACAAACCTTCAAAATTGATGTAAACGTGATTGCTAAAACATAATGAATTGTCACATGTAAATTTGCTTATACGAGAATTAAAATTGTGACGCTAGCTCGAGCCCAAACGTGTATTTCTTACATAAAATAATATGTTCACATTTACACATGACTAAGATAGTCATAATCAACGCTCGGATCGACGATAAGGCGGGCCCAACCAGCGATGCGCGAGGCTGCGTGCAGTAACATTCGGAGCCGCTACCACTCAATTTCTGATAACAAAAGCCAAGAGGGTATAACACCATAACGCCAGATTTGCTGAAAATACTTGAGTTCAGCGACGTGACCAGCAGCTCTAACCTGGAAGAGCTCTCCGCTCTAGACCCAGTTGGGCCTCGCACCGAGGGCTGCCTGAACTGTGACATTTCAGTCCCAGAACCTAATTTCTCTTAGAACTCACTTCGGTCGTGCCTTGTACACTTCTATAGACCCGTTAAAACCGTTTACACTGTGGAGGCCGACGATCCGGTTCTGCATTGTAAAATTACCTAAAACTGCTCCCAAGGTCTCAACTCTAGTCATTGCCAAAATATTTATGGAAGCCTTCGAAGAAGCTATTCAGTCCAGCCAACTCAAACCTAAATGCTGGTTCTGCTACGTTGACGATACTTTCGTTACATGAAAAAGCAGCTCTTGTTTTCTTGGCACACTTAAACAACCGCCATGCCAAAATAAGATTCACTATGGAAACTGAAAAAATGGACGCCTACCTTTCCAGGACATGTTACTGAAACGAACCGCTAACAAGAGATTAAGCTATTCAGTGTATCGAAAAAAGACTCACAGTGGCCGCTATCTACATGCTTCGTCTGATTACCATCCCCAAAAGAGATAACATTGATCTAGGCTCTTATTTATATGGCCATCTCTCTCTGGGACGTGGACAGTAAACCACAAGAACTAAGATATGCGGAACAAGTTTTGCGCAGAAATAGCTATAGTCTCCGAGACATCAGGAAAGCTAAACCCAAACCTATGAATAACGCCTGACTTCCCTTCATCTCCAGAGTAAACGACAAAATAAGAAAGGTTTTAGATAAGAAAAACATCGGGGCCCGCTATGATACAGAAAGGTCGAATAATTGACCCCTCCAACAAAGATTCTTTCCACAGACTACATACGGAAGGCGTTTACCTGCTCCAATGTACTTGTGGCAAATCGTACATCGGACAAACGAGAAGAAGCATCCAATGAAGAATAAAAGAACACCAGAGATACACACGACTTGGAAGCACACAAAGATCAGCCATCGCAGAACACTTATTAGGACCAGGAGACCACAGAATAAATTACAACTTCGTGAATATACTAGCCAGGACTAAAGAATACTTCTCTCTTGTTATTCGGGAATCTCTAAAAATCATTAGAAATCCGAACAAATTCAATCGAGAGGGCGGTTACCGCCTTAGTAACACATGGAAGGTAATGCTGCAAAAGCAATCAAACCATAAACAAATTTCACGTGAGTAACCAAACGGAAAAACAACAATTCTCAATAACATAAAAGATCTACATAAGCATTCAACCGTAACGACTCCTCCGTATATAACCAGGTGCAGAAGGCATCAACATGAGTCTATTGAAACTTCTGAAGAACCTGACAGCATGAGCAGCGAAACGTCAAGTTTAAATCGACTACCATGGTATAACCCAGAAGAATCTACCATTCAGTTGAACATATTTTTTCAACCACATAAAAAAGGGCTGTTGTCATTCATATTCCCAAACCATGAAATTCTAGTGAATATCGTGATTTGCAGCTTATCCGCATTTTGCCCAGCCTTATACAAATTATACGAAAAAGTTTTTAACTCACAACTAGCAACCCGTTAGATTAAGCCCTGATTCAGTGACGTAGCGTAGGGCTTTTTGTTGGAACCACTACTACTTACAATTTCAATCTGTACGTCACACAAACCGTTTAAAATGAATGTAGACTCCCAAACGTTATCGAAAAATTGCTGGCAACATTGTCATACAATTTATCCTAAAACATAATACTTTACTATTAAGGAATGTGAATTAGATATTGGTCTTACAAGAATTTCGAAAAATTAATGGCGTTGACGTATCTCAAGGTGAAAATGCCAAAACCTTAATGACATGCCAGATGAAGACTTGAGTAGGTCTCGTCTGCATGCCTTCAATAATATGCGTTAAGCTGACATGAATCTAAATCTTCTTTACGCTAACAGGCATTATTTAACCACTGGAACTAAAACTAGGTTACGCGAATCTCTAGTACTATCCCACTTCTTATATTGTTCCTCTATGCCTTAATGAAAATACCCTTAGTCGTATTTAACGTGTTCACAGCTCCCATGCATTACATCTTCGCTATTAGGAAATACCAACAAGTTATCTGTTCTAAAGTGACCCGACCTTTCTATACAAAATTCAACATATCTATTTATAGAAATTTTTAAGTTTTTTAAATACGTATAGGTAAGCGTGCAGCTGTAAAACGCTTAAGATTTTTTTGTAAATTTTAGAGTTTCAGTGAAAGGGCAGGGTCTATCTTGAATAAGGTACCTAAACCCCACCCTAGGGCTTTTGCCCATTAAATACTTTTCTTCCTTAGATAAATAAAAACGATATAAGTTTTTTTTTTAAATTAGTTTTCCCGCTACTGATCATGTAAGTCAGTGATACAGCCTTAGTAACAAAACGTGTAGGTCGGTGATTATATTTGTTTGCTGCTTTTCCTTAACAACGGAACAACGTCATACATGTAAAAGTTGATAAAATATTTTACGTTTCGCCACTTTAGATGGCTTCATCAGAAATTATTGACAAGTGATATAACTAAAATACAAAGGTTAGAAATTTGATTAAGTGAACACATAGAAAAATTTGTCAAGGCTTACCAAAATGGCTTCCATAAAAGTTTATAATAATTGATAACAAAATTTGCAAATGACTAATTAAAGCCACATTGCAAGTATACGGCGTCTAAATGGAAATAAGTGAAGTATTAAACAATCATTATTGATTGAGGTTAAACATTAACTATATAATAGATAATGTAATTAAACAATAAACTTTTAATTAAAAGTAAAGGACATCTTGTTTTGAAGAAGCAAGCTGCCAGAATGAGGAAAAATGCAAGATGTCAAAAGTATGCGTACGCATATTTAGCTTAAGGTCAGGTCCGTATTTCGGAAAATTTTTTGAAAAGATGAAATAATTAAATAATTTTAGGGGCAACTACAAAATTGGAAAAGAAAAATTCGAACCATTTTACTCAATTAAAATTATGATGAAAAATAAATAGGGAGTTATTTAAATAAGTTATGGTAAATAGTACTTAGATTTTCAATGTCAGTTTTATAATTGATAGCATTTGGGCTTTTTTTAATTTCGATCATTTCTAAGCACTTTCTTTTACGAGTGTTAGCCTCTTTATGTAATATTTTAGGTGTTGAAAAATTGAAGTTATGGAAAGTTTCTATAGTGTGATCTGTGAGTGCAGTTTTATTGGAGGGTGAAATTAAGTTTTTTTAAATTGAGTATTTATGTTGGTATAAGCGGTTTTTCAAAAGTTGTTTTGTTTCGCCTATGTATGTAGAAGTACAATTATTACAGTCAATTTGATAAACTAAATCAGATTGCATGTTGATAGGTGTTTTGTCTTTGAGGTTTGTGTATACAAGCTTTCATATTGTATTGTGATTTTTATAAGCTGTATTGATGTTATATTTCTTTAATTCTCTTTCTATTTTTTCCGAGATATTAGGTATATAAGGTATTGATATATATTTGTTTTGAGATACTGAGTCAGGAATATTAAAATCAGAACCAAAAAAGTTAGGTTGTAAGTTACACGAAGTATTTAGTTTGTTTTTTATTTTTTGTAATCGAAAACTGATTTGTTTATTTATAAATAACAATTATCCACTTAAATTCATAAATAAACAAATCAATTTTCGATCACAAAAAATAAAAAACAAACTAAATACTTCGTGTAACTTACAACCTAACTTTTTTGGTTCTGATTTTAATATTCCTGACTCAGTCTTAATCTTCCTGTGCATCCCATTATATCTGTTTTTAATTGGGTCCTTGTAAGTCCTCTATTACGATTCATTTGCGATCTGAAGTATTTATTTCTTACTGTTGCGCATCTTTTCACTCTGATGTCTTTAACTGCTCAGTTTCAATTTCGGCACGACTACTTTTCTTGGCCTTGCGTTAGAAAAGTTCTAAGAACTGGCAATTGTATCGAAGCGCGTTCTTTCCAACCTCGCTCGGCGAAACGACAAGATGTCGGTTTAGCGGATAGACAACTCATAGGATTTTTGGGCTGCCGTCGGTTTCAGTTGTGTAATGTGAGCCTACACTCTTGAAGTGGTTTCTAGTCCCCGAATTTCATTATGAGGAGATTTTAATTCCCACGCCGTTGGCGGATTTTTTACGCTACCACGTTTTTTCGCAAATGGAATTTGTACAGGCTAGTGCCGGAGCGCCGATCTGAGGCATTAGTTACAGCTGGTTATCGCTTCCACGGGCGGACGCTTCATGCGATTTTGGGCTGGTAATTTTGGATTTTCGGAGCCGTTTTGTTCCTTGCCGCAAGCGCTATTAAAGCACAGGAAAGGACCCAACACGGAGGCCTTCCTCCAGGTCTAAATTGTCCTTGCCGTCGTGGTGCGAATCTCCCCGAGCCACCAGCTTTCTGCAGCACAAATTTGGGCGATTTTGGAAATTATGGAGTCGTCGGCCTTTTCTCCGAAACCAAGTAACACCAGGAACTCCTGCTGTAATTTTTGCCTGCCCATCAATTTATTTTAATGTGTGCAATAATACTATTGCTAAACTTGTGTATCAAACTGTAAGTATAAGTTGTAATCCTTGTCTGAGGTGCTTCACATTTTTATTGCTCAATTATTAATCGTAACAAGTAATTTGTGGCAACCTACGATTCTGATTTTGGAAATATATTGTGATATGTGTACTGCGATTCTTTCAAAATTATATTGTGATTACGCCAGCTATGAGGGTTTAATTTAGTTACGGCTACCTATCTTATTTGAAGCTTTTCTTTCAGGAACCGTATTTGTGTATAAGTTATTTGAGTTTACAAATTGTCGTTTGAATACCTGGGTGCACTCGCTGTTATGGGATACAAAAAATTCGTTGGCGCGCTGGGCATTTAAATCTCTTGTTTTGTTCTACCGACTAATCTTTTAAAAACATGTACAATTTGTTCGACTGAGCCGGCGGCTGGCAATTGCACCCGAGTGTACATAAGTAAATTTTCTGGAAAAGTGACAAACGAATTAAAACTAGCTAACAAATCTTGAGATATTAGAAGTAGTGTATTATTAATCATTCATTCCTAATTTTTGACTTTATGCTGAAATGTTCATATTTGACTTTGTGGATTGTCTGTATTTTTACTCCACTTCTACAGCCTCTCCTTCTAATATACTCTCTTTTTCAAGTTCTTTATTTCTCTCTTTTCTTTATCCTTTAAGATAGTAACATCAAAACCGAGTTTGATGGTTTGTGGCGATAAATTTGGGCAGTTTTAACTGTACTAGTAAGTAGCACACTAGCGGGTTGTGATCTGATGAGACTTCTGCAACAAGGTAGGTTTTGGTTGAAGTGATGCTGTTCCGGAACCGTTTATTTATAACAACGAAGCCTAGAGCAGTTTTCTCTCTCATTTCCCTCTCTAAATCCTTGCAATCCAACGGCATCGTCTTCCTTATCCTGACCAACTTTCCCATTGCAGCTACCATAATCGGGGAGAGATTGTGTGTTTTATAACGCTTTTAAATTGATCGTATTGTCTAGAATTTTTACAACTTACTATAGATTTAGAACAATAACAGAGCGTGTTAGATATCATTATCTGGAGAATTAAGGGTGTATCCATATATATACAGCAGTGCCGACAATTACATAACCCATATGAGCCAACTAACAGCAGCTGAGATTATTATTCGCGATCGAAGATCATACTATTTACTACAGGCAATGATTGAATGAAATAGAGAGCGTATTTTTAGGCTTATCAAGGAGCGTCTTGAGAATTACAATTCCCAATTAGTTTGTAGGGTCCTTTAATGCTACTCACAATTTCAGTTGCTCCTTAACATGAGACTGTTCATTTTCTAGAACGAACAGCATTGGATGCTTTCTGAAGATTGGTATATTTATTTATGCTTGGTTTAGTATAAGAAAAGGAATAGAACGCGAATATTAATGTTTTATACCCAGCAAATTGAAAATAAAAGGGAGTGAATTGAAAAGCTAATGTGTAGTTCAACTTAGTAATAACAGCTAAATGAAAGTTCAGAAGGGAAATACGTTCGCCACACCGTTCTTCGAAACGAATCCGTTGCAGCATCAGCATGTTTTCCATTTATGAAGTTGAATCTTTGCAACCGCGAGCTTTAAGGTCATAAAGCAACAAAACCTTACTCGTTTTGTAGGTATCGCTCAACAGCATTATTAAACTTTAATATCCCCCCGCAGCCGTTACATTCTATGAGCCAGGTTCGATGCGCACACTATCTGATATCAGCATCTACTTGATCGAAGTTCAGTTCTTAAAATGAGCATACTTAAGTAAACTGTGGATAAGTATTTAAGGTATCTACCGCTTTTGGTGTGAAGCGAAATTGTACTATAAGAACAAGTACTAGAAGTTTTTCGAAACCGCCAGTTTATTATGTAATATGATAGCACAGAAAATATCTTTTGTTTTCCAAATAACTATCGGTTCTCAAATTGCATACGGAATGGGTCTGCATTAGGGAGACTGTGCTGAATATCATACCTGGCAAAAAGAAATTAATTATCAGATGTAACTATTCTGTCTTATGGTGTGCATATTCGAATTTTTTTAACTCAAACGAAGTACTCCACTGCAACATATCTCGTTTTCAGAAAAAGCTTCAGATAACGGCATTTTTGTATTAAAGAAAATTTGCCTGTGGCCGTGGCAGTGCTCAAAATGCTCGTAAATCCATAAAATATTAAGTATGTATATGAATTTTCTTTTATTTGTTACCAAAATTACTTTCCACATAAGCTTGCTCAAATCTTTACTCTTTTAAGTGTCAGACTGACTTAACCTTAAATAGTAATACTTAAGTACTTCCTATGCGCAAATTATATTTTGTTAAGTACATTTTTATTAGCCCAGTACATAACTTTTGAAACATAAAACCCTTTACTCAGGTTGGGACATCCATTTCTAGTTCTTCTAGATTTATGCAAATTTCATTTATATAAATTGTACGTTGACAGTTCATGCAACCCTCAACTCAACAGCTCTGGTCAATATTTCTTTTCAGCTTATTTCAGATAATTATTAACTGGGCATTACATGGTTTAACTTATTTATCATAAATCTTACGTTTCAAAAGCATTTCAATTTTCAATCCAACTCTTCGCATACAATATTATTCTGATCTCTTTAGGACGTTCACTGGAATTTAGAAGTTCTCTACTATTAAGAGGTTTTCTGCTAAAGCTAATTGATGAACCTACACGTTCATAAGTTCTGCATCCACCACTCCCAACTCCAAACGTAGCACCTTACAATAACTCCAGAATTTCACACATTCCCTATGCACATTAAAACTCTATATGCCAAAGATATACTCCTTCTCATTTCCGTTACTACATACTTGGTACAACCCAATTCCATCTTAACATTTCCCTTTATTACCTACCTTGTACCTTATTCATGTTGTTCAATAGCAGGTCATTAAGCTGTTGGTACATGCCTATGCTGCTTCATCGAAGTACCTACCGTTATGAGAACGAACAGAAAGTAAAATGGCACATTGTAACTTTCCAATGAAAAGCAAGTGTATAATTTTAATACTACTCTAAATTAAGGATTCCACTGTTAGTTTTATATATTACCTAATTATAATCCAACTATGTAACAGGAACTTGACTCTGTTCGCCAGAGTGTATTTGAAGTAACATTTTAAGATAAAGCCGATATGTAAAGGGTGGTTTTTTAGAGGCGGTAAACTTTAAATTGAAATAAAACACAAAAAAATAATTTTAATATCCATGAAATTGGCCTTATTTGAAAGATAATTTTTTGGCATTACTGTTTGAATATGATTTTGGCAATGTGATCGCCGCGGCTGGTGCGTACATGACGTAATCTAGAGGACCAATTTTCACACACTCTTCCCAGTAAATCAAGCTGTATTTCGGCAATAACGCGTCGAATGTGGGCTTCCAAGTGCTCAATTGTTTCCGGTTTATCGGCGTAGACATGCGACTTTACATATCCCTAATGAAAATAATCTAATGGCTTCAAATCGCACGAACGAGGTGGCCATTTGACGTCATTAAATAATTTTTTTAGGGATATGTTTCGACGCGTTATTGCCGAAATACAACCTGATCTACTGCGAAGAGTGTGTGGAAATTGGACCTCCAGATTACGTCATGTACGCGCCAGCCGCGGCGGTCACATGCCCGAAATCATATTCAAACAATAATACCATAAAATTATCTTTCAAATAAGGCAAATTTCATGGATATTAAAAACATTTTTCAGTGTTTTATGTCAATTTAAAGTTCTCCGGCTCTAAAAAACACCCTTTATATACATGCAACTTCTTTATTGTTTGTTAGTAAATTCCAATAAAAGATTTACTAAAGTGTGTGAAAGTACCACAGCCAACTTTAGTAAGGCAAAAATGATAGTTTCTAAATTTTCTTGGAGAACTTCTAAAACAAAGAGGTATCGTAATAGTAGCTTGTTAATCCTTCGAAGAGTTCTAAGGTCCTGCCTAGATTATTGCTTGGAGAGTTATAGGTTCAGCGAGCAGACCAAGAAAGCGTCTGGATCCTCAAGTGGCGTAATAGTAAAAGTATCGCCGGGAATACCTACGAGAGACATATGCAGGTTCTTACACAACTGGATTTGAATGATTATCACTTAAGGTGGATGATTTATGCCAGATTATATTAATGACAAGCAGCCATTGGAGTCCGAAGCTGTGTTACTCACCGAATTCAAGGAATACACGCTATTTTATATTTTTCCGGCCGCCTGTTATACAAATCTGCGCGGTAAAAGAAGTTATCCACTTCGTTGCTTAGTACTTGATAATATTTCGATTTGTTATTTTGGAGTAGATATATGTATATATATGTATATAGGCATACTTGATTTTTCAAAACTGAAATTATGTTAGAAATTCGCCTTTAACCAAGCAGGGCTGAACCCCAAAAAATGAAAATTAAAATCGAAAATTTTTTACCTTTCACAAGAGTCGTTTCACCTATCCGGGGACACACTGATATGGTCGGTTCGTGTGTAAGCACATTGGCTATAGGTAACATTTACAACTTACCACCAGTCCAAGGCCAACTACTAGATTTATTGTTACAAAGGCTTTTCCTGGCTAAAAAAACTGTGATAAACAAAGCAAAAGAGATCTCATTACTGTTAAGCTACCTGGCAATAGAAAACAGCTAGGTTAATAACCGTGATGTATAAATAGGCCGCAAAAGTCAATGCAGAAACGGGATACCAAGATTTCATGCGCTGCCACTAGTTGCTGCCTCTATTTCACTAATGTGTACTTAACAAAATACAGACCGAACAGAAAAATAAACGAAAGACGCATAAGTTGATAATGGACTTAATTCAGTATGCGAAACGTGCAGCAAGGTACAGTTTTGGTTGCAGCTCCCTTTTAGAGATATGTTTCGTGAAAGTTCCGAAACAATTCATTCTGATTTCCAGATTCCAGTGCAAATTACTCAACAATGATTTCAAAGTATGTATCCAGCTAAAAACTTCCAGCGCACAGGTCCGCACAACTGGATAATTTGAAACTTTTAATGAACATCCACTCCGATGGCCATAAACTATGTTCGTGCAAAAACATAGCGAGCCGTGTAGTTTTTTCTTCATGCAACGATTTTGCTGGGCCCGCCATCGAAGTCTGGGCTCTGCCGCATTCCCTGTTTAATTTGGATTTAAAGTTAAACCTACCCCTGATTGGACGTACCTATACCTACTCGATTCCATTCGCAAATAAACCGTTACTGTTTGTTTATCTCGCGCAGATAACTGCTAGAATCTTTTCAGAATCACGAATGGGTCCGCAGACAAATTTAATATCCCAGGTAATGCTGATCCTGCTGTACCTCAGCAAATTAATTTCGTCATAACCAATTTATTGTTCGTTCATCCGAAACGTTTCGGCTGGTTGGAAGACGAAACGTACGGTGAAATATTTAGATGGGAATTTGCGATAGACGTATTAGTAATAGTGCTGTCGTTACTGATCTATCCGACGGAATTTTAAAGCGTCGATGACAGGCAGCGCTATCGAGATGTAAATCTCACATATCAAATAAAAGTTCGCCTGCTTTGTATATAATCGATTAAGACTTGCGAGCTCTAGCTCCTAAGGATGGAATTTTAACACCTGCTTTCTAAAACTTGAAAACAAAGACGTCGGCTGGGATGAAAGTCGCACAGCTCATTTCCGCCAGAGTTGTCGCAAGGCATATCAATCTTCTTTGTAGTGTAATAAAGAATACATTTTTCATAATACCTCAAATTATTGTAACTACTTATTGACAATCAAATCTATAGAAAGACGAATAAAAAGGATTGTAGTGGCACGTGGCTTGTAGTTATTTTGTCAAAAAGTCTTTGTTATGTAAAACAGTCAAGCTTTTATATTTACTAGCATATAATAGGATGTTTGAGCAAAGCGTTTCCCCTAACACATAAACAAACATATAGAAGTAGTCCCTGAGAAAATAAAGAGAGTAAAGTTAGCATAGAGGTCTGGAAGTTAGGCGAAAGCTAAATTGGGTGCCTGACAATAATCTGCAGTGCCATTTCATTACAAAATTAAAAGGTTCCAAGAAATTTTCCAAAGAGAAGCTACATCACTTGTATCTATTGGATATTACTAGTACATAATTGTAATCTCAAAGAAGTTTCCTGAAAATACAGAGTAAAAAATATATAGCAGTAGATGGCTCTTGAAGAGAAATTGTAATTAATTATATCTAATACGAAATATTTTGTATTACTGCCTGGAAAAGAAAACATTCAAAATGTCCTCCGTTAACTTGAATACAGCACTAAACACGAGAATCATTTGTGGATAAACCAGATCTTCAAATATGTTTGAAAATTACAGTCAAGCGAATTTAGATGGGGAGCGCAGAGGGGACATACGAGTAAATTACGTTCTGCTCGACCAATCACTGACGTAATCTTCCCCCAAAAATTCTCAAGCGATGCGAGGAAAATTAAACATGTTTTGTCTCACAACGGGTTTCGCATCTTCTAATAACGTAGGTAATTTTTTTCTAGAAAATTTCGATAAATATTAACTTATGGGGGAAATCGAGAGGCCCTTTTAACAGGTCACCAATAATACCCGCCCAAACGTTGATGCCCAATTGTTGTTGGAGTTTTAATTTCAATGTGGTATGTGTATTTTCGTTTGTCCAAATATGATTGCACAATAGTAAGGAATCAGGGGAAGACAACTGGCAAAGTCATTGTGACATAAACTACTTCACATAAAGTACTTCCACCAACTTGGAAAAAGTAGCTATATATCACTTTCATTTTGTTGTTACTATTACACTGGTATACTTGTAACTCCTGAGCCAAGTTTGTATGGCCATATAACATGTATAAAATGTGTTTTCGATCTCCGGGTGCCCTACATCCCTAAAGGGCGCGTACCCAAGTCGCGAATTGGAAGTGCCACCCAGATGTGGGGGGTATGGAGGGTAGGGGGGAAACTAAATTCTTCGAGTAGACCAACAACTCTAGTCAGCATCACTAGAGATTGCTTACCATCCACACGTCCCAAATTGATTTATACGAATAGTTTCAATGGCCACAGGTCCGGAATACTCGGTATTCTGAAAACAGACTATCAAGGCATCAATAGGTCCTGTCGAATACTGCTGCTACGAAGCCCCGTAAGGCTGGCTCCCGAAACACATTGATTTTGGATACGTATGTCAGATCGTTAAGGACAACGTCTAGCAGAATTACAGGTGGAGCTAGCAGACAACACTAAGGAAAGTAGGATGCAGAGAATGAAATGCAAGACGGGTGATATACTTTGCCGCTCCAGAGATATCAATGGAAAAGGTACATACAGAAGCAGTATTCTTCATAGTTTGAAGAATATTAGTAGAAGACAGATGTTTGCGTAATCTATCAGATATTCGAAATGAGCGAAAAATTAGAAAAAGTATTAAAAAAATTAAAATTGACAGCAATGTCCTAAAATACCAAAAGGAAGAGTATCAAAAAGAACTAAGAAGGTAATTATGGTACAGAAACGTTATAAAGAATACACATTAGATAACATCAACATAAAAGTAACAAAAGCAATAGACGAATCTGGAGTGAAAATTGCCAAACAAAAACTACACAAAAAGGTACAACATTAAGCACCAGCATTATTAATTTAATACACAAATAAACAGAACCTGTTAGAAAATGATTGCTAGGAACCGTATAACACTCCGAACCCATCTAAACAATTATATGGAAAACAAGCCGGAAGATACATTTATACAGAAATTAGAAAGCTATCTCAAAACTTAGCACCGTTTTTAAAGATATTGACACCATAGAACACAAGAATTAATACTTCATTGCATAGATATTATCGGTTGTTCATCTGACGTTGATACTCAGTAACTTAAAGCAAAAAGGATTTTATCCACGTTGCAAAATCGCGAAAAAACAAAGAGAAATCGATTTCTTACAAACTCGATACATGGGGATATTTGCGTGCAAGACAAGGTCCATATTAGAGCTAAACTAAGATGTCGTCTTAAACCAAACATCGAGTTTCAGGCAAAACCAGTTTGATGACTTGTGTATTAAAGATAAACATTGAAACGGGCCTCAGCCATCTCTCGCATGTAACGTTTGCTTTCGTATTTAAAGATATAAACCAAGTTGTGTTTTTATATGTATTTTCTTGTTTGTTAGTCGTAAGCACTGTTATAAAAGGGCCAGTTCGTCTCTGTGCTTACATCGGCTAAATTTGTGTTTTTTCCGCGATAAATGCACGTCTAAGCCTATCCGCAAGACGAAAGGGAAGAAAGGAAGTGTATTGGGCAAGTCGCCTTAAAGTGAAATAATTAGAAACAGTCCATAAGAGCCTGGCAGCCAAAAATTGCTGCATACAAATGGAAAGTGCAGCGAACAAGCGTGTACGAGTCCTGTTAACGTAATTTACGTGGTATATATGTAAGTACACCAATTATTCTATATTTAGTGGCATATTCAATACATCCCATTTTGGAAAGAGCCAATTTAGCTGTTCTTGCAAGAGCTGCATGCCATCGAGGTATTCCCCAGCTCTGTACCGTCCAAGGTCAATGGCGCAATCTAAAGCTCGGTACTGACTTGAGAATTTTTAAGCGCACGAACGTGTGTGCGCGTAAGCCATTCGTGCTCAAGTCAGTACCCAGCCATAAAACCGACAAGCGATGGATCGCGTTGGTGCGTGTTGGGCGTACGCCCACGCAAATTCGGCCCGGTACTGATTAGAGTAATTTTACGCGCAAACTGTTCGTGCGCGCAAAAATGCTCAAGTTAGTACCGAGCTTAAGACGTGCTCAATTTAACGGCACGTATCAGGCCTAAGGACTGAACATTAGGTAAAATATTTGCAGTCAACGCTATTACGGATTGCGTTCAGCTGCGAGAAGTTTTTGCGAGTGTACAAGAATATGCTTAGCTGTGTATTTCACGTCCGATTTGAATATATGCGAATGCGATCAATGTCGGCTTTAAACCGGGAAAGTATTTAGACATTTTTTACGCTTTTAAGAACAGTTATTTCGGCGCTGCTTCAATAATATTTATTGATGGTGTATGTGTGTTTGATAAGCTTAAACGTATACGGAAGTAAATTCATCTAGTAGATCTCTCACGTAGTTTGTATTAAAATTGAATTTGTGTTTTTTATGCATTTTGATGTCAGTAGATTGATGTAAACAAATTGGCTTTTCCTGTACATTGTTTAAAGTCAGTCGACAATACTACTTCCTGTTTTGGCAGATAGCAATCTTTGATAAGCTACTAACTGAGGTATTCAGAGTGTATCATGTTCACTGAGCTAGCTAACTGGACAAAAATTACACATAAATATAAATACTAAGGCATACCGAACGTCTTTATTGAAATGTAAAGTAACGCGTGAGGGATAAAAGCCACGTACTGTTACACGATCTACACACAGAAACTGGCACTAACTAGAAGTTCGCCAAATTCTCAAAGAACATGTGCCGCAAAGTGGTGGAACTATTTGCAAATTATTCATTCAGCATGGAAAGCTTAGCTAAACGAAGATATACAAATAAATATTGTGTAAACATATTCGCTTTTCTTGTGATTTGTTTGAAGCAAGAAGACTGTAATAAGGAGATGTAACTTCCTATGACGGCTGTATATAAAAGCGGACCCTATGCCGGGGATAGCAGTCGCGGTGTTGTCGACAGCGTGTACTATGTTCGGTAATTTTCGTTCGTTTTCGCTGCCGTTCGAGAGTTGGAAGCGAGCTAAATTAACCTGTAATCGCGGTTAAAAATCAGTTTACGGTTGTTAATCAAATGGAGGGTATTTCAAGTGTGTTATTAATTGTTAAAACATGGTCCGAATTTCCAGTTACACTCAGCAAGTATTTGACATTGACTGTTCACGAGTTTTGTGAATGGATAATAGTACACGACGACCGCCATATTTGTCAACTTTTAGCGATCGCCTCGAAACGCGAGTTATTTTTCCTTAGTATCGTCTTCTTGGTTTGAAGTTAGTTTCAACCCGAGAACACGACAGAGGGATCCAGCTTCCTGCTGTAGCAACTAGTGACCTATCGACGAACTGGGGTATTTTAGAGGTTCATGTTGACTGAGCTAGCAAGGTAAAAATAAAGGGCAAATGAGTATTCAAATATTAAGGCGTACCAAACGTTTTGTTCAAATTTAAATTATCACATGAGGGGCTAAACCTCATGTACAATTACAATATGGTTCCCAACTAGGGGCTGAACGAACGTACCGTCCAGTGTGACTTATTGGGATTTGTTTTAATTTAAATTACATGGCACTCCTAATTTAAACAAAATGCAAAGTGTCACATGTTGAAAACGGTATATTTTTTATCTAAATATTAAAAACCGTACCGTAAGAAAATATACAGTATGGTGCAAATGAAAGGATTAAATTCATGATTTAACAAATCAGTGGCTTTACAGAAAAATCCTGAAACCCGCCGATTTTTTTTTAAATGTGAGTTTCGTCAGATTTTTTTAATTTGTGACGTCATCTGTGTAAGCGTGAGGACGCCATCGATAATTTTTTAAAATAGAAATGTGGGAGATGCGCTGCCTCCTTTAAAAGGTGTTTAAATTACCCACTAAACCATATCAACAAGTTTAAGTAATTAAATTGTGTATACTGTCAACAAAACGCATGCACATCGAGGTAGCGCAAATAACTCCGGAAGTTATAGAAAAAATTCGAGAGGATTTCACTGCTCGTTTTTCTCACTCTATTATATCTGATGGACGTCCATTTGGGGATTTGTTTTAAATTTGATGTATTTAATAAATAAGAATATTGCAATCATTAAAATGTGTGACAGTATACAAAACTAAATTACTTAAACTTGTTGATATGGTTGCATAGATAATGAGAAGATCTTTCAGTGGAGGTATCGCATGACCCATATTTCTATTTAAAAAATCAGGGATGACACCACGAATAAAAAGAAAATTCGATGGAACGCACGTTTAAAAATAAAAATCGATGGATTTTTTTGTAGTTACCGATTTAAGAAATAAGGAACTTATTCCTTTCATTTGCACCATATTGTATATTGGTGAGTCGAAACAAGGTTGTCACTACAAAAACACCACCCAGCTTCTCTGAATTTCATTAAAGATGGCGATGACATGCGTCTCGAATTCATCGAGCGAGCGCACTATTATTAAGAGACAATGGCTACTGAAAATTAAATTCTTGCTACATACCTGTATCCAGAAGGGCAGGTAGAATCCGGAGCAACAAAGAAGGGCAGCTGCGAGGGACAGCGTGGCCCACACAAATCCAACAGCTGTCAAGGAAGTGGCCATGGTACACTTTTTATTACAGTTTTAATACGAATTTTCTGCTCTGTGATTCAGTGCATGTTCAAATCGCAGAAGAGCGAAATCCGTACTGACAGCTTCTTATTCCTTCCTCTCTTAGCATGCATATTACGAGCCCAGAGAAGCCGTCAAGGGCACCGGAGTCATTTAAGTTTCTGAATAATGTTTCTGACGTATGTCTGTGTTTTATTTCGTTGAGGGCACTTGGAACAAACACTTTATTTGGCAAAAAACTCGCGCACAAACCCGGCTAATGGTTTTGCTGCCGGCGTTCGCTGCAACTACGTTCACTGTGAATCCGGTACAAACTTGCTAAACTACGAATTGTAATTAAATCTCATTTTCCATGTAGATTTCCGAATTAAATCCAGATTAAGAGCTGTATTAAATGCGTATTTCCGAAAGCACCTAGCGTTCACTGTTATAAACTTAATTAACATATGAATCATACGTTTCGTAAATATTGCTTGGCCGTTCCAATTAAAGTTTCGATTAATTAAAAAGAAAAAGTGTATTTAAAGACAGATTACGAGCCCAAACATTAATTAAAACTTCAGATGGGAAGATTTTTTAAAATTTCTAGCAATAATTGGATTCGGGCTCGGAGCCGGCGAGGAGGGAAACTGAACTCGAATAAAAGAAAAAAGTTAGATAATTAAGTTATGAGGGAAAAGGAATTGCAGGAGCAACAAGAACGGATTGCAGAATATGAAATTTTTAATATGAATTAATAAAGGGTGTTAGTTGCGTACTTGCAAAATATTGTTGCTGAAAAAGCGGGAACGACGTTTCTGTTTCATCCACTTCAAACTGGCTTAGTATCGTACATTGCCTGGAAAGTATTACGGAACTTTTATCTCGCTGGGATTATGTGTATGTTTCGCTGCTTATACTGGTGTTTGAAGCAACAGATAATGTACAAATTGATATTCTACTGCGAAGGCGAAGCCCAACTAACAACTAATCCTAATTTTATAACCCGAATGCACGTAGCAATATGTATTCTCAACTTAGTATTCAAATTGAAATTCAGAGACCTTCCGATGGAATTAAGAGATTACTTATTTTTTGTTGAATAATTTGCAGGCGGCACTAACGCCACAGAAACGGAAATTGATTCAAAAGTGAACCTGTCTTGTATCCGAAATCGTATTTTTAGGCAAACGGGGAGCAGGTGGCTGCGGCGTAAAGGTTTAGTACGATCGCCTTTGAGCTCAAATCTCTCTGGTTTAAGCCCTGCTGAGGTCAATCAAACTTTTATATTTTAAAATGACGCCAAAGAGTTTTATTTCAGACAACGCACACGATATGGAAGCAGCTAAGCTAGCACACCATTTAAAACCTTCAATTTAAAAAACCTCTAACTGTTTGAAACAAAAACAAATTTCAAAACCCAACATCTTCATCACGTGAGAATACTTTGACATTTTGTTTATATAACGGGTGTTCATAAACAGACGTCATCCCAGTAGGTTTTGACTTCAGAAACGTATGTCTATTAAAATTGAAAAAAAAATGCGCTATGACACTACTCAATGACGTTTCATTGTGTTGCACGAATTAATCAAAGACATAACATTTTGTTTTTCAAAGCAACTGGGATGACGACTGTTTATGAACACCCGTTAGAATGCCTAGCATACATGCATTTTATTTTCCATTCTCTGTAGAAGTTTACTTTGCTAAATCATAGTGTAGTCGGGAAAGAAAAAGGCTCATGACATATATACGATTATCAACGAAAACATCTCCTGAGTGTTGATAGTTTAGCTGTTTGCTTCGTCCCACATAAATAACAAGTAAATTAACAGAACTAACTTAGTATTCCAAACGTATATAAGTGCAAATCGATAGAAACAACCATAGTAACGCCTATGCGACTGCCGAATGGTTGAGGGGGAGTCCTACGTCACAACCCTTTTATACAGTGCTGCTCATTATAATTTGAATAGGAATTTGATAAGCTTTTAGCTGCTTGATTTTCTACATAATGAATAGAATATATATGTCAGTTGATTTAGATCAGTTTAGTGTCCCACTGCATATATTTTCTTTCCTCTGTTTTACAAACTACATTTGTGATTATAGATATATGGAAGTACCACCTTCATTTTCTTTAATTTTTTGTTAGTCATATATTAATACATTTTTGATAGTGTGATAACCTATACAAGAATATCATAGAACACTAACACCAACTGAAGTGACGTGCTTTCTATGGAGACTAAAACGCCTCAACAGCAAATACCCCCATACCAGACACTCAAAGCGCTCGGGCAAGCCGGACCACCAGATGTCACTACTTTCGCCGAATGGCTATCTACAGTATTACAACCATTTCCAGCCTAACTAAGGGCTACAGAATATGAAGAAGAAATTAACGACTCAATCCCACATGGCTCTACCAATCGAAGAAAATATACTATGAAATCCATTCTAAATAGTCCAGGAGCTACGAACTCATCGTTTGTAAAATATTTTATAAAATATTTCACAAAACTATTAAAGCTATAATAAAAATGTTTAACGATATTCTAAAAAAGTTACTTTTTGCCATGTCCGTGGAAAGTAATATAAGTTAGAATGACTTCTACGCCAGGTAAAAGTTCAAGACACTTTACGTCACGTACTAGTTTATATGAAAATTTAAAAAAAAACGATTCGCAGTCATTACGAAACGAGCCTTTGACCGGCAATAAATCTCAGCAGAATAATTAATGACCTTTCGGTATATTGCCAATTTCTGGGTTAAGGTATTATGCAATATTTAGATAAGACTTTGTTCTGATGTCTAGAATCAAATAAGTTAACCACCAGTGTAAGCATTTCCGCCAGACCTAACTCGCAGTTAAAAAGTGAGTTTTCTGCAAGTTTCGCCAAAAGTAAGCTAAAAAGAGCGAGAATGGAATACTAAATAGGACACGATAATCTAACTTCATCTCCAGTGGCCGTAACCAAGCCTCAGAGGTTAGTTTTCGTCTTCAAGTTACGTACGAGAGGCTTGTAGCAACGTGGAAACCGGTGCATTAAGTATCTGAATGGACTTACAAAGGTTTGTGGTATTTACGTGTGAAACCGCGCATTTATAGAAATTGCACTACACCTCGTCATCACATTCCACGGCGGGGACTTTCTGGGTGTAGTCAGATACACATTGGCAAGACGTCAAGCATCTGTTTGTCGCTTCAGAATTATATTTCACTTTCCAGTCGGCGCAAGAATGGAGGCCAAGATGCACTGCAGGGAAAAGTAGCTTCAGTGCGTTTTAAGAGTTACATTTACGACAATTACACTTATTCGGGTCGAGGGCGACACACAGAGGAAATACACCGAATTGTTAAATAAATCAGCAACGATATGGAAGGCAAATGCTACTAAGCAGCTGCCTTCGCTGACATAAGCCAAGTATTTGGTAGTATACAAATTCGTTCAATTCTACATCCAGTTTACTCCTTCAAGAAATCCCACTTCACTGTCAAGATTTTACAAGTAAACTACCAACAATCTTATACTGAATTGTATCTTGTTCAATCTGGAGCCCCAAAGGGTAGTATTCTCGAACCCACATTATATTCGTTATACAAAGCAAACCCACGGGTAACCAATTCAATTATAACAGAAAAATATGCCAATAATCCAACGACCTCACACCATGATCGCAGTTCCGCATCCATGAACCTGCACAATCAACGAAAAAAGCTACTGCAGCTATGTCACCTTCATGAATGGAACTGAATGGAAATAAAATGCCGCAAGCAAACGCAACCAGGCCTGTATTAAAATATAAACTTAACATGGCGTATTCTTCCAAAAAAAAAGTGATGGGAATACAGGGTTAAAATAGCAACAGGTCTAAAGAAAACTGCAACCACACTTTCACATCAAGAGCATCTCATCTTTATAAATTCATAATTAAAATTATGTAGAACTACTGGCACATTACTTTAGATGTCATGCAACTTGTGCCTTTAGATTAACCACACAGAAGTTGTACGTCCGTAAAACGAATCACTTGTACACAAGAAAAGCGGGAAAAAGTTAAATGGAAATCTTACTGTGCGCTTATATTAAAACGATATTGCACGTTCTCAAAAGTTCCTGATGGTATCACGCCATATTAAAACTAGATTCTTGATGACTAAAAACATTATTGGCCCCTAATATAAATCTGTACCTCTATCCTAAACGAGATGTTCGACTTTTATTATCTCTATGGTGCTTCTCTCGAGAAGTTAGCCCCATAATCTGCAAATCTTATCGAGAACAGGACACCCTGTACAGTACCCTTTGTTTTAGAAAAACCAAAGCAACGGGAAAATAGGGACTACAAACACGTGGTGGGTGATGTGAAATTAGGTCAGCTGTTCGCGCGCCTTACAAACTTTGTTATGCAGAGATGACCGACACTCCACACTTCTTCTATTTTCGGAACTTTTCGTTTTTGGAATTTCGGACACGGGATTGTGAACCTATACTTGTCTCTATAAAGTAAACTTCATTCCATGTAGGAACATGGCCTGAGACAAGGCGAATCAGCGTCGCCGAAAGATCTCTTTACGCAACCCAGTCATCTGGCACAGCGTTAACCACTTACTGAGTGATGTGGTTAGCATCACGCCTTCGACGACTGCCTTACTTCTACTTCCACAACCGTGGTTTTGGTATCCAATTTTTAAAGCGACTGGGTCCACCGCCCGCCAGTTGCCAGTTGTCGGAATTCAACCCAGTACCGTGGCACCGCAGCCTGACGTCCTAACCGCTCGTCCACGCTGGCGATACTTGTTTCTATACATTATTCAATTAATATGTTTATTTGTACTACAAATACAATACAAAAATACATAATCCTTTGTAAAAGCACTTCTATGCCCTAGTATAAAACAAAAGTTAAACAATCCTCTTAGTGCAATTGATTTACGTACATCTGGACTTGTAGAGTCAGTCTTATAACTACAAGGGAGAAAGTTAAGTGTCGGGGGAATTCAAGAACAGCGCTCCAGGATGATTTTTTCAAAGCAGATGCGATTTTGAAACTTCACTAAAGCAACCTTCCAATTTTGCTTGCATGTATATAAATATTTGCTGTTTTATTCTAAGAGCCCAATAAAGCTTACTGACACTAAAATTCTAAAATCTCGTGCTGCAGATTTAAACAAGGCTTCAACCAAAGTTTCTATTTTAAAGTTTCAAGTTTGCATACTACCGGGTGTCTTAAAATGAATTACATCTAGTATGCTTGGAATGCTATGTCAAATTCGACGTTAGCAGGTTAGATTTTGCGTCAGTTTTGATACAAACTGAAGCAAAACATAACCTGATAACCACGAATTTGACATAGACTTACAGAATTGCCAATTTCAAATAAAATTTTAGATTGCATTATGGGAAATTCCAAGCATACTAGATGTAATTCATTTTCAGACACCCGGTATTATGTCACACTATGCCTGTTTAAGAATGTTTTGCACTGTAACATTCCCAAGATATTGTTAAATTGCGTGACCATTTTTCCTTCGTAAGTTCATTTTGTTCCGAGGTGTTTGGAGTTAATTAATTTCAACCCTCTCTTTCTGAAGTGCGTTAATTACGCTTCTCAATGCCCTTTTTATCACAGGTGACAGCGCGTCATGTTAATTTTTCCGCATTATTGCTCTAATAAAACTTTATTCCTTTATGGCGTTTATTTGCGACACGCTAGCTTTTCGGATTTTACATAATTAAAACTGAGCCTCACTTTGAAGTTTTAATTTAATTTCCCCGCAAGAAAACTTCACGGATTTTTCCGACGGGCTGTTTTCCTGCAGCTCGCATAACTCCGCTGATACAAATGTGTCGCGGCGAGCCTGGAAAGCTTCCGAAAGAAGAAATCTGGACAGCTTACTGAAACGAACATGACAACATTATGACGCCAACATGGAGCTTTGTTTTACGGACATCTTATTAAATCCCGCAGACAAAGTTTCATAATGGTACTGCCAACATGAAATAAATTGCTCCAAAACCCCAAACGCATCGAATAAAATATTTTCGGACTTCATAGCAATGCTTAGTTAATTAAGACCTCTAAATTGTTTGTAAAAACTATATCAAAATATGACGCAATAGTTTATACCGGGTGCTGACTTGCGCGACGCATCATAGGAATTTGCATAGTAAATTATTTATGTTCAATTATTTGCTCCCCTAATTACTTTAGAGTTAAAGTGTAAATATATTTTTTGTAGAGCAAAAAATACTGCATGCATTCATACTGTTGCTAACAATTTTTTATTTTCCGGAACCGAAGGAATGCAAAAAAACAAACTAACATTTTCACAAAAATCAGTGATGCCATGGAATTATTAAAACAAGCCAATGCCAACGCAAATGCGTGCGGCGCGACAATATGTGCTGTTTGTTTGTTTGTCATTGATGTTTGACGTTTATAATAATTCATTATTAATTATATTCGGTTTAATGTCTCTAAGGTACCTAGACCTTGTCCATAACAAAAATGGTTTTACGAGTATGGTGGACGTTCGTTAAGTAAGCTCCTTGTTTATTGTAAAATATCCGTATCGGCAAATTCCAAACAGTACAACCATTAATAGACTGTTTCATTTTAAGTTTAAGACTACAGGCAAGTTATTAAATAATTGTAGGTGCAATAATGAGGTTCAGAACTTACACCAAAATGAGAAAAACGACAATACTTTTGACGGCAGTGACTGGATGATCGCCCCGCACGCACTTGCGTTGGCATTGGCTTGTTTCAATAATTCCATGGCATCACTGATTTTTTTTAAAATGCTAGTTTAATTTTTTGCATTCCTTCGGTTCTGGAAAATGAAAAATTGTTAGCAGCAGTATGAATGGATGCAGTATTTTTTTCTCTACAAAAAATGTATTTACACTTTAGCTCTAAAATAATTAGGGGAGCAAATAATTGAACATAAATAATTTACTATGCAAATTCCTATGGTGCGTTCGCTCAAGTCAGCACTCGGTATATGAAATCTACATCAACTTAAATGAAGATACTTTATTTAGAAATGTATTCTACTGGTCTATTTATTATTATGCACGGGGAATCTAACCTACATCTAACTCAACTAGCGAGTTCAAATGCGTTGTAGCTCCAGAAAAAATCTCGGCCACGGCCACATTTGAACCCTTGCCCACCTGGCTGCTCAGTTAGGTGTCTACCTAACTTAATTACCCAGGCAAAATTACAAACCAAAATGCTCCTTGTAATTACTGGCGATCCATATTTCGTAACATGGGCATCCGTGATGATCTCAAAATGCCCAGAGTAAAAGAAGAAAGACAGAAATGTGTAGTAACAAATACTAGCACAGGTTATAGTGTATTCAAATAGCATGTTAGATGTATGAGGCTGTGACTCAGTTTTGAAACTAGTTGAAGTCGGAGTTCGCAAGTGTCCCGAGGTAAATCCGTGGACGAAGAAATATTGTAATAGTAGTCTGTGAGTTGTATAAAGGTTTCGGAGTCCTGTAGAGAGTGCAGTTTGGCAATTTGAAGCCAAGAACTCATCAGAGAAAGCGCAGCGTCGTCGAGTGATGCGGTAACGAAGGCATCGCCGTGAGGAGCGATAAAATGCGTATATGTGCGCCAGTATATTTGAGAACCACTAGTGTACTGGTTGTAGCACCGATAATGGTGGTGACATAGTTTCAAATACAAAAACGAAGGTATAATAGATGGTAGTAATAGTAGGATATGAAACAAATTCCTGCAGAGCTAGAATTCATTCATTTGAACCTAAAATTATACAAGAAAAACGATAGCTTAATATTTCGCTATTATATCTAAATTTTATACAATCACCTGATAATCGATATACAATTATGGTCAGAAAAATTGTAAAAATTGTCTATCCTCTTTTAAGGTAAAAAGTAAGGAGAATGCTTTGATATAGACGTATGCTCTGCCAGCGCGTGTCACTTTCTTATCGTCTGCGATAGGGTTCCTTATGATTTTTATTCACAAAGTGAAGAGAAAAAGCTTATTTTTATTATATTTCTTTCTCTCTTGTGAATTAAATAACGTTCTATGGAATATTTCTCTTTTTTTTATTAAAATATATTTAGTAAAGGTCTCCCCCTATATTACGAAAATATAAACGTGAGTGTCAAAACTAAGAGTAAAATGTACACGCGTTTAGTGACGAATTAGAAATTATATTTAACCAGAAGGAAGTATAACCAATGTACGCATCAATTTTTATTGAAAATATATCTACTAATGCTTCCGAATCCAAAACAATATAAGTTAAGTATAGGACAGTGGATTTTGCCATTTTTAGTCAGATTAATTAAATTAGTTAAATCTCCACTTTAAAGTGGTTACAAACCAATTCACCTAACAAATCTCAGCTGTAAGTCAGGATTTGGATGTTGAAGGCCAAACAACCTTAATAGAATCATGAAAAGGTTACCAAACGTTTTCCTGCAAAACAACGACTCTAGTAATTACGTAAACTAGGAATTTCATTTTCTAGATTATTTTGATTCATTTGATTTATTAATCTCTAAAAAATATGTCCTGCCATACCAAACAGTTGCCGCTTAGTAAAATATGTATGACGTTTGTGCATACAAAACATTGATAAAAAACGATACAGCCTTTTGAAACATGCGGAATTTTCAAAAATACTTTAAAAAACATGTACAACTGTAATCAAATATTCTATAGACTATAGGAAAAAGCTATAACAATTTACTTAAAATTGACAAATTCTGCCAAAATTCATATTAAATGTATTAGTATGTATTTGAAGCAGGCTTTGCAAACAACTCACGGAATGCGTAATACTTCGGAAAATGTGTACATCCGTGATTGCTCACTGTCTGAGAAGTTCGGGAAACAACGTTTATCAAATTCCGTGTAACAGACAGTGGGTGGCGAAAAATTGGGTCTCTCTCAATTCATCGAAACCGCGTTAGCGTTACTATAGTTGTTGAAACAATTCTATGTCTATACGTTTGGAATAATAAATTCGTTTTGTTAATGTACTTCGTATTTAATTTTTAACTTCTAAGTAAAGCAAGAAGCTAAAGATTGAATAGAGATAAAATTAACTGAATTATAAAGATAATATTGTTGTAAGTACGATTACCGGATGTAAATTCTGCATTACTTTCCAGTTGATCTTAAGCTGCAACCTGGCAAGGTTAAAATAAACTGCTCAAGGACAGGTCTAACGAGTAGCTTCAGAATGTGTAGTTCAAAACGTGACCACCGAGCTTCTGTAGATGGCGCCAAGTGGACAAACCGCCACTGTGCTACAATGCTTGGAAATTTTGCAAAGTGGAAAGCCAAAACCAAATAGCGCATGAAGGTGCTCGGGACTTTAGCAACAACTTTGCCCCCTTTCAAAATTTCGATATCTGTAGCCGTTCGAAAGTTACAGGCGATCCAGACAGACACACAGACAGACGGACGGACAAAACGTTCGCATAAGTACGCTGAAGCTACTAATAAATATGTATTATATCCTGTCTAGTAACTGGAAGTACTTGTACAACATGTATTCCTGTACTTTTACGTTAGAGATGAACGGCAAATTGCTTTACGTTTTAAATTAAACAGGGCTGCACTCTTTTGCTTAAAACTTTGACTATAAATATTTGCAATATCCTTTAATTTTAAGCATCTGAGTGTCAATATAAATAAACCAGCATATGCAATGGGATTCTACCGTAAATAAATAACTGGCTTATTCAAAATGCCTCTACTTCGTTTTTGAAAATGATTTATGAAAGTTAGAAAACATGTTTACAAGACTCCCACTTCTTGTATATCCAAAAACGTTTGCAATTAATCAGAAAAAGTTGTCCCCTTTGAAGTAAAGTATTACGAAGTAATATGTTAGGAATGGTGACGGTTGCAGGAAATATAAGAAATAAACCTCACGCTCTTTTTACACCAATTTAATTTGAGCAAAATAAGTACAACTAATGCAATTTCCCGGCGCCACGCAATTGCAGCTGGGAACGTCGTCCCTGTTTCTCGTACAAAAATGTGATGAAACATGCAATTTCAGCAACCACTAGTTTTCTAATGCACTGCCTTGCTGTGCAAGTGCAATTGCAGCTAGATATTACAGCTAAATATACAGCGATTCCGAAGAGTGCAACGGCCTAAAATTTAATAATAATCACGGCCAGACGCATTCCACCGTCAACGCCATTTCCATCCTCTAATCATTAGATATAATCACCAAGTTCTGCGACCTTCAACAACAACGATTCTGATCATGCTCGAGGCCAGGCTGGTCTTTAGAGATAAATAGCTCTCATCCTCTTCGAAATTGATGTCGGACTTTATAGTTCGCTGACTGTAGTCCTATCGTGCTTGTAGCTTTTGAATAACTCAGAAGATCCGAACATTAAAGACCCACAAGATAGTTATTGTCCTATAATGAAAATATTGCGCAAGCGCGATAATTAGACAACACAAGTTCCCGTGGAAATTTTTAAATTCAGCTTGCTCTAGAAGTTGGTTCCAACTTCTAACAAGTTGTAAAATCCCGCTTTAAAATAGCTACATTAAAGCGCGATATTCTGAGAGTCCTCGCGTCCTAGCAGAAACATTGATTTTATTCACACCCCTGCCCTAACTACAATTTCCGTCACCCATTACTACATCTTAAACTCTTAATTTCTGTTGCTACAACGGTAAAACTAAGAACTGAGTTAATACAACTCAGTTTACCGTAATGAAACGATCTCAAGTATCACGATTAATTAAGAATGATTAGTACAGAGCAGTAAGGATACAGGTCCAGAACTACAAATAAAATAAATAAAACTTTAGAAAATAAATAAATATACTGGTTGGTGTTCCTACGTGTCCTCACGTTCCTCCGAGAGCAGAGAAATGTTGTAATAGTGGCCTGTGACTTGTACAAAGCTGCAAAAGTCCTGCAGATAGTGCTGTTTGGCGACTTAAAGCCGGAAAATCAAAAAAGGAAGCGCCAGCGTTGTCGAGTGACGTGTCAGCAAAAGCATCGGTGTATAGAACGCTTAAGGTTCATCAATTCAAGGAACTAAAGTTTGCTATAACTAAAATCAGAAAATCAGCTTCTTTCTTCACTTCCAATTGTCAGATATGCCCACAAAACAACAGCGAAGATTATCACATCAACTGTTCTGTTTTCTATGAGGATGAGGATGAATGTCCTAAACTTACTAAAATACGTTTCTGGAGCTAAAAATATTGAAACACCAAGGAAGATGTATAATTGAGAATTTATTTTGCCTAGTTGCAAACAGTTTTCAAATTTATCAGCATCATTTGCTCGAACAAGGAACGCCAAGGGAAAAGCTTAATACGTGTGAGCTAACTTTATGATTTCATCTACCTGAAATTCTCAGTGCCTAATACCGCAGGGAGTTTTAAATTTAGAAACAGGGGATGAAGCGCTCTCACTAGATGTACTTTAAATACGCTCGGTTTCGGCAAATAGTAATACCGGGCACAAACAAGGCTCATTAACAATTTTAGCGGTCAATGAATACGGTCAAAAGAAACCAGAAAACTGAAATTTATTGTAAAAATAAATTGAAATTCACCCAGGCACTTCCAAACTGTGCAAAAAGAAAAGTCGCTTTGCATTTCCAGATATCGTTCTTACATCCTCATATTTCTATTCTGCGAATATCATTCCCGCTCAAGTTGACGGCTCATATTTTTTTAAATAATCGCGCTTTAGAATTAAATGCATTGTAAATCATGTTTTAATAATTTTCCGACTACTCGTTCCTCCTAATCTCGGCCCTTTCGTACTCCGTAATTCTTTCGTAATGCGTTCCTGGTTGTTCGGTGATTCTTCTGCAATTGCTCCGTAATGTCCGTAATAACTCCATAAATTTTCAATAATTTCGCTCGTTATAAAACGCATTTCTCGCTGCCATTCGGTTCTCGAGAGAAAAGTTTCGCCGTATAATTTTAAGCGATATTGCCCGCGTTTTTATCTGGAAATCTTTAAAACATGAGCTTGTTCGCGCTCCAGCCATGCTGCAGTCAACGCTAGTCACCAGCTTTTCAAAAGTTCAGTCGTGGTGTGTATTTATTGTTACAAAAACTCGGAATAACAGGAAACATTTGGCCTACCGATACTGTTACCCTGGAGGCCTATTTCCGAGACACTTGAGGCTTGAATAGATCAACGAGTTTACATTGATTTGTTTTTTTTAAAGAAAATATACAGGAGGCTTTTTCGTTATACCCACTGCGATCTCTGAAAGTATAGCAGATACAGACACGGTAAAATAAGAAAAGAAAGACTGAGTTAACTTCGTTATTATTTAACCTAGAGACGAAGCCACAAAGAAATAGTTTACAATAATTTTATACTGAATATACTACAAGTTTAAATTTCGACTTCATGAGCGTTGTCTTTCCATTTAAACATCGAGAATCTTTGGCATTATATGCCATACAACTATTCAACCCAAACAATGATTTTTATAATAATTGTGCTTCTTGGTGGCTCGTGGACTCTTATAAGAGTTTATGTTTTGATCGATATTGAACAAGGATACTTAGGCATACTTGTCCTTCTTGTTATGTGGGAAACCATTCAGACTAACTTCGCTAAACGTTGCCGATCGCATTATTAGAATCAAATATGTCGGCGTAACAGCTACGTCCCTTCAGTCAGTCCTATGTCATCAACTCCACGCGCACCAGACTTAAACGACCACCAATCAGCGTTACGTGGTTCCGCACGACTGGTACAAAAGCTTTCAATACCGTCATAGAAATATTGATTCCCGACAAAAAATCCTGCAGCCATCGGAAAAGCAATAGAACTTGAATGTGTTCAGATCTCATACAGTCCTACAGGACTAAGATTAAATGATACACTAAATATCCTCAATCAGAACGGAGTTACTACAATTATACCTAAAACACCGCAGTAATCAAGGTAGGAAAAATTAACCAATGTAATCCCCACTTTAACAGGTATTAGACGAGAATTAAAAATCTACGCGTGATCACTATAGACTATGAAATAAAGGAGTAAAAATCTCGTTATGCCAACTACCCTGTATAGAATAAGGATAATCTGCTGCGGTTACTCTATAAATTTTAAATGTTTAAGGCGAAACATTTGATGTAAAAACATCAACGGAAAAAACCCTCACTAGATGAAAGCAACTTATCCAGGGTAAGTTCGTGGTCGAACATAAACCTATAGAACAAGTTATAAATTACAACGCACACGTCAAGTGACAGAAATATGTATAAGGAAGTCAGACACTTTGTTTTGCTCTGTTCAGAACAAAGCAACAATTTATATAACTAGTGTAAAGCCAATACTTACATAACGTTGCAAATACTTGAACTGAAATAATAAAAACTAAACGTATTATTAGATCAGCGGGAATGAGAGCATTTAGATCTATAGCAGACTTGCCTCTAAAAGGTAAAATAACCAATGACGAGATACGTGGGAGGTGTGACGTACAAGACGTGATTTGATGGGATAGATACAGTAAAAGTAAACTATATTGGAGAGATCATGTCAATAGAAAGCTAAATAATAGAATAGCAAAAATTGTTATGACTGTAAACCAAATGTCAAAAGACCGCCATGCGGACCATGAAAGAGATGATAAGAGTGTTGTACGTCAACATCACAAGAACGACATCGATATAAAGAAAAAGAATATATTAGAAATCGACAGAACAAAGTCCTAAAATAAGAGGAAGAAGACAAATATATTAGCGATAGTGAGCACGATGTTCAGGAAGGACAGGATGAAGCAGTGAAATTTTTGAAACACATCAATAAATCCGAAACAAATAACACACAGCTTAACGTAATCACTGAATGCGAATGGCTAAAATGAAAAGATGAAGAACCGAAAGTATTAACATATAGCAACGAAAATACGATAATGCCAGGATCGAAAAGTTAATATTAGATTTAAACCACTACAAAACTAAAAAAGCAGAAGTAACAAACCATAGCCCTACTTCAAGGCTACGATTTATGACTCCCATTGTTTAATAAGACGTTTCTCCATTGTGGAGTTGTGAACGTTTTCTAACTGCTTCTAGACCCCCAGTTTCGCCACTAAGCCCTACCTGTAGTAAGTCTGTTACGAACTGCTAAGATATTTTATACATATCAGGTTTTGATAATAATGGAAAAAAAGGTCCATTGATTGTTGTAATGGCGATTCAAGATTACGGATAAAAATTTGAAGAAGCACAGTTGTTGTATATCGCGTTGTCAGCAGTTTTTAATTAACTGCAGCTAAAAGCTAAATTTCGCCAGAAATATGTGTTTTAAGTAATATAAATCAAGTGCTGGACGTTTTTCATTATGCACAATCAGTGGGCTAAATTAATTAATATAAAGAAATAATATAAGTAAATTATTAAATGGTTTCTGTAAATACGTTTTATAAACTATGAAGTTTTGAATTTGGTATTTATTTATTTTTCTTCAACATGCCATCACACAGTTACATTTTTAATGGAACCTATTTCTAAATAACTTTTACTGCTTAAAATTATTTAAGGAGGGTCTCCTTCGGCTTTGGCATATTCATCCTAGGTAAAATTTGTCTTTAATATATTCATTATCATTGTTGACGTGGATTAAACCTGATTGGTTTGTTCTGGCGTGTTAGAGTTGGTCTTTTCAACGTTCCTTTGAAATGGGGAACTCCCGATTGCTGGCTTGGGTGCCGCCCGTGTGATTGACGTCATAAAATATTCAGAACGTTTTAAACCCTTTCGGTGTTGTATAATTTTTATGCTCACCTCGTACACGGTTCAGATGCATTCACTTAATTCGTAAACGCTTGTTCGTTGCACTTTAAGACTGTGGTTGCAGTTTAAATATTGCCAGGCCTCATCTAGTTTGTTTGTAGTTATTTCATCACAAATGCAGCCTTGACGTTGGCTGCATGCGACCGACTTATTCTTTATTTAATCTGCATAAGTTGAACCCTTCCTCATCCCGCGGGTAGGCTTGAACACTCGTTCTTCCTATACTCGCGAATTCCATTTCAAAATGCGTTCAACATACAGCATCAGTTTTGAGAACATTTCCTTATATAAAATCCATTGTTTAAATATAATGTGCAATATTAAAACAAAAAAAAATCCAAACTGGCTTTTAAGTTTGAAAATAAAATAAACATTGCAGGCGAACAATCCAGATGGCCCGTTACTTGGTTGGCATTAAAGTAATTATTCTAGCATGCAGGATTCGTCCATTATGTTAAGATGCCCTTGCCAAGTAGTTCTGTATCGACTCTTTGTTTCTTCTTGTTTGAGTTGTTGTGAGCTTTACTATTTTATATAATTTTATTGTTCCGCACATATAATAAAAAGTACAATGAAATTTGGCCGTTTTATTTGTCTTCTTCATATGTGATGTTATAATGTAAGTAGTCTAAACTTTTATTTATAATAATGGTATGTCGTTGATAATATTGTTCTCTCCGATGGGAGCTTAGACCCCCGTGAAGTTAGCACCACAACTTCAAAAATGTTATTTTTTTCAAGAGTTCCCGTTGCACCCCAAAGAGTTCTAGAGTTCCTTCCTATTTTAAAAATAGTTCTATGTATTAAAGAGAAAAAAATGTGGATCGAAAATTTGGGGTGCTAACTTCACATTTTCCTCGGACAAATACCACTATTACTCTTTTTCAGTCATACTTACTGAAAAATCTCATTACACTTTTCGATAGAACTCGCCGGGGTGCTACTAGAACCATTGTAACTACCGGAACTTTAAAAATTAAAAAGATATTTTTTTCCGGTTAATAAATTTTTTGTTAGAGTGGCTACGACAAACTTTTAAAAAATGCCAGTTAATTTTATATATCACATCATGTGCATTGTATGATATGATAAAGTTTAAACGGCTTTGCCGCCTAACTTTAAATATATAATAATAATTCTCCTCATAAGATATCAACCAACCAAGCCACTGGAATTTTCGAATTTTCGCCATTGAGGTGGGACTTCGCACAATTTGACCTCACCATGGAAATGTGGCAATTTCTGATAACACCCCTGCGACAATTAGTAATTATTGGGCAAACATACATCCATTTAAGGGATATCACTGATTTCTTGGGTGTTTGTTTGTCATAAAGAATTATTTCAGTTTTAGGACACCGCGTAATAAAAATCGTAGGCTTGAAAGGTCATGGCCTAAATTTACACATGACGCGATTCTGTCAGTGTATGATGAAGCTGAACCCAGCCTGTATTTAATAAAATACTGATCAATACCGTTTCGTTGGGGTACTTCACCAGTAGAAGGCACTCCAAGACAGCCCAAAACTGAATCCTGAAATGTGCAGAAAGTTATAACCGGTGGTTCTTGAAAATCGACGTTTGAAGATTGTCGTCAACTGATTCTTTCGAGAAATTTGGATTTATTGGAAAAATATCTAGACAGGTTTTGCAAAATAGTGGCTGGAGATGAAATCTGGATTCGCGTCTCAAAAAGAAAAATGTCGAACACAAGCGTCTGTGGACAAGCTGACGACGAGAGTTTTTTTATGATCACCCGGTAATTCTTTTAATTGATTACATGAAGAAAGGTCAAACGATTACGGCCTTTGTCTATTCTATCGCAGTTGAGAGACTACAGCATGCAATACGGGAAAAGCGTTCACATTTATTGAAGAAAGGGGTTCTCATTCTTCACGACAGTGCAAGAATGCACAAACCCCAAACCCCTTAAGCTTTAATGCAAAACTGTGGCTTCTCTAAGCTAGATAATCTAGCGTATAGCCCATATATGCCCCCCTTCGACCTTTTATTTATCCAAAAACTTAAGAGAAATCTACGATGTCTCCGGGTTTTATCTAACAAGAGCTTCAACGGGCTGCTAGCAGCCATTTTGTCGAATAGGAAAAAGGGAATATTACAACTTCCGTAAAAGGGAAAAGTGACGTAGAGTTTGATGGCGACTATGCTGAAATATAAAAAAATATTAGCACACTAAGCCTTTTCATCCTACCCTTGTGTCCCTCCTTAATTTAATAAAAAAACTATTTCATTACGAAATTTAGAAAAATGTAATTTCTCAAAGTCGTGAAATATTAAACACTAATTGGACACTGAATAAGTGAAGAGTTTTAATGTAATGGCTTTGTTTACCGAAAAAAAAACGCAGAGAAAAAATACGTCCGTTTAATAAATGAACACAATTTTTAGAATACGCTTAAAGAAGTATGTGTATATACACAAAAAATGTCTTTGAAGCAGTACTTGTACTGAAATTTAATCTCAGCCTTTACACAAACATCCGAAAAATTCAATTTAAGACTTGGAAAAGAATTTAATCTAAATATCCTTTAGAAGAAGCTCTAATAATTGATTCTATAAAGCGCAAGAGATTTAATCATTTACAAAAGCCACTTAATGGATTTCCATTCATTACCTACAGTTACTATCTAAAATTAATCTGAGGATTCATATCCTTCAGAAATCGCAGGTTTATTTTCTTATTATTTCCATTTCCATTATGAGGGCGCAAAAGTGTGTTCAAAACTTGGGTCGATACTTATTTATTCAAATACGTAAAGTGCGGGCTTAAAAAACCACCGAAAGGAGTTTGAGCACCCAAGTGTTTTGAAAACCAACGATAAAGCCTCGCGGCTCGGCAATAATTACAATAACAAAGTTGGGAGCGGATTTGAGAAACTTGTTTTCCAAATTTGCGAGTCGGGTTGTGTTCGTCGGCGAGGGAAGTTATATTGTTGGTCTAGCGCTGGTTAAAGGTCCGTATCAAAAGTCACTGGTTTGCGGCATTCCACCTACTTCTCAACTTATTTTGGTTGCACTGGGGTTAGGGCCGCCTGCCTGCAATTTACATCTTTATTCGGACAATGTGAAAATGAATTCCACTCTAAATAATTGCGGTTAAGAGTAAATTGCAATCAGAATTTACACAATCCACGGATTATGTTTTAATTTCAGTCGATACAACCGAGCTACGAGGCAGAGTGGAAAGTATTGTTACAGATATGAGTTACATAAAATGGGCTTAGTATGTAATAGTTGTAGGTGCACATAAGTAAATATTTTTGTATTTTTAAAATGCCTTTTTAATTATATTTCTTCAGATATTCTGCTTCATACCCCTAAATTCAATCATTTCAGTAGTTCAAGTTGGATATAAACACATTTTAGTCCCTTAGATTGGCGGTTCGTAATAATTGTATTTTCTGACACTTTTGAATAAAACTGGACAAATCAATTGAAGTCACCCAGACAAATAAACACGCTCTGACTGCAACCGATATTATGCAGGCTCATTCAAGTATGACTAACAAGGATACAAGAATGTCTTTGCTCATTTACATTCATCTTCAGTGTCAAAACTTGTGCAATATTTCTAGAAGGCAGCGGCCGCTGGACCAACGGGCCGCATAAAATTTTCCAGAGCGCAATATTTGTAACTATTTCGATAAGACTGCGAGGCTGCAGCGGTTGCGGCTCCAAAATCGTGAGCCTTCGTGTCGCGCTGCAACTTTATATCGCCGATTCTACAGCTATCGCATTTTCGCTAATAATTTCCATACAAGTTCAGAGGTCCGTTTCAGAAAGTCCACGGCTGTTAGCTGCTTAGCGTAATATGAAACGAGCAAGTGTGTTGACACATAACTCATGTTGTACTGACATACATGTTTTAAGGGATCTTCGGATCTCATTACTTACACCCTCTTATATTATAACGGTGGAATAGATGATAAAATATAGTTGCAATTACAGAATAGTTACTTTTTTCTAAGGACAGATAAGCTATTGACGGCTGGGACCCTGGAGACCCTGCGCCCTAAGGAGTAGTCGCCACTAACCGCATAAGATGCTTTACTTGAAGGGATGTCCAACAAATGTCAGTAAAATTCTAATCTACACACTTGACCTTTCCGAGCACAACAATAAGCAGAATTAAAAATTTAAATCCAGCCGTTACTGACGCATAAAATAACAAATATAAAAAAAATAAATGCAGAGATAAATAAACTGTGAATGAACGGTTAAATTTTAGAGTATATTAGATATCAGAAAACTTCATTAAAAGGAATTTTCAAAAATACAATAGTACACAGGGTGTTTCATTTAAAACTAAAAATGATTAAATTTGCAAATGTTGATCACTCTATATAGTTTTAATACTGAAACACCAGGTGAAGAAACATTTGCATATTTAACGTAGTTAGGTATAGAATTTTTGCGTCGTGTTCTTATGATTAATTCTGATTTCATTTTATAAGCAGCAGAGTGTATCAACAATGAGTGGTTTTATGTTATTGCGCAGAGTTCAAGTATTCGAATGGGCTTTTTAACGCCATTTGTTCATTGACCCTTTAAATACAGCATCCTATAGTGTTTAAATATTGCTTTTGAGTATTCAAACTCAAATATCTGAAAGGCGGTTGAATTTAGTAAGATATCAGCAGAAAACTTATCGAACGGACTTTTCAAAATGCAAAAGTATACTAGGTATTCCATTGAAAAATCCGGTATTATTCTAAGTTATAAATTTTCAGCACTCTATATGGCATTAATGCCCAGAGCCATGCAAAAGGCCAAATTTAGAAAAAAAAACATATTTTTTGGGTATTTTTTAAAATTTTTGTTACTTACAGCGACAACCTTAAATTCAAAATGTTTTGCAAAATGTAATTAATATCCCCAAAATAGAGAACTTTAAACCGATACAAGTTTCTATGAAAATTATTATTAGCATTTCAAAACAACACTTAAGTTACCTCGGGACATCCCGTATAATAAAAATACTTCATTAATGTGCTCTACCTTACAGCGTACAACTAAGTAACTTCATGCAACTCTCATATTTTTTAAATTATCTCCCACTCGCCTAACGCTGGTGGACTTTGCACCAGTACTAATTTTGTTACGTTGTCGTCGCATTACTGCACTCCAATGCAAAAAAACATCTTTAACGAACGATCGAAAGGCTGTAATTTCTGCTACAGCCGAATCCATCAGAAGACCTTGAGTAATGAACCTAATCTCCATGTCTTTGTTTCTCTGCTAAGAATTGAAAAAATAACCTTCAGCATTTCTGCATATTAATCAGGATGCCATGCAGTTGTTGAATCGCAATTAGCTCGATTTAAATTACTTCATTTCCAAGAATGAATGCAATTTTTAATTTAAAACGAAACTACTTTAATGTAATATTTTTCAATGTAAGTTACTTATTATTTGGATGACATTTTTAAAATGGAAAACATTGCAGCAATCACAATTTGGACGTTTCGTAATTCAGATTTAATAGAAAATAAACAAAAGGGAACATTTTACTCCAAAATTGCACACATGTTCAAAAAAGATAGTTAACCATTTATAAAACTTGCACATCTTAAATTATTCTCATCAGAGGCAGCACACATTTGGTGAAATAAATGTATTCCATATCATTTATCAAATCAATACCGTGGATAAAATTCTACCCAATGAGGTCACGTTTTTCCAATGTTAACTTGAGGAATAAAAATATTCTACATAAAGATTAAGTTTTATTGTATTTCTGTTTTAAATGCGATACTCGAAACCCAAAATTGGTTGTATGAACCCTTGGCGCTAGTACAAAATTGTATTTTAAATAGAAACTAAAGCACATGACAAGGAGGGAACCGTTTTTAATAATATGAATAATCGGAATTAAAATTCATGATAAATATTCCAAATTGCGTATTTTCAAATCCCAACAACCAGAAAATGTTTGTAGAAAAATCGTTATCTTTGGATATATTACAGTATCGTCTTGTACTGGAAATGATTTTCCAGAGTTCTGATAACATGATAGATGTGGAAATAAATACACATTATATTGTAATTTTGAGCAACGGCCAAAGCGATGATGTTGCTTAACTTGAACATATTTAATATTGTCGTTTTTGTGCTATCCACATGCATTATTCTTACAGTGTACCTATTGAAAATGATAACTATGAACAGCAAAGTCCAAAAATCCTGCTTGTTTTCCATAGTACATAGTATTTTGCTATGATTAGTTAATGTGTTTACGAATGCTAAAGTCATTCAGGTAGTATTTTCCTAAAAGTTGGATAACATTTTTTTTTAATATTGATGATTACATAACCCCAATTTTTTAAAACTGGTGACGTAAACTAGCTTTATCTTCATCGATGCTGTTATAGACTACTTATCAAATCAATTCGAGTATCGCACTCAGTGCGGTAATGGATATTACCACACTCAGTGCGGTTATAGATGATATTACCACACAGTTATTTTTACAAAGCAAAGAATAAATTAAACCAGAATTTATTGATGAAGATAAAATATTGAACAATACACATTTGCTTAGGGCACTTAACGAAACTCAGTTTGATTGCAGCAGAACTCGGTTCACCACCTCGTGCCGGCAATCAAACTTGTTTCATTAAAATGCTCATAATCAAACTTGTATCGTTAATATCTATTAACGTAGCATTCCCTTCTAAAAGAACAGTACGCAAATCGTTAAAAGAATTTCCATTTACTAAAAATCTAATTATTTCAGAGCTCTTACATTTACCAATATACAGAGTGTTATAGAAATGAGTGCAAATATTTTAACTCGTAATAGAACTCGCTAAACTGAACAACTCAGTTTATATTTTTTTTATAACGCTCTCAAAACTGAGTTAAAATTCAAAACATATTCATACCTGTCTATGGAATAATATTTTAATTTAATGGCACAAAACAAAAAAAAAATTCTTTGATATACAAACCAACAAAAACTGCATACGTACTGATAAAATCTATAGTTCACATCTGGTCACCAACGTACCTTTTATCAATCGAGGTAGGTAAGTTATGGACCGCATGCTTTTAAGCAAGAACTTTGCAGTTTTAGTATACTTTTGTCCTTCAAGTTTAATAACTTAGATTTGCTTACCAAGCAACTCGTCAAATTAAGGAAAGATAAGTGACTGAAAAATATGCGATTAAATGAAAAACTATAAATAGAAAAGTTGTTAATTTTGGTGAGCTCTATCACCAGTTCAAATTATTGGATGGACTTCCATAACACCCTGTATTGTCGCATATGGAAGATGACCAATTTGATCTGCAAACTACAGTAGGAATTACCATAGCAATTATGTCGCCTGTATGAGGAGATAAGGATGTAGTGTCTGTGAAACTTACCTGCATCACAATAGTTATTACTATCACATGCAGAGATTCTGGGTCAGTAGATGAGAACGACGTAGCTTTAGCAACATTTTTCAATAGACAAAAGCTGCCACTTACCAACAGAAACCAAGTACCTATATAGATGGACATGATGAACTACATTCAGACTAGAGCGAGTGGCCTAACGTAACTACCGTTTCGAAGAAGATTTCATGATGAACTACATTCAGACTAGAGCGAGTGGCCTAACGCAAGCACAGTTTCGAAGAAGACTTCAACGCGAAAAGCAAACATTGAGAAAAAGTTCTTTTTCCAGAAAATGTTTAGAAAAGAATAAGTAATACACTTCTTCGAAATTTCTGAGCATATTTATATATTAACCATTGTTTAAGTATTACTACATATTGTATTCATCGATTATGTACTGTGACTTAAAAAAAATAAAAAAGTAGTCATTGATACTATATTCACCTGATAGGATATCTAACTGTTCAGTTCAATTAATAGATTGAATTGAAGTTTAATGTATGACTAATTTGATTAGAAAGCATCATTTTATGTTTAAGCCTATGAATAATGGTAGTAAGACTGTAACCATGTTAATAAAATAATAATCGTGGTGTTAGGGAATAGAAAAGAATAAAAATAATAACGATTTGAAAAATGTAAATGGAATTACTTACTTTGAAAATATAAATTATTTAGTATCTAATAAGCGTACTATTAGATAATTTCACATAACAAGTACAATTTAAATGAAGAAAAAGGTACCTCAGAAAAAAATTTGTAGGGAATTAAAATATATTACATGACGGAAAATATTGGAAATTAGAAGAAACTTGCGAGGACATTTCGAAGTACTAGTGGGAGTTGTTTACTGATATGTTTAGAGAAAGAGTGATTTGTTTGGTGAGCTGTCGTTGAGAATAACAAGGGGTTACTAGGAAATTAATTGGTGAAGATACTGGGGTAACATCTTGAAGGAACGAGAAATAGCTATTTCCTGACTAATTAAGAACAAGCTGAATTTGTTGAGTGATACATTGGTGGGGGATGCTGCGGAATAATATCTTGGAGAAAGGCAGGTCAGAGTTGTGTAGTGAATGGCTGATTTCTTATTCTTTTTTTCACATACAAAGAACGAAAGCAAGAGCCCATTAAAATATTCACGAATGATAAGAAATAACATTGCATTTCTAAGCAAAGCCAAAATATATTTAAGCAATAGTAAAATATAATACAAAGAATGTAAAAAGATGTAAATCAAATTATATCAAATTGAACTAAATTAAACTGATATAATATTCAACGTTAACATGCAAAAATGTGTTAAACTGTTAAAAATTTACGTTTTAAATGAGTTTAAGATGTTAGTGAAAGTATTTAGGTTATGGTAGATACTAAATAAGGTAATGATTCTCTGAATAGGCGAAGTGAAAGATAAACTGGAAATATGTATGCAAACGTGACCAGCGGGAAGGTACGCGAAAGGACAATAATTACAACACTTTAGGGCAGTCAATTAAGTTATTGAGGATTTTAAAAAGGAAAATGAGATCAGGCACTATTCTACGATTTTATAGATTTAAGTAAGGGGTAAGAATCATGCGATGGATACGAGGATGGATATGTATGTCACGAAAGTGAGAGATGCCTTATAGAAAATTATGTTGAACTCTTTCTAATCTATTCATGTAATAAATATATTGGGGTTTCCATATTACCGAGGAAAACGTTAAGTGACTACAGACGAAAGAAAAGTAAACCTCCTAGTAATTCGGATGATAAATCAACCATTTTTAAATAATTTGAATTTATAGAGTTTATATGAGAACGGAAAAGTAGTTTATGTCCATCATAACTCCCAGACCTTTAACTTCGGAGACCCTTTTCAGTCTCAGCAATCATCACATACAACGAATAAAGTGATAATCAAAGTCAAAGGTGTGGATATTTCTGATGAAAGTAATGAAACATTTATCGAAATTTAATTGCAGATAATTCAAACAACAATACTCATATAATCTATTGAGACCTTGCAATTTCACGCAATCACTATAATTAGAATTGATTTTTGCAAATTTTCAAATCCTCAGCATATATTTGAAATTTCAAATGATAGAATTCTGCTACATCATTAATAGATATATTGAGTAAAAGAGGGCCAAGGTTAGAGCCCTGAGAAACTCCAGATATTACATTCATATATTTAGGGAAAAATCGTTTAACAGAAACGGCTTGCAAACGATTGAATGTGTACTAACATAGCCAACGTAAGTGATTAACATTCATTTATAATGAAGATGATAATAACTAATTTTATCAAAAGCGCTTGCTAGGTCAGTGTAGACAGCATCAACCTGTTTACGCACATCAATACTAACTGAGACATATTCAGTACATAAACTTAGATTGGTTTCTACTGATCTGCCAGAGTGAAATCCATGTGTTCGGGGGAGAATAATCCTTTAAACAGAAACAGTACATCTTTCACAAAGGATTCAAAAAATTTACAAAAAACGGATTAGTTGGAGATCGGTCTATAATTTGCAATTAAATACTTGTTCCCCGATTTATATGTTGAGATAATATGCGAAATTTTTAAATTATCAGGACAGTTTCCATTATCGATTGGTTTATCTTAAATACTATGCAATGGTTTAGTTAAAGAATGTACACATGCTTTTATGAAAGTAAGAAGAAGCTTATGTAAAATATCGGTTCCAGAGAAATAAAGTACAATCGGTTAATATGAAGATTAGAAGAGGTATTGGTAGAAACTGAATCAAAAGAATTGAAAGTAGATGAATATGTGTTATAAACAGAGATCAAATGGTCAGACAAAGTATTTGCAATATGCAAATTGAGAATCACCATGTATAACTATACTACCAGCACTATTAGTACGTAGACTTTTAAATCAAAGTACACAATGCGTTAGAATAGGTTTTTGAATGTTCCTAATACAAATATTATAATCTACTTGAATTAGAAAGTTTTAACGTTTATTTGGAAACACAAAAGATCAATAGAATCAATGGGATGGTCGTCAGTAGAACTGATGGTAAAGAACGATTAGTAGAAGCAAGCAGTCGTATAAGGTAACCCAATTAAGAAAGACACATTTACATGAAATAAATAAGGTTTAGGAATTGACATAATTTACTTAGACAGAAAGAAAGATACAAAACCTACAAACTTGAGTTTAAATTTCAACATGAAGTAATATATAAGTAAACTAAACTAGATGCATATAATATACTATTGCAATAATGTACCTATTTGTTTTATCGGAATTGTTTGAAATATTATCGAATGTGTATTGCTTGCATTAATTGTCAGTTTTTAAATTCCTTCTTCCTTTGAATGGAATTATTTCAGTATATTATATAACAATTAAAGAAATGGAAAAAGCTGAACTGACCATTGGCTTCAATTAGTAATTTTTATTTTTTGCAAATTTAAATCTCATCAGAAATGAAATATTGTCACTGTTCGATAAAAAACTGAAAATAATTCCTAGGTTTTTTCTGACTCCTTAAAACACTAATTACAATAGCATTATGGAGACACATAAATACAAAACAGCTACTCATTGTCGTAGACGTAGCTTTGCATGTGTTAAAAGATCTATCAAAATGTATTAGATTCTTTAATTATATAGGAATTGAAGGAAACATGTATGCATTTCACTTGTTACACCTTCAAACAAAAATTCTTAACAGAAATATGTTCAAAAATTTTACCAGTTGCTGGTTTTATTCGAGGTTGGTCTCTTCTCCCTGTCCTTAGCGAAAGTAAATCTCACAGAAGATGTAATACAATTTTAGTTATGACAATTCTTTTTACTGCATTTTCGTCAAAACGTAAGAATTAGGAACTGCGATTGCTGCTGCAACTAAAGCTGTCAGTAACTGTGATCACGTTAACTAAAATTGTAATAAAACTGCCAAATCATGAAAACCTAGCAAAAATGTTTCCGAAATCCTCACTTCTACCTGATATTTTGGTTTGCTGCGAATTGGTTCTATAGAAGTATAAATTGCAACTCCACAACCATTTGTCATCTTGCTAGTATTATGTCGGTCGCGCTAGTACTACAACAGCTATCGTGAAGGATATTTTTATTATCAATTTGAGACGTTGCCAAAATGCATGAACCCTTCTAACCTCTTTGCAATACCGTAGACATGCAATCTAACAAATTTGTCGCAATATTAATAGCCGTGTGGATGAAACAAATACCTTTGATCGGGGAAAACATGAAAGTAAGTGCAAAAATTGCTTTTTCCAACCTGTAGAAAACTTCTCACAAAAACACACTCTAGTAGTAACGTGGCCGTTTTAAAATTTAATTATGTTGCTGTAAAACTGGAAATTACATGTATAGAATTAAATATTCGCTATGCGGGCTTTAGTCGGATATTTTCTGGCACTTTATTTTTATTTAACTAAGTAGAAAAATAGAGCAGCGAAACATGCACAAATACGCCCACGCCCTATAACTTTCAAATATTAAATTTTTTGTGTCGCTGAAGCTCCAGTATCTGATTTATTCCAGATCTCGTAAAATACCACCGCTCCCACGTCGCCTTAAATATTTCGATAAAACAAAGTGAAAACGACGGGGTTATAAGCCCTGAACACTACAACATGCGATTCGAATTTGAGATTCGCCTGTTTTTCATAAATCCGGATTCCGCGGAATACATTTCCTTGCCTATTTTTCGGGCTCTGAAATGATACCGTTTACAAATATCGGGTACCTGTTCTGCGATCAATTCCAGCGTGACTGCAGTTAGCGTCCACTAGTAATTAGTGCTATTTGCAATTGCACATTAAATTAGGGTGCGCTACATGCTGTCTTGGAACAGAAAATAAATAAAACACTCGGCGGATTGTTTACGTACTAAATTACGCAAGCCGGGTGCGTCGAACGCAACGCTCCTACCGTTCTCGCGGTTCAAGCGCGACTGATACTCCTGATCTGGTGCTCTCTGCGTTCCACATCCACGCAATCTTCTCTGGACCACGTTCCACGTTCCTCTTCCAGCAGCTGTGGGTGAATGCAGTTAGTCGTCTGCGTCCGTCTGCACGTTCCGTTTTCACTGCAGTTGCAATTCCCTTGCACATCTAGCTATTCGGAAGTACGTCGAACGTCCCAATATCTACTCAGGGCCGTTGGTAAAATTAGTAGGAGCTTTGCCACCTTTCTAGTTGGATATATTCAGCGTGTGATAAAAAGTACGGCGTGTTAATTAAGTCATGTAATTATTACGTTTAGATAATTTTCAAGCTTGCCAAATGCTTTACTCTGATATGTAAAATGGGATGGGTGCAAACTGAATTTAATATGCAATTAACACCAGATCCAGTGTTTTAGAAGGGCCAGGAGAGGGCCGTAACTAGGTACATATAACCGAGTAGGCCTTCTATTAATAACAAAAAAGTAACTAAATAACCGAACAATTTTACAAAAAAATAATCAGCAGTAATTACATAAGTGGAGATAATTTTTTGATAATTTTACCTAGATTCACGTATGGGATTTCTTAATAGCAACAAATGTGAGTGCTAATCTAGTTAAAATTATATAAAAGAAATATTACCACGAATGTAATTTGGCGTGATTATTTTTTAAATAGCCCAAGTTATAGATAGAGTTTGATGGAGCTTCCAGATGAGTGTCCTTTTATTTTTAACAACTCACCTACTCCCAGTGTTGAATCCAGGCAGGTGACCGGGGGGGAAATTCCCCCCCGGGCAGTACAAGATTTCCCCCCGGAAACATTACCATTTCATATTCATGTTTTTTTATGTATAAAAGAATGGGTGAATTGCGCGGGAATAGGTAAAAACACCCCCCCCCCCCTCCCAGACGTTTCATTTTCCCTCCCGGAGTAATCAGTCTGAATTCAACACTGCCTTCTCCACTTTTAGCTAGTTGTGTTACAGCAGAACGATTTGAATGGTTTGTGAAAAAATCGTCGCTGTAATCAGCTACTAGCAAGTAGTCAGTGTAATTTTGATGCTATTGGTCAATTTGAATTTTTTTCTCATTACTATTGGCTGATAGGATTTTATCCTAAATAATACTAATTATAATAATGAGAATTGAGCTCAATCTGGTGGCATATTACCTCTGAGCTATTTATAAATGGTATCTCCGCTTTCAGAAATTAGCCGAATTAGACGAAAAGCCACGTAGATAACATTTTTTGCAATAAATAAGTTTTTCTAGCCAGGTTTACTCAAAGTTAAATTTGGAAAAAAAAGTTAAATGATTGATAATCAACGTTGATTGTAGTTTAAAATAGCCACAAAGTTGCATTGCTGCATCGTAGGCATATTAGCCAGTAGAGTTCATATATATGCAAGAGTTGGGAGATGTAGATGATTTGTTTTGGATCCACAAACCATGGACTACCTGATTTTTTGCCGATTTTCAGCTTTATTCATACGTCTTCCAAACAAAACAAATTAATTATACTTTTGCTAATTCACATGGGCCTTGATTTGTAAATCGAATAACCTAATTTCTTAGTGCATATGGGATCTCTAGCAATTGGAGCCTCTGTATATAATGAAAAAGAGCCGAGTCGTTGATGCAGCGCATTGTGATTGGTTGCATAGTACTTGCATTCTAAAAATAATATAATAATTATATTACATTTAATTATGACAAGCTATTTCAATGCTATTCAGCTTATTACATATACACATAAAACTAGTGATAAATAATTTATTCGTAAGCTAAGAGAATAACCACAGTGACAGCAATCTAGTATTCCCTATACCAGGGCTGTCCAACTAGCGGCCCGCGGGCCGCATGTGGCCCGCATAGCTGTACTCTGCGGCCCGCGAGGAATGATGGAAAATCATATTTTGCGGCCCGCGATGCCTTTTTAATTGAAAACGATTCTAAAATCGTAATCAGTGGCCCGCTGATTGGCAACGAATATGTTTAGGCCACCTTGTACGCAGTAATGCAAACAATAGAGTCACCATTGCCGCTTCAAATAACAACAGTGGGGATGCGGGTGTAGTTCGTGTCGTTAACTCGTTGTTGCGGTTACCGGAATAACTGTCTGATCTGTCCCCGGCGAGCCTGCGTTTCATTTATAATCGTAGTACGACCACAGTTTAAACATAGAGAACAAATACAAGGACTGCATTCCGTAACATAAAAGCGCTACTCCCAAGACCGAATTCCAAGTTCAAAATTTCTTATAAATGTTAGATGCAGTGTGATGCAAAAGTTTACCAGCTATCGTAATCGTAATTAACATTAGAATTTATTTTGTGTATAATTCTTGGCCATGCAAATGCTCATTTATTTGAACGCGGTCGCCGTGCGAACGCAGCTTTAGAAATTAGGTAGTAATCTGCTTTACCGGCAGACTTTGCAGCTGTTTCAGGCCGCTAGTTTTGTTTTCTCTTGCAAAAAGTGACACCATGTCGGCAGAATTCCTGTGATTGCGCTCCAAGTTTTAGGTCTTAGCTTCAGCTATTTTGAAATATTATTTGTGGAAGCTTCGCTTTGGTGCGGTTTATGGGCGTTGGGCACTTATGCAGGGAAAATGAGTCCGCGTCCTTGAGACAGTTTATTTACGCAGAATTGCTAGCCAACCTAGCCAATTGACTGTATTACAGGGCGAGTGAATTACTTCAATTTCAATTTTGGTAACGTAATACATATTAGCTGAATTTCGTCCGGCATTTTTAGCGTCACCCACGAGTTGCATAATATAAGTGATTCCTCCAAATATTTTATTTTGCTGGGGTGCGGCCCGCCAATCATTTAGAAAATAACTTTGTGGCCCACGCATTATCTGAAGTTGGACAGCCCTGCCCTATACAATGGATCAAACAATGATTTTCAATACATTCATTTCAAAAATGGAAGGCAAGGAAGAATGGGTGAAGGCATTTGAAAGCAAATGTTGAGTTTAGATTACCTATGACCTGCGTGAAACTCGTTTCGTAGATGATCCACGCCTATGCCCAACATGAGACATTCGCATTATTTAGACAGGGCATTTTGAAATCTCACGATGAAAGGTTACATGAAACCTAGCAGATCGGTATTATCAACTAACACAACATAGACCCAAGAAATGCATGCAATCTTGTATATTACTTCGTACAGTACTGGCTAGAAATGAAAGCTGAACCATACACGTACTAGAATGGAGACACCAAAATCGAGCAAAAGTGGTATTGAAAATTATTATTGAACTGTACGATCCTGATTCTGATTTATAGCCAACCAACTTTACTACTTAAGTGCATTATTTAGAAATTACGTAGGTACCTCTTCATTGGTAAATTTTGATTTTTTTAAGAGTAGTGGTATAATTGCAGTAAAGCTAATATTAATACCTAATATTTTACTTGCAATATTCGTTTTTGCTTTTTTACTCGATCTTTTTTGCAGCTTTGATGTATTTATTTTTCTCTGTCATTTTGAGCTATAAATACCTACGCAGTAACGATATTAAAGTGCATGCTTACATTTTAACAACATAACTTTCTAGTCTTTCAATTTCAGTTTATGTACTCTTCATCCCAATTTTAACTTGTTTATATGCAAGCACATAAGGCACCAGCCTCTACACCGCAAGGTAAAATGACATACGACATGACATGGCCGACTCCAGTATAGTGGCTCAAAACTAGTGGCGGTGTTGGGAATGTTTAATATTTAAATTAAATAGGTAAATGCTTAGTATAATATAAGATAATATATGACTAAATAATGAAACAAACCATGTCGTATTAATCAGGAATTATACATTTTATATACAGTTAGTGCTTCCATGAGTAATAATAAACCTACAGAACATCAAAGTCATCACAAAACTAATAAAGCAGTGGATATATATAATACGTCTTCTCAATGTTCTTGCTGATGGTAGTAAGAATCCGTTATCGTTGTAGTTCTTTGTATTCATTCGTACCACATATAAATTAAAATTTTAAAGTATTCATTACTGTTGTGTTACTACACTTCACGTAGTTTGTAGATGTTTTTTGAAAACCCTATTTACCAAATTAGTTGAGTTCTATTTTTGTATTTTCTATTAAGTCGCTCTGATTCTATTTTTACTTTTTTTATTTTCTCCTTTAAGTGTACACGAGAATCTACTTTATTTTGGACGTACTTGGTCATTTTGGTCAGTGTTAATGGGATTTTAAAATTTGGACAGTTGTTTATACAGATATTCGTATTTTCAATAGCTGTAGGTTCCGAAGCAGACGATGAGGAAGTCGGATAATGTTGCTTTATATCCATTGAAGTCTTCACCCTGAGAAACAATCCCACAGTGTCGGATATAACTTTTGAGATATTTTATTACTGCGAATTGAATATGGTTTGAGGCCATATTAACCCCAATAGTACAACAGGTTTTATCTATTATTATCAATAAGCAATGCGATCTATAGTTGGATTAGTAATTTCTCAGAATGTTGTTAAGTATACCTTTCTTAAGTACTGTACGTAAGTGGTTGAACTGACCATCGACAATTTTAAGGTTCAACAAAGAAGAGCGAATGCACTCGTAATTCGACAGACAAAAAATGCGGAAATTTTAACTATACAAAGAAATACGCAAATGTGAACCTATTAAATATAAATTTACAGTCGCTGTTCTCAACACAGAAGTTGAGCCAAAGTAGATTCACAATATTATTCCTACAAACGTATGTCTCTGCATTCAGAACAGGTAATGCGAAATAATGTACATATGAATATTTCAAGAATTCTAATATTTGTGGAGAGGTGATGCTGAAGCTAAAACCACATCTGCGGTGCTGTATAAAACCCTTTTCGTCTTATGTGACGGAAAAGCACAAGATAGAGTATCTTTTTTCTATAAAGAATTTGTGACAAATAAACTAAAAAGCTTTATGCACACGAACTCTGTAATACGGAGTGTCCGGTGTGTGTTCGTCTTTTCCAAATACTTAAATGTTAGTGTCCAATTCGGATAGAAAATTAAAAAGTAGAATAGGAATATCTTAACAAGCACCTTCATATATCGTAAGAAACTGTTAGAAGGCCGGGAGCGACGAGACTATCTAACCTCTGTAACCGATGAAAGCTCCAATACTTAATAAAAAATTAAAATAAACTAACTAAACCGTAAGACCTGTCTATCTGACTCGCAATAAAAGTTAACAATCAGCCTTAGCAGTCGAAGACTCTCAGAGGTGAGTCCAATATTCTATTCGTACCGTGATCACGCTATGTTTACAGATACCAGTTTAGGTTTTGATGTAATTAAAAGATCAATACATATTAGAAATACTCATAAATTTGTGGTGTATCATTGCTCACATATCATAAATATAAACCAACAATGGGAACAATGCAAATCCCCAATAAACTCAGCAGCCGAAGAGACACTAGGAGAGATGCAACATCCACGAAGGAACGAATGGTTTGACGCCCAGTGTGCGGAGGTAACAGACATAAAAAAACTAGGCTTACGCGAAGATGCATAAAGGCACCGAACACGGGCATCAATAGAGAATATAAAGCAAAAAGAAGAAAAGAGAAAAGAGTGCATAAGATAAAAAGGAAAAAATACGAGAACGACCAAATTGAAGAACTAGAAAATCTAAGAAACCATAAAGAAAGTAGAAAAGTCTACAAGAAAATTAATGAGATGAGACGGGAATTCAAACAAAGACTATCACTGTGTAAAGATAGAGAAGGCAATATCATTAGCGAAAGGAGGAACTTCTAGAAAGATGGGCAGGATACTTTAAAGAATACTTGAGCGGAAACAGTGAAGAACAGTCGGAAGAAGTAGAAGCCAACCCACTGTAGACGAAGAACAACCACCCCCGACATTACCAGAAGTCCGCGAAGCATTAAAAAACTAAACAATAACAAAGCCCCCGGATGTGACAACATACCATCCGAACTAATTAAGCACGGCGGAGAACATCTGACCATATATCTACAAAAGTTAATAGCCGAAGTATGGAACAGCGAGAAGATGCCAGAGGCGTGGAACATGGGTGTTATATGTCCACTCCATAAAAAGGGAAACCAGCTGGACTGCTCAAACTATAGAGCTATAACACTCCTAAATACAGCCTACAAAATTCTGTCCAACATTATACACAGCAGAATCCTGAAACACTCCAATCAAATAATAGGCAGCTACCAATGTGGATTTTGGAGTGGCAAGTCAACGAATGATCAAATTTTCTCACTTAAACAAATCACTGAAAAGACGTCGGAATACAATATAGAAACGTATCACATATTCATAGATTTTAAAGCCGCTTACGATAGTATAAAAAGAGACGTACTGTACAATGCTATGGAAGAACTCGGAATCCCGCAAAAACTAATAAAACTAACAAAACTCACTATGAAACAAGTACTGTGCTCAGTAAAAATACAAAATGAGACATCCCAACAATTTGAAACAGCGGCAAAAAATGGGGCTAGAGGTTAATGAAGAAAAAACAAAGTACATGGTAGTAGCTTGCACGGAAGAACGAAGAAATAGAATGAGACAAAATGTGACAATAGGGGAGTACAATATAGAAATAGTGAGAGACTTCATATAGTTAGGGTCACAAATAAACAATGAAAGGAAAATGAAGAGGAAGTCAAAAGAAGAATTCTGCTCGCGAACAGGTGCTTCTATGGACTAAAAAGCAACTGAAAAGCCACAGTCTTACAAAGAAATCGAAAAGCATCATATACAGGACTCTAATATGACCCGTATTAACCTACGCCTCAGAAACGTGGACACTAACCAAGTCAGAAGAAGCACTCCTAGGCGTATTCGAAAGACAGGTCTTACGAACTATATATGGCCCCGTGATGGAAAATGGAATATGACGAATGAGATTTAACCACGAACTGTATGAACTATATGATGACGTACACATAATCAAGATAATCAAAGTTGGGGGAATCAGATGGGTAGGCCACGTTGTTAGAAGACAGGACGCAAACCCGACCAAACGCATCTTACTAACAAACTCGGAAGGTAACAGAACTACTGGAAGACCTAAACTCAGATGGTTGGATGCAGTGGAAAAGGACCTGAAGACCATGGGACTACGAAACTGGAAAGCCGTAGCCCAAGATAGAGACAGATGGAAACAACTACTTGAAGAGGCCAATACCCAAGCCGGGTTGTAGAGCCATTGATGACGAGGATGATGATCATTGCTCACTATGAATCAATATTATCGATCACGAATAAATATATCCATATTACAAGATTAACTTAATTTGCTTATCAGATTGCTTCAGCATTGATCTAGTTCATTGGTGAAGTCCCAAGTCGCTCTGGTTTTTGCAGCGACACGATAAAATCAATCCGTCTGCAGCACGGCAGATGATAAAGACAGAGAAATGCAGAGGTCAGAATAGAGCGTCTAAAGACCAGCACAATAACGAGCAATAAGTCCCCAAGTAAAAAAAGAAGAAAAACAGGAAATAAAAGCAAGCACAAAGGCCAGTAATAATTTACGTTAAATATGTCGGAAGTGAAGTCATGGTTAATAACCAAAACCAGATCATTATAAAAGGTACTAACATAACGTGCCGAAGTGACTCAAAATTCCCTGGAAATTAATACGCAACCGGTTCGAATTCAATGGTCATCCAAATCAAACCTTGCCAACGAACGTCTAACAGAAGCCAATGCAAGACGATAAATAAACGCATCCGTTTAATAAGACAAACCAGTAATGAATTCTTAGAGGTGAACTGTCAATTCAAGACACTCTAACGGGTCCACAGCCACTACTTGTGCAGGTGTCTAACCTAACAAACTATCCCAAACTAATCACTCAAGTCCATTTGTATTTTCAGGAGGGGTTTACAAATCACTAGATCCAAGATCCAGATGGACACACCACAACCGACGTCCATTTAGCGCTGTAGTTACTAAATAAACCAACCTACAATTCAGTAGCCGTTTAACCGTAACAAAATAAGCACAAAATGGAGAATACATTTAGAAAAACATTTTGAGAAAAATTTTAAATGCTGCCTAGGAGTTTTTCTGGCATGCTAGACTTATAAAATTCTACTGATTTCTGATTTATATACCTTTGCATAATCTGATAGGCTTGACATACAAATTATGACATACTTATAATAGGAATAAGTACTAACTTACAACATGTATTGTTTAAATCCCTATCATTTGAAGAAGTACAACGAAAAATATTCTGCAAATTAGCTCTCAGAATAAATCAATGCTCATGACCAGTTACGTCTGTAATGCAAATGCTTGTTAAATACACAAATACCTTTGAGAAGCAATTAAATATTTGAAAATGTTAATGATAAATCGATTACAAATCTGGTGATGCACTGCAAAAGCAAGCAGTCCAATAAAAGTTCTTAAATATAAAGAAAGCGGCACTTTTCGATTAAACTGAAAGAAATTCTACAGACCCTAATACTAATAATTAATAAGTCAAATTAAGTTTTGTTTTGCTATCTCTTTGAAAAAGTTTCTAAATTTTATTCCCAAACTGTAAAAGGTAGTGCGTTTGGGCACTTACCTATCATGTGTGTAACTGTAAGGAAAATATTGTAATCGTCCTTAGTATAAGGGTTTAATATCAGATTAAAAAGAATACAGTATTAAATAACAAAGATGAATTTAAGTATGAGAAGGATATCGATTTTATTAAAATGTATTTAGTAAAGAAATGAAATAGAATTTAAATTCAATTGAATGATATGAAACAGTAAGATTCTAACATAATTTAATTATTATCTGAAATGAGGTGGAGGATTAATGGCCAATACTTATTCGAGAATTATCATTCAACATAGTGGGTGTTAGATACATATAATAAAGTTTCTATAGAGTGTTGGACTTTAAAAATGTATGCTAAACTAAATTACTAAGGAGATAATAATATTCATCAGCATGTAAAAATAATTTGTACAAAAACATATAATATATTTGTAAGCGGCTAAAATTACTGAAATAACCCTTTATAAAAGTTATAAGCTGTTTGGAATATAAAAGGGTTGTGAATTAAACTAAAATTAGCCTGAAGAAAATAAAAAGTAAATTTTAAAAGATTAAAAGATGTGAAAACGTAGGGATGAAGAAAATGGATGTGGTGAGAATACCTAAGTAATACAGTTATAATCTACAAAAGCATATTTCTGGAATGGGATGCTGAACTCACTTTATGTTAAATTACAATACATCATATGAATTGTCTAACAGGGAATGGTTTTACTGGAAGTAGTTTACATCGAGATTGTTAGCAGAGTGAGCGTTTTATGGGGCGGATAGGAGGTTTTCATCTAATGGAGTTCTAATTCGACAAGGCTGTCATTGAAGTGACATCTTGTAACTTGCATCTAGTCGAGGTTCGGGATACTAGGTCGTCGGTGGCTTGAGGATTTTATTAGGAAGACGTGGATGACAGTTGCTGCTGACAGTTCTGCTGGAGAAGTTGATAGGGGCCTTATCGTGTTTCTCAGGGGTCTTTGCGGATCCAGGTGTTGGTGAAGTTCGCACTAGGATTTGTTTGGACGTTGGGAGATCTCTGTGAGCTTGCTGGATGCGTTTGGCTTGGTAAAGGAGAGTATCGAGGGACCATGAACAGGTGACAGAATACAGGTATTTAAGTAAAAACTGAAAGAAAAATATAGAAAGAGTGAAGTGAGGTACTTACTATTTGATGTTGTTGAATGGCAAGTATTGTAACGAGAAGGTATTTCTAATTGATTTTGCACTTGCATAATTTGAAGTGACAGGTGACAGACGTACAAGTTGTCATGAAATAAAAGAATCAAATATCAGGAACAGAAGCCGTCTAAATTATGAGCGAATCCGATCTGTGTTTCAGTTAAAAGTAAATGTTTTCTACCGGAGCTAGAGATTTAATAATATTGATAATCCACAGTTATAAAAGGGCAAATTAGTTACCTAAAATTCAATTTAAAAAACAGAATTGATTGAAATAAACTATAGTATAGTAAAAGTCAAATGTAATAGCTAAAATAATTATTAGTGTTATAACATAGAACCATTTTCATACATAAAGGCCATTATAACATAGTCAATTATAATATAAAATAAGCGCCACAACGTGGAGCCAGAATATAAAAAGGTGCTACAACGTGGAGCCAGATCAATATATACAAAACTGGATTGTACCAATATTACGAGTTCACGAAAATTGACTAAAAACGATTGACCGAAGGAAAATTGGCCAAAGGAAAATTGATCGAGACGCAATTGATTGGAACAGCATTGATCGAAACAGCAATTGGTCGAATATAATTACCCGAAAATATAATTTATCGCCATGCAATTCACGGAATAAATTGTTGTTCGAATTAAAACTAGTAATTCAACATCCGTTTATCAATTAAGTTATACTTATACTACTAATGTTAAATTTTATCAGTTTATCTATTTATCAATTGCTGTTTCTATTAATTGCGTTTCGATCAATTTTCCTTCGATCAATTGTTTTCTGCCAATTTTCAGGAAGCCCAATATTAGGTGCAGCAATGAACATTGATGTTTTATCTTTTACATGATGTTCCTTTAACCTATGCTATAATCAATTTATTTGTTGAGTTCACAACTTTTGATTTTCATAGTACTAGAGATCCTTTGACGTGTATTTTTCAAAAATCCATGTTATCATACTATTTTTTGTTTCTCGTTTCAAATGCACTCCGTTCCAAATAACAAAGCTGTCTAGAAAACTGCAAAACTGCAGTTGGTAGTAATCTATGTGTAGTTAGTCATACACTTTATTTCAACTGTGCTTTAACAATGTTATGTTGGCATGTAAGTACAAGCCTTAAGACGTATGCTAGATTACTACAATTAATCTTTTAGCTTAGCGATAATAGATGAACCCATTAACACAGCCATTTGTGGTTGAACTTATATTTGATGTATACGCGTTTAACTATGTGAAATGCTGTGATAGTAGTATGTACAAGGTGGTCCTAAGAATATGATAAAAATAAACCACAGGGTCCTGGAGTCAGAATAAGAGGATTAAATGGAGGTCGTTTCCATGCAGCAGTTTAACATTTAAGGCTCCTATTTAATTAAATGATAATATGAGAGAATCTTGTTCTTTATTTGCAATCGACGGTTGATTTGTGTAGTTGGTATATTGCCTTGACGTCACGTGTGTATGTAGATTAAGGGGGCTTATTGCGGGTCTCAGCATTTGCAGCTGTGGCTAGCGAGAGAAGTACTTGTTTTAGTGTGTTGTTTAATGTAGCCGTATCAGATTTCTTACTGTTGATTTCGTGTGGCACAGAGTGCAGTACATATTGTCATTAAAGTTAAATAAGCTACTTTTTAGGGAAGCACGAGGCAAGGTAGGTTGAATCTGGTGCATTGCACTATCACATCTCTCGTAGCCGTGGGAGGTATTTCTGGTAAAATCTCCCATTACATTACCGTAACTATAACAAGACCATGTGCCCACATCTACTATTGTTTTCAGTATGACAGCCAGATCTTTTTTCTGCTTATGACCTCTCTCTTTCACTAGCTATTCGAGCAACTGTTACGCTTTTTAAGTACCAGATTGTGGTAGAGGTTAAGATTCCTTATCTCTAAGAATATATACTTGCTAACTATGCAGGCTATTGTAAATTATTGACGTATTGTGTTTTGCCATATCTATTTGTGTTGTAATTTGCAGCCGAAGAAGATAATTCATAGAGGAGAACACTGTAACTCAATCATATAGCGTCTATTAGAGTTATCAATACTACGATGTGTGTCGAAAGGAAAAATTTTAATTTGCAGTAGCATACACAGAAAAACAATGGTTTTATAAAGCAACGGGGTGGTTTATTCTGTCTTTCCTATTTGATTTGATTAAAAAAACAGTTAACATCTATTGGTTCTAAGTTTACAACTCAAAACAATGCTTAAAAATAATGCCAAAATTGTGAAACCTGTACAGTATGGTAATTAACATTTCAAATTTTGAATCGGATATCTTGGTTTGCTCGATCCTTGTCTGGTTGCAGGTCTCCTGATTGGGAAAGGCTCTTCTATTTGTCGGCAGGTGGCCTTGCCCGTCTCAACTTCTTGTGCAACAGTCTCAAAATGGCCGCTTTTATGCTGAAATTGAGGCAAGATTAATTATGCCTAACCTTGGTGTCGTACGGGTTTATTTCTGGATATAGCGTCGGCTATCAGCATAAGAACCATAATAGGAATGAATTACGTCGGTTTGTACGTTTCAGATAATGAACATTTGGGACTCTACGGAGAAGCTGGCGACAAACTTTGGTAGTACTACGGCGAAATTAGGAGTTCTTACGAGCGATCATTGTATACGGGAATTTCAGGATGATAAGTATGTAGTGTGTCTAGACATCGCCTACGAGGTACGGGGAGGTCGGGAAAATGTAGTTAGTGCACCGAGATTGCCTCATTTAGACACTACGGGATGTCACAGCGTTTTAGAAGCTTAGCTTCTGTACTGAGATATGGAAAAATTAAGTTAGTGCAGCTAGACGGCGTTACATAGACCTTAGGGGAAGGTTTGGCTTTGATTAGGGATGGCACTGAACCATCACCAATGCTTAATCAGGACAGGTTCCTCTAGTCTAGAAATAGGTTTACTAGTTGAGGCGGAATTTACAGGTTTTCGAGTTCGAGCTAGATTTTTCGGCTGCGATCGTGCGGTTTTGCGACTTCGCTGGTGGGCGCTTCAAAGCCTTCTCTGGCGGGATGGCAGTAGAACTCCAATTAGCCATTCTGTCCAGATTTTTGTGTCTTTTATTGGGTTTGGGCCTCCCTCTATTGAGGGGAGAGAAAACTTGCTATTAAAAGAGCAGTAGAAGAAATCATAACTGGGCCGTGAACGCGAACTGCATGGCGCCGCGCATCGCCTGAAGTCAACAGACAAATGACGGAAGCCTTTAAAAATTCTAAGAGGATGGCGATGAGCATATTGTAATTATTTCTAATTATTTGGCCGGAACATTTAGCAAACGTTACAGTTTTCGAAGTATCCAGATATCGATTCGTAGTTTCTGGAATGTAATATTATATTAAACCAGAATATCTCGAATATATTAAAAAATAAGGAAGGTATTACTTCAGACAGTAATAAATGTTTATTATACAGGATATAACTGTAGGCGGCTAGTTCAGTAGCAAAAGCATTGATTCGAATTTGCATCTTAAGGAAACCATAGTCCTAGGAGGAAACAGAAATCACGGATATTATTTAACTAAAATAAAGCAAATTCAGTTCAATTCGGCATTTCTATGCAACTTTTTATGCTGAATTGAATAACCTTGATTTTTGTGTAAGTTCATTTTGGTGTAGACATATTAAGAGTAAAAACATGCAGGATAAGTTTCTTGTTGCTGTCCCTACAAAAACCCCGAGAGCTGAATACATAGGAAAATGGTTAAATGGTGAAATTAATGTGCTTTTATCAGATAACTTCAAATAACTAACATTTTCTAATTTTAATGGCTTTTATTTGCTTTCGTATATTATAAATTATATAATCGGTGGAGAGCAATTGAAGCACATGAAAGCGTTGGAATTGCAAATCGCAACTCAAGCCTAGCTTTTAGTTTCAAGTCCCAACAAATATCTATGTATATTTCCCTAGCCGTCATAATTTGTTACATTCAATGTTGAACAAAGTTATAGACCAGCGTTTCCTCTTTAATACTCCTCAGTAATCTTTGCCTGTATTCAGAGGCACACAAGGTTTGAAAGGCTTTTGATTATTTCATCAAGCTTAAATAACGAGAGCAATGTCAATATCACTAGTTTTTATCATAAAATATGACTTTCTAAAATACAAATTGCAGACCATATTGGTGCATTAAGAAGAATTGAAACAAGGACCATCAAGAAAATCGTGTTTGTCTTAAAAATCATCCATAGGAAAGCAGTACATTCTGTGGGATGAGAACTACAAATTAAGTTAAAGAACATGTTCCACCGAGTCCAACATTTTCCATAAAAACGGCTTGATTCGACGAAATTGAATATTAAGCATTCTCACATTCATACATTGGCAAAAACGCATTAAAAATGACATCGCCTGTATTTGTGGATATTATCCTAACGAACCTTCTATCAGTATAAGCAGGATCGAATAGCATATGTATTGACAACATAGTCAAACA
>OW679194.1:7559359-7749515 GCA_940337035.1 Agriotes lineatus | reverse complement strand
GTTGGGGGATCTCTGTGAGCTGGATGCGTTTGGCTTGGTAAAGGAGAGTATCGAGGACCATGAACAGGTGACAGAATACAGGTATTTAAGTAAAAACTGAAAGAAAAATATAGAAAAAGTGAAGTTAGGTAATTTTTAAGAGGGGAGTACTTACTATTTGATGTTGTTGAATGGCAAGTTTGTAACGAGAAGGTATTTCTAATTGATTTTGCACTTGCATAATTTGAAGTGACAGGTGACAGACGTACAAGTTGTCATGAAATAAAAGAATCAAATATCAGGAATAGAAGCCGTCTAAATAATGAGCGAATCCGATCTGTGTTTCAGTTAAAAGTAAAATGTTTTCTACCGGAGCTAGAGATTTAATAATATTGATAATCCATAGTTATAAAACGGCAAATCAGTTACCTAAAATTCAATTTAAAAAACACAATTGATTGAAAATAAACTATAATATAGTAAAAGTCAAATGTAATAGCTAAAATAATTATTAGTGTTATAACATAGAACCATTTTCATACATAAAGGCCATTATAACATAGTCAATTATAATATAAAATAAGCGCCACAACGTGGAGCCAGAATATAAAAAGGTGCCACAACGTGGAGCCAGATCAATATATACAAAACTGGATTGTACCAATATTACGAGTTGACGAAAATTGACTAAAAACGATTGACCGAAGGAAAATTGGCCAAAGGAAAATTGATCGAGACGCAATTGATTGGAACAGCAATTGATCGAAACAGCAATTGGTCGAAATATAATTACCCGAAAATATAATTTATCGCGATGCAATTCACGGAATAAATTGTTGTTCGAATTAAAACTAGTAATTCAACATCCGTTTATCAATTAAGTTATACTTATACTACTAATGTTAAATTTTATCAGTTTATCTATTTATCAATTGCTGTTTCTATTAATTGCCTTTCGATCAATTTTCCTTCGATCAATTGTTTTCTGCCAATTTTCAGGAAGCCCAATATTAGGTGCAGCAATGAACATTGATGTTTTATCTTTTACATGATGTTCCTTTAACCTATGCTATAATCAATTTATTTGTTGAGTTCACAACTTTTGATTTTCATAGTACTAGAGATCCTTTGACGTGTATTTTTCAATCATACTATTTTTTGTTTCTCGTTTCAAATGCACTCCGTTCCAAATAACAAAGCTGTCTAGAAAACTGCAAAACTGCAGTTGGTAGTAATCTATGTGTAGTTAGTCATACACTTTATTTCAACTGTGCTTTAACAATGTTATGTTGGCATGTAAGTACAAGCCTTAAGACGTATGCTAGATTACTACAATTAATCTTTTAGCTTAGCGATAATAGATGAACCCATTAACACAGCCATTTGTGGTTGAACTTAGATTTGATGTATACGCGTTTAACTATGTGAAATGCTGTGATAGTAGTATGTACAAGGTGGTCCTAAGAATATGATAAAAATAAACCACAGGGTCCTGGAGTCAGAATAAGAGGATTAAATGGAGGTCGTTTCCATGCAGCAGTGTAACATTTAAGGCTCCCTATTTAATTAAATGATAATATGAGAGAATCTTGTTCTTTATTTGCAATCGACGGTTGATTTGTGTAGTTTGTATATTGCCTTGACGTCACGTGTGTATGTAGATTAAGGGGGGCTTATTGCCGGTCGCAGCATTTGCAGCTGTGGCTAGCGAGAGAAGTACTTGTTTTAGTGTGATGTTTAATGTAGCCGTATCAGAATTCTTACTGTTTGTTTTCGTGTGGCACAGAGTGCAGTACATATTGTCATTAAAGTGAAATAAGCTACTTTTTAGGGGAAGCACGAGGCAAGATAGGTTGAATCTGTGCATTGCACTATCACATCTCTCGTAGCTGTGGGAGGTATTTCTGGTAAAATCTCCCATTGCATTACCGTAACTATAACAAGACCATGTGCCCACATCTACTATTGTTTTCAGTATGACAGCCAGCTCTTTTTTTCTGCTTATGACCTCTCTCTTTCACTAGCTATTCGAGCAACTGTTACGCTTTTTAAGTACCAGATTGTGGTAGAGGTTAAGATTCCTTATCTCTAAGAATATATACTTGCTAACTATGCAGGCTATGGTAAATTATTGACGTATTGTGTTTTGCTATATCTATTTGTGTTGTAATTTGCAGTCGAAGAAGATAATTCATAGAGGAGAACACTGTAACTCAATCATATAGCGTCTATTAGAGTTATCGATACTACGATGTGTGTCGAAAGGAAAAATTTTAATTTGCAGTAGCATACACAGAAAAACAATGGTTTTATAAAGCAACGGGGTGGTTTATTCTGTCTTTCCTATTTGATTTTGATTAAAAAACAGTTAACATCTATTGGTTCTAAGTTTACAACTCAAAACAATGCTTAAAAGTAATTGCCAAAATTGTGAAACCTGTACAGTATGTAATTAACATTTCCAAATTTTGAATCGGATATCTTGATTTGCTCGATCCTTGTCTGGTTGCAAGTCTCCTGATTGGGAAAGGCTCTTCTATTTGTCGGCAGGTGGCCTTGCCCGTCTCAACCTCTTGTGCAACAGTCTCAAAATGGCCGCTTTTATGCTGAAATTGAGGCAAGATTAATTATGCCTAACCTTGGTGTCGTACGGGTTTATTTCTGGATATAGCGTCGGCTAATCAGCATAAGAACCATAATAGGAATGAATTACGTCGGTTTGTACGTTTCAGATAATAAACATTTGGGACTCTACGGAGAAGCTGGCGACAAATTTTGGTAGTACTACGGCGAAATTAGGAGTTCTTACGAGCGATCATTGTATACGGGAATTTTCAGGATGATAAGTATGTAGTGTGTGTAGACATCGCCTACGAGGTACGGGGAGGTCGGGAAAATGTAGTTAGTGCACCGAGATTGCCTCATTTAGACACTACGGGATGTCACAGCGTTTTAGAAGCTTAGCTTCTGTACTGGGATATGGAAAAATTAAGTTAGTGCAGCTAGACGGCGTTACATAGACCTTAGGGGAAGGTTTGGCTTTGATTAGGGATGGCACTGAACCATCACCAATGCTTAATCAGGACAGGTTCCTCTAGTCTAGAAATAGGTTTAACTAGTTGAGGCGGAATTTACAGGTTTTCGAGTTCGAGCTAGATTTTTCGGCTGCGATCGTGCGGTTTTGCGACTTCGCTGGTGGGCGCTTCAAAGTCTTCTCTGGCGGGATGGCAGTAGAACTCCAATTAGCCATTCTGTCCAGATTTTTGTGCTTTTATTGGGTTTGGGCCTCCCTCTATTGAGGGGAGAGAAAACTTGCTGTTAAAAGAGCAGTAAAAGAAATCATAACTGGGCCGTGAACGTGAACTGCATGGCGCCGCGCATCGCCTGAAGTCAACAGACAAATGACGGAAGCCTTTAAAAATTCTAAGAGGGTGGCGATGAGCATATTGTAATTATTTCTAATTATTTGCCGGAACATTTACCAAACGTTACAGTTTTCGAAATATCCAGATATCAATTCGTAGTTTCTGGAATGTAATATTATATTAAACCAGAATATCTCGAATATATTAAAAAATAAGGAAGGTATTACTTCAGACAGTAATAAATGTTTATTATACAGGATATAACTGTAGGCGGCTAGTTCAGTAGCAAAAGCATTGATTCGAATTTGCTTCTTCAGGAAACTATAGTCCTAGGAGGAAACAGAAAATCACGGATATTATTTAACTAAAATAAAGCAAATTCAGTTCAATTCGGCATATCTATGCAACTTTTTATGCTGAATTGAATAACCTTGATTTTTGTGTAAGTTCATTTTGATGTAGACATATTAAGAGTAAAAACATGCAGGATAAGTTTCTTGTTGCCGTCCCTACAAAAATCCCGAAAGCTGAATACATAGGAAAATGGTTAAATGTTGAAATTAATGTGCTTTTATCAGATAACTTCAAATAATTAATATTTTCTAATTTTAATGGCTTTTATTTGCTTTCGTATATTATAAATTATATAATCGGTGGAGAGCAATTGAAGCACATGAAAGCGTTGGAATTGCAAATCGCAACTCAAGCCTAGCTTTTAGTTTCAAGTCCCAACAAATATCTATGTATATTTCCCTAGCCGTCATAATTTGTTAAATTCAATGTTGAACAAAGTTATAGACCAGCGTTTCCTCTTTAATACTCCTCAGTAATCTTTGCCTGTATTCAGAGGCACACAAGGTTTGAAAGGCTTTTGAGTATTTCATCAAGCTTAAATAACGAGAGCAATGTCAATATCACTAGTTTTTATCATAAAATATGATTTTCTAAAATACAAATTGCAGACCATATTGGTGCATTAAGAAGAATTGAAACAAGACCATCAAGAAAAATCGTGTTTGTCTTAAAAATCATCCATAGGAAAGCAGTACATTTTGTGGGCTGAGAACTACAAATTAAGTTAAAGAACATGTTCCACCGAGTCCAACATTTTCCATAAAAACGGCTTGATCCGACGAAATTGAATATTAAGCATTCCCACATTCATACATTGGCAAAAACCCATTAAAAATGACATTGCCTTTATTTGTGGATATTATCCTAACGAACCTTCTATCAGTATAAGTAGGATCGAATAGCATATGTATTGACAACATAGTCAAACATGGTTTTTATTAAGAAAACAACAAATTTGTCTAATCTCAAAATACCCTGGCCGGCCCGAAAATATTCACCTCTATGAGCAACAGGGTGGTCCAGAATGCGCAAAACTGATTAGCTCAATGAAAAATCAACGGCATGTAACGCCCCGTTTTATTTATGCGTTACTTTAGTATTCCGCTTCTTGATGCAGCCACATCTCTAATTTTATTTACCGCGCGCACCTTTCGGGCGATGTAAAACGTAGGCATTTTGGGTTTTTTTGAAGAGCTCTCGACCTCCGATAGGAGCGTACCTACGTTCGAGTTGCGGTCTTCTGATACCAGCTCTCGTCGTAGGCGACTGGGCCGCAAAAATAATTTAATTCGCAAATGCACAGCGGCGTTTTTCCAAGCACGTTCAGGCCAATTTCTAGCTATGGTGAGATTTTCCATTTTGTTTTTTCTTGTGAGTTCTAATTTTTGCTATTAGGCTTGCTTCCAAGTGGACTGCTACCATGTCTACTGCTTTCGTGCCTACTGCTCGCTTGCCCTTACTACAGCAGCAGCTTCCCGGCTTTAACCTCAGATGATTGGGGTTGCTAGTGTTCAGTTCTTCTGGCCGAATTTATCGTGGAAACGGCTTCTGCAGTCTATCCGTATGTGCTTCAAAACTCAATCTAGCATCTCCAGTCAGAGACCTGCAAGACCTGCTTAAGATCGCAAGATAGTGCCTCTTAAACTTTCCGTAAGTACATGCATTGAACTTCAGATTGCTGTTTAATTTATCGGTAAAGGGCTATTGCCTAAGAAATAACAGTTCTGTGAAGGCCTTGGATTAACAAACTGTAGGCGATAACAATCCATCTTTTGTGTATCTTAACGTATTTCCGCAAACATCCTTGAGGCGCTTGGCATAATACTTGCAATCGACAGAAGCTTTGAGTAAAGAAGAATCTATTCGGGGGTTTGCATTGTCTCTGAATTTTATGTTTCCGAGCGCATATTTTGGACTCAATATTGTTGATGGTTTACATCCTTTTATTATGCTTCAATTTATGGTTTTATGCAATAGGTTGTACTTTATAATTGTTGTAGATTGTTAAAAGTTGATTTAATGTTCTGGTTTATATTTTAATTGTGTATTTATGCTACGACTCTACTTGAACTGGCTCGTTTGTTCGTTTTAAGATTTAGGTTGAAGTGCGAAGCTTAGAAGGTAGATGGTTTTGGTAAGTAGATTTGTTATTTTGTTGTGTTTAGCGCTCAAAGTGTTGTTACTTCATAGAGATTGTATTTAACCCCAAGGATAGCTGCTTAGTCTTTACTGCCGAAAGTTATAGCTAGCTAAGGCAGTGCTCACTCCTCGTTTAATGGTGGCACAGATACGGAACGCCAAGGCTCTTAAGGATGTGCCCATTTGACCATAGTTTTAATTTCCACATAATTTCCAATATCTACGTACATATGCGAACTACCCAGTGCCCAAAACACGCACCCATCTCTCATCCTATTCAGCTGCCGATTACTGTAGCCCGAATCTTAAGAAATATGCTTATGGTAACTCGTTCACCCCTCGATTCACTGACTTGGAAATCAGTAGGAAACGAGCGGCAATAAGAAATAGTCTAAAAATGGTTCCAGTAAAATCTAGTAACGATATGTCATTGTGTGAACCGAAACACTTTTAAACCGTTTTCCTCAAAGGGCAGAAAGCAGAGTTTACTTTATAATCATTTTACTTAAAATATTTATTAATTGGTGGCTCAGCTTGGGTATTAATGTAAAATTTTTATAACTCTGTGATGGAGATAAACTGCCATTTATATAAATTGACGTGCTTTTACTAGTTATATTTTATGTGTATTTTGACAAAACTCTATTCACAGTGCGTAACCTGGCGATCAGATTTGAAATGAACTTATGTACATTAAGCTACTTATATCTCTATAACTCTAAGAAAATAACAGCTTGACTTCCAGATCTTAATTGAACTTATTGAAGCGTGAAGTCGGATTATACTTATAATTACGAAGTCGCTTGGGCGCAGCCAGAAGGATTTCCGCAATATCTATTTTAATGTCGAGTCAAACTGCTCAGTGTTACCAATGCAGCTGCTATTGAATACAATGGATTTTGATTATGTTTAGTTTGTAGAATGCTGACACAGCTATTTACATTTTTATGGAATATACTGAAGTTCAGAAGGAACTATTTTTACAAAGAGACAGAAAAGCTAGCTCTGTGTTAGAAGAAGCGGCCATAGACTTTATAGCAAAAATCTTTATGAATTTTAGCAGATGCAGATGGTTCTACTATCTACTTGTAGGAAAAATATAGATAGCAATACAATTCGAATTTCAAAAGGGAACGATTTGAGCTGCTCAATTCAGCAAGTTAAAACTTTAGGGCAATATCATAAGCAAGAAGTGCAAGTTTGCCAAACGTCAGACAATATAGGGATATGTGGTAAGTGAAAGAGCAAAAGATATTAAAAGCGGAATTGAACTTATTCCGTTTCATATTGTATATAATTTTATGAAATTGACGTTTCACCGTTTCAGAAGCTTAATATATCTAATGGCGTTACTTTTAAATTATGTTCGCTTGTATTGCTTAAAAGTACCGTAGCTCAATCAGGCAGCCTCTATCTCAAAAATTCGCAATTTAGTGTTTCAGTGGACATGACATCAAGGCCAGTTTCCATGGAAAGCGGAGATTACATCAAATTAATAACCTGATATAAAAAGTCTTAGTTGATTTTGTGAATAATAAGGAAGCAATTCAAAAATAATGTAAAAGGAAAATAAATTAATTTAGTAACTATATAGCTAGTACAAATCACCAGTGTATTCATCATTACTATAATAACTTTGTTTTGTATTTCGACATTTCTTATTTGGGAGGTATGACATTAAAACGCCACGTTTGTCAAGCGGGTGGGCGAGTGGTGGGGATGGGATAGGAATATTTGTATGTTTGGTAGGATTTAGGGCGAGAAAAGAGAGGAAGACCTAAAACTAAATGGAGAGATGACATGCAAAAAGTAGCTGGAATACAGTGGATTAACAAGGCAACCAACAGAGTAGAAATATTAGGGGAGGCGTATGTCCAGAAATGGAATATTGGAATGCTGGAAATTATGAAGATGATCATAACTGGCTGTCACCGCTTAATAGGTTCCGGATACGAAATATGTTTTCAAAGAAAGTTAATAGCTCAATAATCTTCTTCTATCCATATGTATATTTTTAGATTAGCGAACTAGTTAAGGTGTTTATAAAGTATGCAAAGGTTCAGTATCAGCAACGCGAGGTCTTGTATTTTTCGTAGAAAACTAACACCCCACTAAAGAGATTGCCGCGGCTTTCTCTACTCCACTCAACAAATGCGGTACGGTATTTGTTTTGTGTGGAAAACTTGTATAACTAAAGTGATTGTTCATTTCAAATATTTTTTTTATAATAAGCCTTCTCCGTATACAACGACTTAATACTATTAGGATTTTTATTTATTTGGAATAGTTGTCATGTTGGTATCCTAATCAGTTACAGATATTGAAAAGCCAATATAATTCTTTTCGTCCTACAGTTCCTCTACCTTTTATGCTTTCATCATTGAGAGTTTGTAATAACAAAATACATATCACATTGTTTTTCTTTTATTAAAATTTGTACTATTTATCTTCTTAACTTTGTTAGTAATCCCCACCTTTGAACGTTTGCAAATAGGCAACACACATTACAATGTACAGGTTAAATTACGTTAAAAGGTATAACCTTTGAATCACAGTGTACTGTAAATTTAAAAACTGACGAAATTCGACAGCAGTCATTTCGTGTCAGATGGTGTTTTATCGCTGAGCTTTAAGTTCCCGCTGTAAGATATAATCAAGTTTACAATAGTAAATTGTGAATACTTTAAGAAGTTTATGACAAATATATTGTTATGGTACACCAAGAGTAATTTTGGCTGAAGATTAAATGTATAAATAGAATTTGGGAGATAAATGCAATCAATTTGGAAAAAATTAAAAAGAATAGGCTGTTTGAATTAAGTTCATTAAAAGAAATCTAATTTGAGACAAATTAACATGAATAGGATAACTTTTGAGTATTCTATAGGGGTTTTGGAAATTAGAAAGTAAATACATGCTTGTACCACACATGACAAATGTAAATTCTATTGAAAAAATATGTTGAAGTAGGTAAGACTCAAATGAACTTAAATTATAGAGGGCATTAATAATTAAAAATGGTAGTTAGGCGAATTTGTTACTATTGTTAAAAAAACAATTTTGTATAAAAATGTAATTTGAAAATATTGGTCTGATTAAAATTATATAAATTTTACCCTATTTTGAATGCATGTGAATGGAAATATTAAAAAAAGTAATTATTAAACATATGAGGGTAATATGGAAGTGAAAGAAGTATAAAAAATAAAGTATAAGTTATAAGAAGAATAATGGAACATGGTCAAACTAACTGGAGATACAAGAACAATTATTAATAAATGAAGAATTATAGAATTGGATTGAAATGGCTTTATTTTGGGAACTACAATTGACAACGATTTACATCAAGTGGAGTATTACTGAATAGTGAGTTCGTGGACACATCGAGGTAGTAAGAGGAACCATTCAAAGGCGGATAGCAGAGGCAGGACCATATCCGAGGTATTCTGTTGGTTACTGACAACAGAGGTTGATGAGTCTTGGAGCTTCGGAAGAGGGGTGACATTTTCAATTCATCAGTGACTGCTGATTACTACAGAGCTGATTGAAGAGAGTTCATTTCGAAAGGTACCAGTGCGTCAGTGACAGCTGCTTGCCAGAGAGCCGTTTGAAGGAGCTACCAGGAGTTGGAGAGTGACAGCTGTTCATCAGTAGGGGTTTGCTGTAAGTGTTTGTAAGCAGGACATTACAGCAGGATGCAAGCGGGGCCAAGCTGCTTTTTATAAGTGGATTGCTCTCTTGGAGGTGAAGTGAGTACTAATAACGTGGGTAATAATCTTGTTCTGACAACGCTAAAGCAAAGAAAAGACAATTTAAAAAGTGCAATTAGTTATAGACAATTACTTACAGTATCATATAAAGCTGATATGCTAATGGAACTGAGCAGTTGTCATAATTGATATGAGATTGGTTATTGACATTTACATTGACACACAACGTGACAAGTAATATTTCAATACAGTTGAGAAATATTTGAAAATCAAATTTATATAACGAAGTAACTAGATAATCGAATCAACCCCGAAAGAGTCTCAAGTCTCATTATTAATAATTAAATAATTTTAATATTGAAATTCGAACGAAATAATTCAAGTTAAAAATAAGAGCAGTCACTACATAATTATATAGCGGCCCAAACGTGAGGCTAGTAAAAGTCAAAGATAAACCACGTTGATCGACATAAATATATGGTCGCTCAAACGTGGGGCAAAGTAAAGTATTTATAGGGCTAATTTGAGATTGGAATTGATAAACTAAGTTTGTAGTCAGTTTGTTCATACCATTATTTCTTGCGATTTAAGAGAGAGGCTTGTAAAAAGCAATCAAAATAAAAAACGTGTTATATTTGATTTCTTTTGAAATTAAAAAAATATAGCAGGACAGAACAATCAATAATAAAGTGAATAAAGTTTATTATAAAGGTTAATTGTTGAACAAAATACAAAGATTTACAGTTCAGTGAAAAGTTTTAATAAGAGTAAACACATTTTGCCAATTTAAATAAAAGTATGGCCGATAAAAGGATTACGAGAAAAAGTAAGAAGACTGAAGAGGAAAGAGGTGAAGAACCATAAAAGATGGAAGCAGTAGCAAATTGCGCTATGGTAGAAGTGGCAGAACAGCAAGAAGTAGGAATACAAAGAGATCAGGTAAGAGTTCAAGAAGAACAAACAATAACAAAGGAACATATTGAACAATTAATGGCATTTATGGTACAAAAGGCAGAGGAAAGTGAGAAGAAAGCAGAGGAAAGTGAGAAGAAAGCAGAGAAAAGAGAAATCAAATTACAGAAGTCAATTGAGGAAAAGGCAGAGGAAAGTAAGAAGGATGCTGAGGAACGGGAATGCAGATTACAGGCAGCTATTCAGAACACTGCAGAGAAGTTGCAAGATCAAAAAGTCCATGCAGAAAAGATGAAAGAATCATTGAAGGAGTTAAAAGAAGAATTTTATAAAGTTCAACCAGAAAATAAACGAGAACTCCAAGTTCAAATAAATAACATTGGTTTAACATTAGAAAATTACAAAGATGAAGCTAAGAATGATGTAATAAGGGAAAGGCAGGATGAAAATAAACAACTAGAGGAAACTTAACACAAAGCATGGGAGAAAAGTTAGAGAGGAATAAAGAAGAGTTGAAAGGAAAACTAGAGGGGATGAAGTCAACCATAGAAGATAGAATAAAAACACAGAAAGAGTGTGTCGACGAAAAAGTTGATTTTATTGAAAGAAAAGTAGATCAAAACAGAGTCGAAATGCAAGGACAAATTCATAACAACACAGGGAAAGTTAATTTGTTAACTGAAAACAAGTCAACAAAATTTAAGGAGGTAGAAGATAGGTTAAAAAGAATACAAGATGGCACGGACATTTTAAATGGTAGTCAAAGAAGTAATTATATAGGGGTACAAACAGATATGTTACCTATTTTTGAAGGAAGAATAGGAGAACAACCTATGACGTATCTAGTGAAATTAGATGATATTCTGAAGTCAATATATGATGAAAATAAAAGGTTACAAATAATTAACATGACCTTAAGAAGTCATGCAGATGTCTGGCATAGTATTATCAAATTAAAATATACAAATTATGAACAATTTATGAAGTTATTTATGGATCAGTATTGGAGTAACGCACATCAGGCTTGAGTTAGGACTCAGTTAACAACAGGAAGATATGTGGAAAGAGGTAGTACGCGCGAAATGTGTGTATTACATAAGTTCAACAGACCACAGCATTTAACAACAGAATTGGCCGAGGAAGAAATAATCCAACATTTATCCAGACATTTGGAAGGGGTAATTACGAGAGCTGTAGCAGTTCAGAACATCAAAACGATGAAAGACTTTTTAGAAATAGTAAGGAATTATGATTAATAATAGGGAAATCAACAGAAAAGAAGGTCAAAATTTTCAAAATTACAGTAAACGAAAGTTTGAGGATTTAAAACAAAAGAAATTCAATTCTGGCAGAAATAATTATAACAGTTTCAGAACAATTGGATAATAACTACAATAGGAATCTGGATAGATGGAGGAATAACCAATATAATGATAACATGAATAGGAACCAAAATAACTACAATAGGCATTATAATGAAAGGTACTATGACAATAATGACAGGAAAAGTTATCATGCAATGATTGACAACAGGAATAATAAAAAGTCAAAGCAGGAGGAAAATAAGAGTAGGTATCCTCAAAGACAGTATATTAATACAGTATATAAAAATGAATATGACAGAGGAAGACCGATGCTAGAAAATCGGATAGAAGAAGCTGAGGTTTATGAAGAGTCCTCAGTAGATAAAAAAACTTCTGTTTTAATTAATTTAATTAAGAACCTTACGTATTTTAACACTAATTTAGAAAATTATGGAAAATTTTTACTTGAAGAGGAAGAAGAAGAAAATCAAATTTCAACATTACCATTTATAAAAGTAAATTTAAATAATAACGAATATTTAGCATTAATAGATAGTGGAGCAATGGCCTCATTAATAAAGGAAAAATAATTTAGATGTCTTACATAAGAACATAGTTAAAGTAAATAAAATAGATTTGCTATCTACAACCTAAAGGAAAATATTAACGACTAACCGAATGTTGAATGTTAAAATAATTATTAATCAATGGGAAGGTGTTGTTAGATTGTTTGTAGTTAAAGGCCTAAGTGTGGATATGGTATTAGGTATTGATATAATTCAACAATTGAAAATAAAAATAAATGGAGAGCAAAGATGCATTCATTTAAAGGGGTTAATTAAATCTTGGAACAGTACCGGAAGTGGCTGCCAATAAAATAAGTGTTGCCAATCAAAGAGAATTGGAGACGCATTGAAATGTAATGAAGCTATAATAATTATTAATAATAATGTAATAGTGAATACAAAGAGTGATTATAATAATAAAGGGGTATTGTTGAATGAGTTCAAAATAGGTGAGAAGAATCTACAGTTTAAGGGCCGAATATTAGAAATAATTAACAGAAATAAAGAGATTTGAATGAACAAGTAGGACAAGCACAGAGATACATTCACAAGTTGCAGGTTGATGAATCAAAAAGTTTTAATATGAAATCTTTCCCTATTCCTTTTGCATTAAGAGCACTAGCTAAGAAGGAGATACAGAAAATGGTAAAAGATGGGGCAATTGAATCCTCAAAAAGTAATTTTATCAATCCATTAGTAGTTATGAAACGTGATGGTTCGCTTCGTTTATATTTAGATGCACGCAGAATCAATCAAATAACAAAGCCATAATATGAATCTCCACAAACAATTGATGGATGGTTAAGTAGAATTTGGGATAAAAAGATACTTACATAGTTAGATTTAAATCATTTTTTTTGGCTTATTCCACTGCATGAAGAGTCGAGGAAGTATAAAGGTTTCAGTATTGATGGGGAGACTTTCAATTTAAAGTGGTACCATTTGGTCTTTCTACATCATGTGCTGCACTTGTTAGAGCAATGCAGAAAATATTAAACGAATTTGAAGACTTTTGTGTGCATTATATTGATGATATCTTATTGTTTTCTGAAAACAAACAACAACATTTAAAACATTTAGAAATTGTAATAGAAATATTAAGTAAGAACGGGTTAAAATTGAATCTTTCAAAATGTGAATTTATGCAAGAAAATGTAACATACTTAGGATATGAAATAAGTAAAAATTGAGACAGTATAAATGAGAAACGTTTTGAGAAAATTAAGAATTTACCTTGTCCGAAGAATCTAAAGAAGTTAAGAGGTTTATTAGGTGTTTTCAATTATTATAAAGGGATTCTAAATAACTACTCAGAGTTGACGAAGGATGTTAAATGGATATGGAACGAAGAAGGAGAAAAAGCATTGAATACGATCAAACAGAGGTTTCATGAAGGATTATTAATAAAATATCCAAACTTTAAAGAAAAGTTTATACTTCGTACAGACGATTCCGATCAAGCAATGGCAGCCGAACTAATACAAATACAAAAAGGGATAGAAGTACCAATATGTTTTATTTCAAAAATACTAAAAGGGTGTGAAATCATATACACCATAGCTGAGAAATAAATGTTGGCAGTCATATTTGCAATTAATAAACTTAAATTTTATCTAACTATAAACAAATTTGATATTGAAACGGATAATTCAGCAATTTCGTTCCTGAAAAATAAAACTTTTCATAATGATAGGTTATACAGATGAGCATTGTAATTGCAACAATATGAATTTAAAATTAAACATAAACCAGGAAGATGAAATGTAGTTGCAGATTTCTTAAGTAGAAAAGATTTACCGAATTATGAAAAACTAAAACAAATCTTAATTGGAATTGAGAAAATTTATGAGAAAGGAAGGTTGTCAAGACAAAAAATTTTAAATAAGCAAACGTTAGAAGAAATTCAAGAACTAATAAATTTGGTATTGTCAAGTCAAGAGAATAATTATAAAGGGTATCAAATTAAAGAGTACTTGTTAGTAAAGGTCATCGAAAATAAAGAGTTGATGGTTTTAAGTAGGGAAGACATATTGGAAGTTGTTGAGAAAATTCATACAATATTTGGACAGTGTGGAGCAAGAAAAACTTGGCTAATGTTTCGTGAAAGTTTTTATAGGAAAACTGATATTAAATTAATAAAACAATTAATGCAAACTTGCCAAATTTATCAGTTTGCGTAAGAAGAGAATTTAAAAAATCAGAATATTGTTAAAAGTATTAGAGTAAGCGAACCGATGGAACTGGTAGCTATTGATTACTTGGGAAATTTAGTTACAGGACAGTATGGGTACAAGCATATTCTGATTATGGTAGATGCGTTTTCGAAATTTATAAAATTATATACAGCAAAAAGCAGTAATACACAACATGTTATTAAATCAATTGAACATTTTCAAGAACAAGTAGGTAAACCTAGAAGTATATTGGCAGACAATACAACATATTTCAGAAATGCAAGATTAATTCATAATTTGGAGAGGGAAGGAATAAAGATTTGTTTTTGTAGTATAAGACATTCTCAAAGTAATATCGCAGAAAGTTACATTAAGGAGGTGATCCAATATTTAAGAATACTAACACATGCAAATCATGGATACAATATTTGCCAGAAGTGAAAAGTGTTATAAATAATGTTCCGAATACAACAACGGAGATTAGTCCAATTACTTTTGTAAACAAGTAATGTTGAAATAATGCAATTATTAGAAAGAACTAGAAGAAAGTTAAAGATGATTCAAGACAAATACGAAGAGAAGCAAAATAAAAAAATATTAAAACGGGTGCAATTTCAAATAGGGGACTTGGTAATTGTAAAGAAACTCAGGGTAGCAAATAGGAAGGAAAAAGTATGTGCAAAACTTTTATATGCATATGAAAGACCTTATAAAATACAGAAAATATTTAATAATAATAACACGTATGAGTTAATAAATGAGAGCGATGGACTAATAAGAGGGAGATTCCATATAACAATGATCCATCGATACATTGCATAAAAGAATGTTAGTATTTTAAAAGATTCGGTTGTTCAAGAAGTTAAATATGTTTCTATGGAAACAAAATTGATTTATAATTATTATAAAGTTTTTTTTATGAGAATGTTATGAGGTATTATTGGATGTTCAGATAAAAGTGAAAATTAAGAACAGAAAATTTAAAAATAAATGTTATTTATTTTAAATATTTTTTTTTAATTTGAGGGAATATGTTATGGTACACTAAGGATAGTTTTGGGTGAAGATTAAATGTATAAATAAAATTTGGGACATCAATGCAATCAATTTGGGAAAATTGAAAAAGAACAGGCTGTTTGAATTAAATTAACTAAAAGAAATCTAATTTGAGACAAATGAATATGAAAAGGATAACTTTTGAGTATTCTATAGGGGTTTTGGAAATTAGAAAGTAAATACATGCTTGTATCACACATGATAAATGTAAATTTAATTGAAAAAATATGTTGAAGTATGTAGGACTCAAATGAACTTAAATTATAGACGGCATTAATAATTAAAAATGGTAGTTAGGCGAATTTGTTACTATTTTTAGAAAAACAATTTTGTATAAAAATGTAATTTGAAAATATTGGTCTGATTAAAATTATATAAATTTTACCTTATTTTGAATGCATGCGAATGGAAATATTAAAAAGAGTAATTATTAAACATACGTGGGTAACATGGAAGTGAAAGAAGTATACAAAATGGAGTATAAGTTACAAGAAGAATAATGGAAGATGGTCAAACTAACTGGAGATACAAGAAGAATTACTAATAAATGAAGAATTATAGAATTGGATTGAAATGTCTTTATTTTGGGAACGACAATTGACAAGGATTTACATCAAGTGGAGTATTACTGAATAGTGAGTTCGTGGGCATATCTAGGCAGTAAGAGGAACCATTCAAAGGAGGATAGCAGGGGCAGGACCATATCCGAGGTATTCTGTTGGTTATTGACAACAGAGGTTGATGAGTCTTGGAGATTTGGAAGAGGGGTGACATTTCCAGTTCATTAGTGACAGCTAATTACTACAGAGCTGATTGAAGAGGGTCCATTTCGGAAGGTACCAGTGCGTCAGTGACAGCTGCTTGCCAGAGAGCCGTTTGAAGGAGCTACCAGAAATTGGAGAGTGACAGCTGTTCATCAGTAGGGGTTTCCTGTCAGGGTTTGTAAGCAGGACATTACAGCAGGATGCAAGCGGGGCCAAGCTGCTCTTTATAAGTGGATTGCTCTCTTGGAGGTGAAGTGAGTACTAATAAGGTGGGTAATAATCTTGTTCTGACAACGCTAAATCAAAGAAAAGACCATTTAAAAAGTGCAATTAGTTATAGACAATTACTTACAGTATCGTATAAAGCTGATAGTATGCTAATGGAATTGAACATTTGCATTAATTGATAGGAGATTGGTTATTGACATGACACAAAAGATGACAAGTAATTTCAAAACAGTTGACAAATATTTCAAAATCAAATTTACATAACGAAGTAACTAGATAATCGAACCAACCCCGAAAGAGTCTCAAAGCGCTATCATTTTTAATAATTAAATAATTTTAATATTGAAATTCGAACGAAATAATTTAAGTTAAAGATAAGAGCAGTCACTGCAATATGAATTACCACCAAAGTGAAATATCACCGACTTGGTTGACCACCGAATTGGATTACCACCGAGGTAAATTTACGTCTGAAAGAATATACGCCACCACTGGTTTTATGTTGGAATTGCGTTGTACTTCTTCACTCTTCAGTAACTTGCTTACCTAGAAGCAAGCAGGATGCGGCTCGTGGTGTCGCGCCTTGTAGGATGCGGTGGTCGGGTTGGAGCACTTACTACTGTGGCAATTTAGGTACCTTAGCTAGATGATATATATTGTGATGGTCTTAGGCCCACGACTCGATTCTGCTTGCAGTACAACTTAAGAAACAAGTCAATAAACACAGAGTTGGGGTGTTTTATGTAAGTCCAATACTAAGCTTAAATTTCAATCAGTAATTGCATTGGAAAAGAGATGCCAGTATTAATAAATGAATTGAGTTAAGGAACGCAAAGGGCAAAGCTTGTTTTTCACAGGGTGTGAAGTTGACGTCAAATTAATTAAATATTGGGTTTGTGCAGAATGAATAGCCGAACCGAAAGAAATTAATAGTCATAAAAAGGTTTGCGAAGTGGATGTCAATGAAGCGTAGATTTCAATATAGCTAAGCAGGGAAATTGTGAGCAATCTAAAAAAGTATAGGAAACCAGATGAAAATACGAAGTCAGGCAGCAAGACATAAAAAAGCAAGTGAAAAGCAGACAGAAGCAGATGGAAAAGCAATGATTAAGAAATGAACTCTATAAAATAATCAGTGCAATTAACGCGGGTGAAATAAAGCAGAGTGACTAATAAAACGTGTTTGTGGCGCAAAGAGACCTTTTAAAATTAAGAAATGGACAATATTTTAGTTATAAGAAATTTATAAATATAATTTGTAATCAATTTTATTTCCATAATGTATTTAATTTGATCAAAACCAATTTCCGGTGGCTTGGTAACCATAGTATAGAATTGATTTTCTTTTTAATAACGGAAATAAGGGAGAACAAATGAATAATTAAATTAAGCTTGACATGTAGTTTTGTGGTCCACTTCAACTAAAGCTTTATATAATAAATTAAAATATTTCGAGCTAAAAAGTGTATCATTGTGTTGACCACGTTTCACCGAGAGCACCACCGACGATTATTGCCAGCCGATCACGTTAGGATTCCGATATTGAATTTCGGCCAGAAATAGGGTCCAAAGCCATTACTACTGCGACGCATCAGGCAGGAGTGCAGAAGACCGGCCAACCGCAAAAACACCGAAAGAAACCGTTCCAGAGAAAGATACCAGCTGGGGCCCCTTTCGGAACATTGCGAAAAACACACCAAATTTTAAGGTACTGTTTTAACCTAAAAGTGTCAGTGTTAGGATCGGGAAATTTGTGTGCATACGAGACCAGACTTGGTTATCAAGATTCAAACATATCCTAGCATCTAGCGAAGGCGCAATTTAAATTATAAGCATTTACCCAAATTTGAGGTTAGGCGAAGGTAAAACAATTTCGAGATTTAGTCGGCGTCCCTTTTGACGTCAGGTAACAAATTAATGCCTGAAACAAATAATAATAATAACCACCAAAGCGTTACGATTTGAATAAATACCTCTGCGAATGTTCAGAATTTTGATTATTTTTAAGTCAGCAACGCTGACTGCACGATACGAACCATTTTGTAGATTTTGACATATTGCATGCAATAACTACTGTGTATTGGAACTAATTCAGGTGTACAGTGGCGCACCAGATCAAGTAAAAGTTACAATCTATTAGGAATGCACCCCTGGGAATAGAGTTAATTGTTCTACTGAGCTAGGGTTTTGATAATAAATTGCAGATAAATAAACTACTTAAAGGGCATACTACCATTTATTTTGGTTTAAGTGAATAAAAATACAAGACAGCATATTTTAATCAGTCTAAATTAATTTTAAACTGACATTTGGTCAAATTCAATTTCAACCCATTTTCATTTAACGTACTTATAACTAATTCTAAATGTATCAAATATTGTTCCACATTTCGTGAAAATATTAAAATATCGTCTATGTAGTGCACGCAGAACTCGTCATACTTAGATAATATTTGTTGCATGGCTCTTACCAATGCTGCACATGACGTCGTGAAACCAAACGGGACTACCTTAAAATGAAAAATTTCCCTGTCTATGCAAAATCCAGTGTACTTCCTTGAGTCCTTGTGTAATGGAATTAGCCAAAATGAGTTTTTAAGATCCAATTTTGTCAACACTTTTTTATCCAATATTTGACTTACTAAGGCATCAATTGTCTGCGGACTTTCATACTGGGGTTTAGTAATTTGATTTATCCTACGTGGGTCTAAACATAACCTAAGACTACATCGCTTTTCTTTACCACCACCATCGGATTAACGAAGTTCGTTTTTGAATGTTCTATTACATCATCTAGCATTTTCTGTAACTCATGTTTAACTTTTTCGTGCTGTGCAAACGGTATTGGATAAGTTTTACTTTTGAAGCCCATTGTTTCGCCGACAATAAGTCTGTGGCAATATTTCGTTGCTTGTTTTGTTTTCTGATTTATCATCTTCTTGTTTTTCTGTACTATTTCCATAATTCTGCCTTTATATTGTAAGTAATCACTCCCTATCTGTTCATCATCCAGCATTCCTCCTATGATCGCACAATTATTTATAATCATTTCGTCTCCTGCACTATTGGCTAGGCAACAAATCTTATCGTCTCCTGCACTTTTGGCTAGGCAACAATTTATATCGTCTCCTGCTTTTATTTCAGCTAGGCAACAGTTTTCATGCTCTTGATAGATATTATAAAAATTTAATTCCCACTTGTTAAATAATATCGACACCTATCACAAATTGTACATTTAAGGCAGATACTATGTCAAATCGGACATCATATTCTGTTCCATTTATACTGATCTTGATTGCCAATACTTTACTTGTAGTTGAGATCTTCTTCCTTGTTGCAGACAATAAATCAATTTTATTAACTTTAATTATATTACTTTGTAAAACATTCGGATGATTATTTAGGACTTCTTCTTGTACTAATGAAACCATTGCTCCGCTGTCAATCAGCGCATAATATTCTCGGTCTAAAAATTGTAATTTAATAAATGGTAAACATGAGCTTGTAACTTTATCTTCACTTTCTTCTAATAAAAATTTCCCCGTTTTGTCGTAGGCGATGGCAAAGTTGGCGATTTGTTTATTTACACTATTTACATAAATTGCTGTTTTTTTATCCCTCGAGGGCTCCTCATGCATCTTTGCTATTTCTATCCTGTTTATATCCTCACAATTGTTGTTTCTTCTCTCCTCAAACATGGTGTTTACGAAAGGTCGACTTTGCTGTCGATTTTTGTCTATTTCCTGGCATCTTTTCTTATTTCGCGCCTCGATAACCTCGTCGTAATTTCTTCTACTATTGCCCCCCCTATTGAAATCTTGTCTGTACTTATTTCAGTTATTGTTGTAATTCCTTCTTGGTTCGTAACTTCTATTGTAATTATTGTTGTAGCGACTTTCTTGTCTATTATAGTTATTGTTATAATTATTTTTATTCTGCCTAAAGTTGTTTCCAAACGATTCGTCCAATTTTCTTTTACAAAAATTTTGATATACGGTGTTTTGACTTTTACCTCTTTCATTGTATACTGCCAGTTCGTAGTTTATTACAATCTCTAAGAAGTCTCGCAACGTTTTAACATCCTGTACCGCAACTACCCTCGTTATTTCTGCCTCCAAATGTCCCGACAGATGCTGGATAATCTCTTGTTCCGTCAGTTTAGGCGTTAAATATTGCGCATTATTATATCGAAGCATAACATAAATTTCGCGAGATCCCCCTATATGTATGTATTTTCCGGATGTCAATTCTGTTCGGACTTGCGCCTGATGCGTGTTACTCCAGTATTGTTTGGTAAACAGTTCCTTGAATTCTTTGTACGTGGTGTATTTGCACTTAATTATTCTATGCCATATCTCGGCATTGCTACGCATGGCCATGTTAATTATTTGTAATTTCCTACATTCGGTTGTTATCGTCTTCATTATGTCATCGAGTTTTGCAATAAATACCATTGGTAATTCACCATACCGTCCCTCGAATTTAGGTATCCTCTCGGTCATCTGTTCATCTGTCTTCTTTCTTAGATTACTTAATTCTTGGTCGATCGTTTCTCGGTGCTGTGCTAGCTGTCCTTGAGTCTTATTTTCAACTTAATTCTGCCCTCTATTTCCTCATATTTTTTCATAACCTTTCATCCACCAACTGTCATCTTCTTGTTGCAATTTCTGCCTAATTTCGCTCTTGGTCGTCTCCTTAAATTCTTCCAGTTTTTTATGTGGCCCATTAATCTTCGCTTGCAATTCTTGTTTGCTATCCAGTTGCATTTTTTCCAACTCTTGTTTTAACCCCACAATCATTAAATCGGTTTGGTTATGTCCCATAATTTCTCTTTCTTTCGCGTCTTTTCTTATTGCCTCCTGTAGCCTTTGATCCCGTTCTTCTGCTTCAATTCGGATTGCTTCTTGTAACCTGTTTTCACGTTCTTCGACATCTTTTTTCATCTCTTGCACACTCTGTGCTGTTTCATTGGCCTTCTTCTCCATTTGTTACATACTCTGTGCTGTCTTTTCGTTATATTGTTTTAATTCTCGTATACTCTCTGCGTTCTCATTACGCATTTGTAGAATTATTTTCAATACTTGGTTGATCTCTGCTCTTTCTTTTAAGGCTTGGGGCTGTTGTTCTTCAGCCTGATTCCCTTGCAGTTGCTCTTCTGTCGGCGGTTCTGATATTTCAATAATTTCTTCCGCTTGGTGCTTTTCTTCCTTTCCTTCTTCATTTTTCCTTTGTCTTCTTTACCGCTTATCCGCCATTTTGCCTTATTTATGTTGATCGGATACACATCAAAATGCTTGCACTTACGGACAAAATTACCCACACACAAACAAAGATTTCAAAATTCAACAGTACCTACGTATCCTGTGAAAGAATGTTAAAAGGGTTAAGGAATTTTGCAAATTTTCCAACAATTTGAAATTTCTTAAATTATCAATTTACTTTTGCCTTTATTATTATTAATTTACTTATGCACCGACGTTGAGCGACATAACGTTTGAGATGGATATGCTCTAATAATTATTAATTCGCTTTTGGGGTTGTTTATAAAATTAATTTAGACTGATTAAAGTATGCTGTCTTGTATTTTTATTTACTTGATCCAAAATAAATGGTAGTATTGTAATACTTGCCCCTGCTTATAGAGGGTTGTAAAATGTATTTACCACGGGATAGCTCATAAATCGGAGATAGGTTCAATCGTTCGCTCAGATATACTATAAATAAGCAAACACCAACGGAGTATCCTGTATAACAATTTATTTTGTATAACTATAGTACATAATTAAATATTCGTGTAATTTAAATAAATGAGATGTATATTGCTCAAATTAACATTTTGGTAATGAGATAATGTCGCTGGTTCCTGCGGCTGCTGCAACCCGCGTCACATCTTTGCTGGGAGTATCTGCCGACGTCATAGGCGCTCCGCTTCGAAAGCGTCGAGAATTGTCGGCGCCTCTCGTTCGGCGTCGAGCTGCGCACTGATGGTGCCGCCGTGCAGTCTGTCAAGTTGTCCAATCTGCGGGTTCTGGTTTAGTTTGTTGTTGAAATATTCCGAGAAATTCGCCGCACGACGGAGCTTCGCTCAGAGATCGAAACTCCGAATCGATGTGATTTTTCGAGGTTAGCAACCTCGGCACCTCCAGGTGAAATCTTTGGCGAAGATGTCGGTGCGGTCCGCAGAATTCCCAAGAAAGACGGCCGCTGCAATTCTCAAGGATTAATTCAGGTAAATTCTAATTAGATAGCTTGAAGCTTCTAATTCTGCTTGAATAGCAAGGCGCCAAATTTAAAATGCAAGGGAGCTGGGATTCAAATATTACGTTAGTTATTACTGATTTACAAACGGTTTTCGGTACAGGATTTTCACAGGGAAATTTAGCTGGCGTTTCAGACGTCTTCACAGAACCACTGAATTGAACTAGCTGTCAGGAATTTTACAAGGTAATTGGCTGGCGTTTCAGACGTCTTCACAGAACCACTGAATTGAACTAGCTGTCAGGAATTTTACAGGATAATTAGCTGGCATTTCAGACGTCTTCACAGAACCACTGAATTGAACTAGCTGTCAGGAATTTTACAGGATAATTTAGCTGGCGTTTCAAACGTTCCTGCGGAACCACTAAATTGAACTAACTACCAGGATTTCCTAGGTACGGGCAGAGTCGACGGATGAACTCTCTGGACCGGACAGGATGAAGGACTGGGGGGGATAATCGGGAACTAGGTGTTTGCTAGAATGAATGCTGGAGGAAAAATCTGTAATCTCTCTAAAATAAGCTTCGCAACCGCTTTTATACGGCTCGCTAGTTCATAGGTGGGGAGGAACGGCGCGCGGCGAACCTTTGTCTCGCGCTGTTATCACGGGCAGAACTTCGATCTGCGCTAGCTTATCTCCCTGGAACACGCCGGGTTCTTGATAACGCTAAAGGTCGGCGACGTTTCAATTTGCCTATATTATTTAATATTGAATTAATCAAATTGAAACGGGAGCTAGCGTTACAGTATGACCTTTATTTATCTGCAATTTATTATCAAAACGCTAGCTCAGTAGAACAATTAACTCTATTCCCAGGGGTAAATTCCGAATAGATTGTAATTTTTAGTTGATGGTGAGCCACTGTACACCTGAATTACTTCCAATACACAGTAGTTATTGTATGCAATATGTCAAAACCTACACAATGGTTCTTGCAGTTAGCGGTGTTGACTTTAAAATAATCAAAATTGTGAACATTCGCAGAGGTATTTATTCAAATCGTAGCTCTTTGGCAGTTACTATTATCATTTGTTTCAGGCATTAATTTGTTACATGACGTCAGAAGAAACGCCGACTAAATCTCGCAATTGTTTTACCTTCGCCTAACCTCAAATTTGGGCAAATGCTTATAATTTGAATTGCGCCTTCACTGGATCCTAGGATATGTTTGAATCTTGATAAGCAAGGTCTGGTCTCGAATGCGCACAAATTTTCCGATCCTAACACTGATACTTTCAGGTTAAAACAGTACCTTAACATTTGGTGTGTTTTTCGCAATGTTCGGAAAGGGGCCCCAGCTGGTATCTTCCTCTGGGACGGTTTTCTCCGGTGTTTTTGCTGTTGGTCGGTTTTCTGAACTCCTACCTGATGCGTAGCAGTAGAAATCCCTGGCTTTGGACCCTATTTCTGGCCGGAATTCAATATCGTGATCTTGATGTGATCGGCTGGCACTGATCGTCGGAGGTGCTCTTGGTGAAAATTTAATTTTATGTTGCGGAAAATCTCACAAACGTTTCCACATAAACTTCAACACTTGGTCAACTAAATGATACACTTTTTAGCTCGAAATATTTTAATTTATTATATAAAGCTTTAGTTGAAGTGGAGCACAAAACGACATGTCAAGCTTAATTTAATTATTCATTTGTTCTCCCTCATTTCCGTTATTAAAAACAAGATCTAATCTATTACTATGGTTACCAAGGCACCGGGAATTGGTTTTGATCAAATTAAATACATTTTGGAAATGAATTTGATTACAAATCGTATTTACAAATTTTTTACAACTAAAATATTGTCAATTTTTTAATTTTAAAAGGTCTCTTTGCACCACAAACACGTTTTATTAGTTACTCTGCTTTATTTCACTCGCCTTAATTGCAATGATTATTTTATAGAGTTCATTTCCTAATAATTGTTTCTCCATCTCCTTCTGTCTGCTTTTCACTTGCTTTTTCATGTCCATCTGTCTGCTTTTTACTTGCTTTTTTATGTCTTGCTGCCTGACTTCTTATTTGCTCTTTGCAACGTATTATTATTTTCTTCTCGCTTTCTATACCTTTTTAGATTGCTCACAATTTCCCTGCTTAGCTATATTGAAATCTACTCTTTATTGACATGCACTTTGCAAACCTTTTTGTGACTATTAATTTAGTTCGGTTCGGCTATTGATACTGCACAATCCTAATATTTAATTAATTTGAACGTCAACTTCAACCCTGTGAAAAACAAGCTTTGTCCTTTGCGTTCCTTAACTCAATTCATTTATTAATACTGGCATCTCTTTTCCAATGCATTTACTGATTGAAATTTAAGCTTAGTATTCCAGTTACATAAAACACCCCAACTCTGTGCTTATTGACTTGTTTCTTAAGTTGTACTGCAAGCAGAATCGGGTCGTGGGCCTAAGACCATCACAATATTAATTATCGCCAGGTAAACTGGAATTTGTTTAGCACCTGTGAAATTTGTATTTGTAATACGAAAGGGTCCATTTTGAAGAGCTATACATCAGCTATGCATTTGTAATTAAAGCAATAAACAACATAAATAAAAATAGGCATCTTAATATATAGTAAAACCTATACTAAATTCAACTGTATATATATCATTTTCAATATTATATAGCTATATTGTAACGGTATATTGCTTACAGCAATTCTGGTTGCTTTGCTTATATATTAAAATTAAATCAAGATTCAAATAGGCGCAGAATCGATATTATATTTATTGCAACAATAAGTAACTATTAAACATTAATAATTACATAAGAAATTATTAGCAATAACTGTAATTTAATTAGCAGAGGCACTTGGATAGAAGTATCGGCAGGGTTGCGTTCACCTTATTTTCAAAAACTGTGCTCGTTACGGCAATGCATCTAGTTTATGGTGACTGACAGATTAAATATTGTAACGTCAAGACAAAAATATGATTTTGCTTAAATACAGAAGTGTTTAGAGGTACTACAAATGTTGAATGCAGCATTAGTAATAAAATTTTATTATATCAACATTCGGTAATACAGCTGAAGGGTAAGGGAGCAGTTTAAGGTAGATTCTATGAGCATTGAAAGGCTACCTGAGAAGTGAAAAGACAACAGTGCAGTGCTAAATGAACTTGTGATTCTGTGTAATTAAAAAATAAAGTGAAAATACGAACGAAGTAGGGTTATAGTGCTGAAAATCGACATTTATACAAAAAAATTTAGTTATTAAGAAAACATTGTACTAAAAAGTGTAATCCAGAAACCGGGTTCGCTTTTCGAGGTCGATTTGAACACCTAGGGAGCTCCGAAAGTTTGCAGCAGTGTGTTCCAGATGGGGCAGAGATTACTCGAAGTCCAGAGATAATCAGCAGCCACCAGGAGTCCTTCCAGAAAGAAATTATCGCCGTAGCGTCCCTTGGAAATGCAGAAAAACGGCAACGAGTTCGGCCACCATCCAAACAATTGCCAGCCGCATCTTCTGTGACGCCATAAAAGGAAAGAAAACAGGTTAGCCATACTAATTGATTTAAATTACATTGCTATTTATTACCTGAGGTGGATTTGTTGATTTTTGGTGGCGTCGACAGCTCTGTTTACCACTCGTTTTAAAAACTGTGCATTTGCTATGCAAAAGTATTAGTCATACTCAAGAAGTACAGTTATATTGTGTGTTACAATCTAACCATGAGATAACCAAGTTCTCAAATAATAGTGGATGCATAAATTTAAATTAGTTGCCAATGAGTCAAATATCGTGGTCGTCTGCTTCAAGGATTAGGCCTTGCGGCCTGTTCCGGTTCAATATTCCATCGTTTGCGAGGTCTTCCGACATCTCGGGTTCCTCTTGGGTTGTATTGTATTTCTAATTTTGGGAGTCTTTCTAGGTTCATTCTATCTACATGTTCCTTCCATCTTGTCTTGTAATTTATTATTTGGTTCCTTATTGGTTGTACTTGTAGCTCGTTTCTAATGTGTTCGTTAGTAACTCTGTCTAACCGGCTGCATCCTTTGACTCCTCTTATTAACCTCATCTTTGCTGACTGAATTTTGCTATGGTCCTTTGTTGTCATTGTCCATGTTTCGCTGCCATATAGTAATGTGGGGACCGCCATTACTTTGCAAAATTTTATCTATGTCTCCTTTCTTGTTTTGTTTCTTAGTGCTCTTCTTGTAGTCCCGCATATTCTCTGAAATGTGGCTATTTTTTTGTCAATGTCTTGGTCATAGTTATATGAGACATCGCAACCTAGATAACTGAAATTTTGTATTTGTTCTAGATTGGTGTTGTTAATAATAATTTTAGATCTTATGGGTTGTTTTCCTTGAAAGGCCATTATTTTTGTTTTAGTTGTTGATATTTGGCAGTTGTAATCTTTTGCTATGTTTAATCTGTAGATTGCTAGTTGTAAATTGTTTTCTGAATTTGCGATTATAGCCTGGTCGTCAGCGAACAGTATTGTGTTGACATATTTATTTGTATTCCCTTTGGTGCTTCTTGTTTCCATGTCTTTCTCATGTCGTTAATATTTATTTAATATATATATATATATATATTGCGATGGTCTTTAGCCCTCAAATCGGCTCTGATTGCAGTGCAAGCAAATGACAAATTAAATCATTAAAGCACAGAGTTGTAATAATGCAGGCATCTGAGAAAATTCACATAAATTGCCAAATCATATTAACACTGGTATAATTCGCCAATGAAATTGATTGTAATTGAATAGGCACAGAAATATGGAAGCTCAAATTCCGTGTATTGGGTTTAGCAATGTAATTTTAATCGTAATATAATAGATTTGCACAAACTAAAAGTCGAATCTAAAATTAATTAAGATTGGCACAAAAAGTTCAAGTTAGACACAGCTTAAAAATGGAAGCGTAGAAAGTAAAGTCATTAGAGAATGGATAGCAAATGAACATTTTTAATAAAGGTAAGAACAAGAAGGACTAAAAAATAAGGCAAAGAACATAGAAATGCCAGGCAAGTCATTTATGACATGAAAATACAAGACTTGGGGATTTGAAGAGATTGCAATGGCAAGAAATTAAATGGAATTCAAATAAGCAAGAAATTAGACAATGTTGGTGGATTAAAAAACTAGTCAGTGTAGTGATAAACAATGGGCATTTAAGTGTTATAAAAATCAAGTGAGTGGCACATTAAAAAACGTTGAGAAATGAACAATTCCAAAAGACAATAATTTTAGTACATAAGAATTTTGTAATTGACTGATAAAATTTGTTAAATTAGATTATAAGTTATGTTTTTGTACCTGGTTGATTTCCTACAATTCAAATCTGTAGACAGTGTTTTGTCATTAACGACAAGGATAGCAATTGTTTAAAATAAAAGGGTGAAAGCTATCTGAATTTGCTCTGACTTTAATTCAAGTTTTTTAATAGAAGGCATAAAGGTATTAAAAAATAAATAGCACCATCGTAATCAGCGAATTCGAGTGTATCAGCACAATTGGAGGCAAGAGATTCCAGGTATTTGAGTTTTTGGCGTTCCGAGGCAGGTTCGGCAGTTGGCGAATTCCTGCGACATCAGTGAGCAGCATCGTGGGGAGGCATAGAGTGGCAGGATTTTTCCGGCAGCTCCACACATCAGGCCAGAACACAGCCCAGCATCACGAGCCGCCCGGAGAGCAAGATTTTAGCCAGAATCATCATAAAAAGGAGTCCCGAATCTACGAAAGTGAGGTTAGTGGATTTTAAAATTTCGACTAGCGCAATCGGCGTGAAAATTTGGGCATACCGTGATTGCGACCTGGAGAACACGAAAATCATAACAGTTCCCGTGGATGGCGAGGTGTTTTCCTAGGATTTGCAATTAAAATCGTCAGTTGGAGTCCGAACCAAGAAACAAATGCGAATACGGCGTCCTTTTTAAGAATGCACCAACAGCTAACGGTCTGGAAAACAAAAGATTGCCTAGACGCCGCTTGAAGGCAATTATTCAAAATCTTACATCAAAATTTGTTCATTTAATTGTTGATAAATCAAATTCACACGCGAGCTGAAAATAACTAGAACTTGTTGTGATAGATTTGACATTTCAGTTACCAACGGCGCATCACGCCTACATTTTTAGTTCACCTGTTACGTTCCAGAGGCGTACCATAAAATTTTAACTAGGAAAGTTTAGGAACCCAAGACCTGAGTTTTTTGAGTTTTAATTTCATGTCTCTGTTAAAAATTGAGCTAGCGAAGTTAGGAAATCAGATGAATGGATTAGAAAAAGGGCAAACTACCATAAGAGTAATTCTCAAATTTGGCGTACCCAACGAAATAAATTAATCAGTTAGTTTGATTTTAGCAAGTGGTAGAACTAAATTAAATATTGTGTGGTGACTCTTTTTATTTACTACATTAATTATAACCATACAAATATTATACGTAAAGGGTCATTGCAATATATATATATATATATATATATATATATTGATGCCTGTTAAGTTGTCACTTCCATTATTTAAACAGGGCGACCTAGCTTCCACATGAAGGAGGCGTACTAGAAGCCATTTAAAACTATATATAGGTAGAGGGGAAGATGTATTATCCGATTGTCTTTAGAGGGGAAGCAATTTTTAAAATTTTTAGTTTCATATATACCATGACCATGTCGGTCACGTAGTCACTTCCATGATGACGTAGTATATATAGATACAAAAGCATTGTAGTCACGTCCAACAGTGTTGCCTAGTTCAATGCTCGTTTAAAGTATCACGTTTCAATAGCTTCTCAGCTAGACGAATTGAGGCGGCAGAAGCTGTGTGACTTAATTATTATGTCAATACAATAGTTATTTGTGCAATAAATTGCAAAATGTGAGGGGTTTTTCATTGTTTCTAATAAGGAAGCATAAGCAAAGAACGCCATTTCTATAGTAAGGACAGTTAGCAGTCGACATTTCAATACAAAATTGCAAACACCGTTTTTTTGTTAATAATTTATTATTAATTAACTAATTATTAATTTTCTATTTCCAAAACGTTCATCCATCATGCTTTTACGTCTCCAAAGTTTAGAATCGAGCGCTGGTGCGGTAATGCAACCAAGTTAAAGATTTCTGCTCATTTTTGATCTCAGCTTTTCAAAGACCGATTCCTGATGCCCGTTTTCCGATCTTGACCGGCAAAACGTTACTTTCTGGCGAAAAAAATCTCCAGAAGTCGCATGTTTTCTGATCGGTCGTAAAAAATATTATTTTTAATTCATTATCAGCTTCATGGAATCTGAAAGTGATTAATTTAATTTTTATTTTAAAATGAAAACTTTACGATAGTACCGTCCTTTTATTCATTGAAAGACGAACCTAAAAAATTAAGATGAATTTTCTGTTTTTAGGAAAACATGTCATTTTTGACATACAGTGACTTTGTTAGGTATTTACATTCTCAATAATGGTGAAATCTAAAATGTATAGGTTAAATTCAATAGGTATTAAAACTAGACACAATTAAACCATTAAAGTACCTGCGGCAAATAAAGCCCCGCGGCTAATAAGGCCCAGTAGCTAGAATTAAGAACACAATGCACATTCTTAAAATCCGGCAATATCAAGTTCCTTCTGACTACTTATCCAGGGTCACCAGCTGTTGCAATATTGCAAAATCTAAATAGTGTTAGCACAATCAGTTGATATCGGGGCGGTGTGCGGTGTGGATTTCCAACTACTACAATTTATTTACTGTATTTCCATAAATAATTCGTTGTTAAGAAAAATAAATTCCAGTATATGGTGCCCTGTGTTCTACATTGTATGGACTATATTTTGCTATAAATACATGCACATAAAAGTAAGTGACGCTCTAAGATTTTTAATTTTTTACAGCTAAGAAGCATTTCGGGTAATAAAGCCCAGTAATATTCGGCTAAAACGGCCCATTAAAAGGTATTGCTTTCTGTGTAATAAAAACAACAGTTAGATATGCGGTGCTGTGTGTTGTGTGGCAGTTGGTGCCACGAAATATGTATTGGTTTTACAAAAGACGATACAGATGACTATATTTGCGTACGTTGTGCTTAATTTTTAGTTGTTCATTTTACCAAGAATTTCATTTATGTTATTTTTATAAAAATATATTTTGTGGCTTATTTAGTATCAAAAGTGATGCAAACTAACGTAAACTTTTTAGGACGCAAATATTTTTACTTTTTCCCCTAGATTAATGTATTAGTCTTATTTTAGGTGGGCCTTAATAGCCGACAACAATTTATCTCGTGGGCTTTATTAACCGAATGTTCGTATTTTTTTTAAAAAGCATGTTCAAAGTTTCACACAAATTTAAACTGCAAATCTAGCTTTAGTTGCGTTTACGATAGACCGAATTAATATAATCTTGATTTTGTTAATTATTTTTTGCCTTTTTCGGGAATTGAAGCAGTTTTTTTCTTAAGTGGGCCTTATTTGCCGCAGGTACCTTATACCATGGTTTCAGAGGCTTTCACGGCCATTGTCATTAAGTAACAAACGACTTCCGGGATTAAACCGTATCATTGTTGAGGTCGAAGAACTCAAGGATTCGTCCATTTTGGTAAGGGGTTTCATTAGGACTCAATGCAAAAGAGCACGGTAACTGAAGGGTGTAAACCACGCCAAAGGCGAACTCTTTTACAAGGGGAGGGATAGAAGAGCACGGTAACTGAACGTGTAAACCATGCCAGAGACGAGACCTCTTCTAACGATCGGAAGAAGAAAAGCGAAAATTTATAGGCAAGTGCCGTCGCGGTTAGTGGTGGTGGGCGGGGCTTAGGAATTAGCACTTTCCACATAAAAGGAAGTGGAAAACCTTCGTCCCGATTGAGAATGTTAGGGTGTTTATACGAGGGTTGCTGCAATAATTTCGGGAAAGTACTAGAACAACACAAAGGAGTTCAACGAAATATGTTTATTTTTGCATGCGTTGAAACCAATTCTCAAAACATTTTTTTCTATTCTGAACGAGGTATAGCTAAAACATGGCATTTATATGCTTCAACTGCTTCTTGGGATGACAGAAACCGCTTACCACGCATTTTATTCTTCACCAGAGGAAATAGGAAAAATTCATTCGGTGATAAATCCGTACTATAAGGACAGTGGGACATTAATTCAATGTTTTGACGCTTCAAAAATCGATTGTTGGAGCTGCCGTGTGGGAGCTTGCATTATTGTGATGCAAAATGATACGCTTCCTCGCATTGTTTCTCCTTGCTTCAGCTATAACTTCTGGTAAGCAAATGGTAGTATACCACTCAGAATTGACAGTTCTTCTATCTTCTAAGGGCACAATTGAAACATGTCTAGTAAAGCCAAAAAATGAGGCGATCATTTTTTTTGAAACACTTCGTGATCGAACAACTTTTGTTGGTTTTGGTTCACTTTGGAATACCCACACCGCCGATTGACATGTAGTTTCAGGCTCATATGAGTAAATCCAGGTTTCATCGCCTGTGATGATGTCGTAAACCAGATTTGATGATCCTGCACTGAATTTTTTGAGCATGACCTTGCACCATTTTACGCGGTTCTGTTTTTCAACATCAGTTAAATTGTGAGGGATCCACCTGGAAGCAAGTTTCCTGACACCCAAATGTTCCACGCTAAATTAAACCACATTCGGAAAGCTGTTAGGAACAACAGTTAGTGTGCTAGGGATATACAGTCTGCCATCAATCGCCATCTTCATCCACAGTCACCCAAACCTCAAAAACCGATCCTCCTGCAGAAATAGTCTTTCATCAAAACAGTATTCAAACCCCCGTGAAAAATCTCACAGGTTATTCCTTCACCTAAAGACGAATTAAACACTATGTCATCTAAAGACGTTTATACAGTCCCTTGCTCTTGTAATGCTGTATACAATGGTGAAAAATGACGTTCAGTAAAAACTCACATCTCTGAGCACCAGCGCTGTTTCAAGTCGTGTCTCGTTTCATTATCAGCCATCACCAAACACCAACGCGCTACTGGCCATAAAATACTTTTTGACTAAACTTCCATTATCTGCAAATCCCCATTATTTTTTAGCAGAAAGATTCACAAAGCCATTGAGATTTACAAACACCCTAACAATCTCAAGCGGGACGAAGGATCTCCTCTTCCTTCGATGTGGTAAGTGCTAATTCCTAAGCCCCGCCCACCGCCACTAAACCGCGACGGCACTTGCCTATAAATTTTCGTCTTTCTCCTTCCGATCGTTAGAAGAGTTTCGCCTCGGGCGTGGTTTTCACATTGAGTTACCGTGCTTTTTTGCAATTCCTCCTGATGAAGCCCATTACGAAAATGGGAGAAACGTTGAGTTCTTCGATCTCAATAATAACACGGTCCAATCCCGGAAGTCGTTTGTTACTTAATTATACCATTTTGTTCTGTGTTTACCGTAATAATTGGTTCTTATGCGTAAAACCCAGGAGCTTTATTTTCCTCAACATTATTTTCATTATCTGAAAAAAAAATTAAAAATATCAAAAATTACCATAATTATTGCCAAATTGTTTCTTGCGTTTCAATTTCAATTTCAATGTTCTTCAAATCTCTTTTCTTCGGGGTACACTAAATTGGGATCAAAATTTATTTTTTCTAGAGACTTTCTCTTGTACTCTATTGGTACCGTACCTTTCACAATCATTAGAATTTTAGAAATTTTGGCGGTTTAATAAATATCAACAGGTAACCTGAAAATAAGAGGTATTATATGCGCATAACTGAATCAACGTTATTGAAGCTAGAAAAAGATATATTTTAAGTAAGTACTTTTTGTAAATTAAATTGTTTTCGCTTACTGCGTAAAACTCTTAGTGGATCCTTTGGGTGTCACCCAGGAAGTTCACAAATTGTTTAGCTTCATTTGGTTTAAGATTTAGAATTTGAGTTATTGTAGCTATTTGATTCCTCAATTTGTTGCTGGAAATTGATTCTGAATTTTCTAATTTAACTTTGGTCGATAATTCACGAATTGCCACATTTGATGGTACTGTCAGGAATAGCAAATACCTATTCATTTTTTTTTGTCTACAATGTACTTGTCCCGGTGTTCTAGCAATACATTAATCATAATATTCTCAAGCTCTTCAGGTATTAAAATGAACACAGCCTTAGATCCTTTTACTACAGCTCAATGGTAGAATAAATTAACACTCATTCCAAGCTTACCTGGGTTTAGTAACATTTCCACCAACATTCTTCCACTATTCGCCATCAGCACGTTAATTTCACACTAGTACATTTGCTAACAACGTTGCCAAATTTCGGACGTTGCAACGTATTGCACATGTAGCGGAAGTCACTAAGACTCTGTGGTGAAATCGATGGTGGCGCCAGCGGCATATACCTGAACTAAGTGACAAACTGAAAAGGGACATTCATAGCGTAGTCACTTCCCCACATTTTTTCGGATTTGAGGCCCGTGCGACCTCTATGGCCTAAATATGCTAAAAACAAGGGCAAACGCAGTGACTTCCGAAATCGGAAGTGACACCGTAATTTTGGAAGTTAGAACGAATATTGTGTACCTATTTCGGAAGTCACTTGATACACTTCATAAATATATATATATATATATATATATATATATATATATATATATATTAAATAGAGTGGGTGATAGGCCACATCCTTGTCGTACACCTGGATTTGTGTGTATCAGGCTTTCGCCTTCGCCATTGCTTTCTATAGCGATTTTGGTGTTTTGATAAAGACTCTTTATCGCTTTTATCAAATGGGATGGAAAGCCATTTTTTTCTAAAATTGGCCATAGTTTTGTTGTTGTAACCTTGTCAAATGCTTTAGTGAAATCAACAAATGCTATATGTGTTTCTAAATTCCGTTCGCTACGTTTTTCTGTGATCTGTTTCAAGGTAAGGACAGCATCTATACAGGATCGTCCTTTGCGAAAGCCATTCTGTTCTTCTTCTAGGATCACTTTGGCTATTGTTTGCGTTCTCGCTGTTATAATTTTCGAATATAACTTGTATCCTGAATTTAGTAAACTGATGCCCTTATAATTGTTGCAGTCTATTCTATCGCCTTTTTGAAGAGTGATTTTATTTTAGCTATGGCTCATTCTTGAGGAGTTTTAGTTTGTTTCCAACACATATTAATGAAGTGTAATAATCTTGATTTTAGAAACATGCCTCCGTATTTAAGTAGTTCAGTATTATTTATCATATTTTGTCAATTCCTGTGGCTTTCCTATTTTTAACGTCTTTATTTCATTTTCTAATTCTTGTATAGTTATATTGTTTACGGTTAGATTCGTCTCTTTTAAATCTATATCTCCGTTATTAATAACTTCGTCTTCTTCTTCTTCTTCCGAATTGTACCACAGTTCTTTGTAATGTTGTTCCTACTTTTCAGTTTCTATGATATTTAACATTGCAGTATCTTTTTCTTCTTTGTTGAGGTGCTTCATAATTTTATATGCCGATTCTTGTCGTTCGTATACATCTTCTTCTATATCTGTTATATAATTATCCCAGCTATTACGATATGCTTCTCTTATAGCTCTTTTGGCTTCTGCACTTCGTTCTTTATAGTACTGTTTGTTTTGTTCCGTTCTTGATGATAGATATTGTTGGTATGCTCTGCGTTTGTTATCTATTAATTGTTGTAGTTCGTATTCCATATTTTAGGTCCTTTTCTCCTGCAATTCTTCCGTCTTGTCTCTAGGGCTTCTGCTGCTGCTTTGTATATAGTTGTTTTTATGACTTTGCATTCTTCATCTATGTTTTCTTTTGTTTCTTCTTGGGATAGGTAGTTTGTTAAACGTGTTTGGTATAGATGTTTGATGCTGTCATTTTGCAGTTGGTATGTTTTATATGTTTCTCTGCAGTTCCCTTTTTATGTTTTGTATTGGATTTTACCCATGGTTTTGGGATGGTTATTTTGCTTATTACTAGGTAGTGGTCAGAGCCTATGTCGCTACCTCTGTACACATGTGTGTCCGTAACTAGCGAAGCCAGCTTATTATTTACTATGATGTAGTCGATTAGGCTTCTGATACCTCTTGCTGACAATGTGTATTTGTGAATGTCCATTTTCCGGAAGAATGTATTTGTGATTTTCAGCTTATTATATGTAGCAAACTGTCGTAATTCAATTCCGTTATTGTTCTTTGTTTGTTCCCCGTATAGGCCGACTGTTTTGGATTGGTATATTCCCCACTCTAGCATTTAAATCTCCTGCTAGTATTATATAGTTATTTGGTTGTACTTTATTGATGGTTTTTTGTAGGGTCTTGTAGAATGAGTTTCGAAGTGTTTTGCTTCTTCTGGGGCATAACAGTGAGTGGTCCTCTTTTTGTTTTTAATTCAACTTTCAATATTCTTTCGTTTATGTATTAGTAGTTTTGTACAGCATTTTTCCATTCTTTGTCTATTATAAGTGCTACACCTGCACTTGCTCTCTGTTTTGTGTGACTCCACTCCATATGATAAGATTTTTATCTATGTCAGCTGTTCCTTTTAATTTCTTCTTGGTTTCTGTTGTCACCATAATGCTAATACCTTTTTCTTTCATAATATTACAGATTTCTAATTGCTTTATATTTATGCTTCGCGTATTCCAAGTAGCAATCTTTAGTACGTTATTTATCCATTTTCGTTTGTCCTTTTCCTTGCAGTGTCCGTCAACTGAGTTTCCGTTCGGCCCGAGGCTTTTATTGAACTTTCGAGTATTCTTATTATTTCCCTATAGTGTGGAGTACCAATACATAGCTATAGGTAAGTTAGATGGTGGGGGAACAGGCATCATTTTAATAAATCCTGAGACAGCACAATAATTAATGCTAGTATTTTTTGTGATAATCTTACATTTATTTATTATTACAAATGTTATTATCGCCTCCATAGGTGGGCTATCATTACAATATATAATTTTAACTTTGACATGTAATACTATTAATATTGACATATTTATGTATATTCTATATATTATACAATTGAAAATTTATATATACAGATTGATGGGGAAGGATGTGGACATAGGCAGGCAAATGAGCTAGATTATAGTTTATGGGCTTTGTATGAGTTAGGAAAAAATAGACATAACTGACATTAAATCTAGTATCCTGGAATTTAGTATTTATCTAGATTGCAATAAGTTAAACAATTACTTTATAGATATGGCACCCAATTTATATGTAAATAACGACAACTTAATTGAATTTTACAGAAACAATATCAAAGATACAGTCTCTAGCTATCTAAGCTTTGAAATGGTGGATGAAATAGAAATATTGAAAATTATTAGTGCTATAAAATCGAATGCTGTTGGTGTTGATGGCTTGAATGCCCATATCATTAAATTGTGTGTTCCGTTTCTTCTGCCAATCATAACGCACCTCGTCAATTTCTGCCTAATCAACTCGGTTTTCCCGAAATACTGGAAACATGCACTCGTTGTACCTTTACCAAAAATTAATAATCCAAAAGATGCTAAAGATCTAAGGCCAATAAGCATCTTACCTACGCTATCTAAGGTAATTGAAAGAGTCATGGAGAGGCAGTTGCGAGTGCATGTCACCAAAAATAGTGTAATACCAGTTACTCAGTCCGGCTTTAAAGAAGGCCACAGCTGCACCACTGCACTGTTAAACATAACAGACGATTTAATCATGGAAACTGATCGTGGGAACTTGTCAATACTTGTACTGTTAGATTATTCCAAAGCGTTTGATACGATCAATCGAGAAATCTTAATATCAATGTGTCATTATATAGGATTAAGTCCACCTGCAATAAATCTATTATCCAGTTACATGTCTGATCGATGTCAAGCTGTCATAGTAAATGGTATTACATCATCATTTCGAAAAACCGAAACAGGCGTTCCGCAGGGAGCCATTTTAGCACCGCTCTTATTCAATATTTACATAAGTACATTTCCTACAGTTTTGCATTCGTGTAAAAGCCATTTTTATGCGGACGATTCGCAAATTTATCTGTCTTTTGAGCCTGATCAGATATTGCTTGCGTGTGAGCTGATAAACAGGGATTTGCAACGGCTATTCGACATTTCTAGGCAACACTCTCTTAAGCTTAATGCTAATAAATCCACGGTGATGTTATTTGGCAAACGGAAAGATGTTGGTAATGCCATAAATTTCATAGATGTAAAAATAGAAGGTAATCGAGTACCTGTTGCCGAGTCTGCGAGAAATCTGGGACTTGTGCTTGACGGAGCTTTTCGCTTCAAGAAACATGTGTCACAGTGTTTGCAAAGTGCTTACAATAATCTAAGACTAATTTTTCATAATCGACATGTTCTGAGTCAAAAAATTAGAATAACACTTTGTAATAGTATGGTTCTATCTAAAGTAGATTTTTGCGATTCGGTATATGGTCCATGTTTAGACACACAAGATATTTACAGAATACAAAAGCTCCAGAATGCATGTCTGCGATTAATTTTTGGTATAAGAAAATATGAAAGAATTTCATACAAATTAAAGGAAATCAAATGGTTAAATATGTGTAACAGACGCTTTCTCCATGCTGCCTGTCTTTATCATAAAATTTTTATTTTTAAAACACCTCCATATTTATATAACAAAATAACTTTTCGTACCGATGTTCACAACTTAAATTTGAGGTCTAGAGGTAATGTCACTATTCCTTTGCATAATTCTGAATTAGGTAAACGGAGTTTTTCATATCGAATTGCCAAATTATACAACGACTTGCCTTTAGACCTCAAACAACGCTCTTTGCCACGGTTTCGGTACCAGTTAAAATCGATGCTACTCGGAAAGCAAAATGGTCAGTAGTACATATTTACTTGTTGGTGACTAGTCATTTATGTAGTTATGATTTATTGTTATTGTTATTGTTTTTTTTTTTACACTAGGGTTAGGTGTCAGAGCAGTCCACAACTTTCGTTGTGTACTGAACCTCGCCCTATAAATATACAAACTTTGTTTTTCTAATTTTATATATTTTTTTAACAAATAAAGGCAATTTATTATTATTATTATTATTATTATTTATTTATTTATTTCGTACTCGGCCAACAGCCGTTAGGACAACAATAGGCATCACTGTATATTTCTCTAAATACAAAATACCTGAATTCTGCGGATACTAGATGTTACTTGGATATTAGTCTATTTCTGTCTAACGCATGCAAAGCCCATAAATTGTATTCTAACTCATTTGATTGCCTATGTTCACATTATCCACCACTAACTTTAATATGAAACTAACTCTTTTTAAATAAACTAGTATATATCATATCATAAGTGGGTATGTATATTAAACAAGTATGAATTAATAAATATGCTGCCACGCTTATCTATCGTTTCTCTAATACATAAAAACAAAATATTATATATTAGTATATACAAATTATTATTATATATAATTATATGTATCGATTAATAGGACGTAGTATAGATACCATAAATGCATTTACCTCCCTCCTCTAAAAGATTAAGGAAGTATTGTAATCGAGAAAAAATTACCTTTTGATATTTCAGATCTTCAACGTTTCAGGGTCTCTAGATGACGAAAAACAGATTTTCTCCATTCCATCTGTTTGCTTGTTTACGGTATAACTCAAAAACTTTTGGATAAGGAAGACGATATTTGCATGCCAATTATATGTCTTACCAGCAGGAAACCGAAAAATGTTGGTAAAATACATACGAGGTGGGCACCTTAGAAAATTAAATCTTGACAATTTTTGCTTTAACTCAAGAACTCTTACATAAATAGTAGGTAGTAGTAATACTAGCAGGTAACGAAAGGAAGCAACGAATAAGTGCGTTGTGTTTAATGCAGCTTCATCACAGAGATGCGAAGGGTTCTGCATGGCCGCATGCAACACACTGACGTTATAACGTCAAGCGTTCATATCGCTTTCGCACGCGATGAAGTTCGAATTCTACAACCGGTACTGTCTTTTTTATGTCAAAATTGATGTAGTTTCCGTTATCGGGCGTTTCCTTTTATTGTTTCAGTATTATTAGGAAAGTTAAGATAGTTTTACTACCGAAGAAAACTCTGAATAAAACCCGTTACAGATTTTTTCAGTAAAGTGTTTGCTGATGATCAATTTTAAAGTAAATTTTATGAATTAAGAAGGTAGTTGTGGTGTCTAAATATCGTCAAAATTTTGAACTACTATTTTCAAATCGTATTGACATGAAGAAGCATTTAGTGTTTAACAGCAGATGAGGAAGACACCACATACGGTTTAGGCATAGCATGCATTGAGTGTAGACGTGCGCCCTGCTAACCTCACCAAAATAAAATGTTGACTCGTGTTGAAAAAGAGGAAATTCAAGAGATTATCAATACTACCTTCAAAACTGTATTGGATAATAAAAACTTTAAGTTATTGGTGAAAAAAGCAGTGAAAGAAGCCATTCAGGAACAAAGTAAGAAGATTGTGGAATTGCAGAAAGTCGTTAATGAGGTGAAACTTGAAAATCAAATTTTAAGAAGTAGTTTAGATGTTCAAGAACAATACTCTAGGCGCAACTGCGTTAGAATTTTCGGAATAGATGAAAAATCTACTGAAAATACAGATGATTTAATTCTAAATTTATTTAATGGAATTATGAAGTTGGATATTAAAATGCAGGCAATAGACCGATCTCATCTAACGGGACGACTGCGAGCAGCGATTGGTGATAACCAGAGTGATAGCGGCAACAAGAAGATACGGCCAATAATAGTTAAATTCGCTAGCTATAGGAAACGGAACAAGGTCCTGACCAACAGGAAGGAACTGAAAGGAACGGGTATACGTATCAGGGAGGATTTAATACCTGGAAGACTTGCTGTTTGGAGGGACGCAGTGTCAGGGTTCGGTTACAAATCAGTGGGGACGCGTCATGGTAACATTTTTCTGAATAAAAATGGAGTTCAACATGTTTTAAAAACGGTTGAGGATCTTGCAGCTATTTAACAGCTCGAATTATTTGCATTTCGATTTTTGAGTCGATTTGAAAGCGTGAAATTTGAGTGAATATACTGATTCTTTATTAATTATTTATATTTTGATTTTAAATTGATTTAGAAGCGTGTGTGAAATTTTGAATATCTATACGTGCTTTTTTCTTTTAATTAACTACATTGTGATTTTTTAATCGACTTCAAGGCTTGAAATTCTAATTAAATGTACTTGCTTTTTCACAATTATTTACATTTTCATCTGAATCAATTTAAAAACATGACATTTTGAATAAATGTACGTGTTTTTGTTTAATTATCCACATTATGCATTATTGATCGAACTAAAAGCTTAAAACTTCCAATAATAGTTATTTATTATACAAGCGCTTAAAATGAATGTTTAATGAGCTGTCAGTTTAACTGCGCGAGCGACAAAGGAGCGAGCGCGTTAATGACTGCGAATCAAACATTCATTTTAAGCGAGAGTGTAATACAACATTTTATTCAATTTTGCCATATAAACCCTTCAATATTGAAAATAAAATTACGGAATTAAGTCATCAAATACATTTGCGAATTTTATGATTATCACGACTCCTGTGCCGTGACGTTGACAACAACGAAGTTTTTTATAAACAAATTGAAAACAAAACTATTTTACCGTGTGTCGAAGTGTTTTCTGCAAAGAAGTGACTTATGATGTTTTTTATGGTCCGAGAGAGGCTTTGGGTAATGACGATGGTATAATGGAACAACTGCTTCCTCGAAAATCGAAGGGTTTGTACAAGAAAGTGTACCAAAAATTTTGCGACTGGCGAGTGAAAAAAACGCAGATGGAGTTACGGAAAGGGTGTTACTAAATTATATTTTGGAGCAATCTAAGACAATCAAACCATCGTCGGTATGGAGTTATTGCTCTATGCTAAAAGCCTGCCTGACGGCATTCGAGAATATTGACATTGGAAGGTGAGTGGGAATATTGTGTATACAATCGACATAGTAATTGTATCTATTTTTAATGTAGGTTTCCGAAAGTGAAAGCCCTCCTAAAGCAAAACGCAAAAGGCTTTAAGCCCAATAAGTCGAAAGTTCTTAGCCGCGACGAAATTTTGAGGTTCATTCGTACTTCACTGGACGAGAAGTATTTACTTGCAAAGGTTAGCATTATTGATCCATTTGTTTCCTTTTAATTGTAAAATTACATTGCAGACTATACTTATTATGGGTATTGCTAGCGGTTGTCGCATTGGAGAACTGGTTAAAATGAAAATTGACGACGTGGACGTCGTTTTGTTAATTTAGTTGTAATGTACTTACGTATAATTTGTTGATAAATTATTGATTTATTTTGGTTGACATTTATTTGACATTTTTAAAGCGCTAGCGGAATAAAAATTTTAAATCGCTAGCGGAATAAAAATTTAAATGAGTGTTTATAAAACATCAACTTTTATGGGCAGGCCAGAAACAAATAAACGTCACTTTATACGGCAAAATTGAATAAATGTATTTGTTTTTCCTTAATTGTTTATAATTTGATTTAAAAGTTTGATATTTTGAATAAATGTACTAGCTTTAATTAATTATCTACATTTTGATTTTTAAAACTATTTTTGACTTATGTTGTGAATGTAAATGCTATGGGGAAGTTAGTAGGAGTGCAGCCTAATTTTTGGGAGTGGTATTTAATTATTTTCTATTCCTATTCGTATTGGGTGGTGGTAGTTACCATTTAATTAATTATATAATCTGTTTATTTTGATTAATTTTGTATTAATAGTTTGTGTAGTTTTAGCAAAAATGGTAACTGTTATTATCAGAACTGTGGAGGTATGCGCACCAAGCAGCAACAATTATGGATTGAATCGAGTCAATTAAAGTTTGATGTAATATGCATAACAGAAACATCTCTGAATGAAAACATATATGATTCCGAACTATTTGATCCTAGCATATATACAGTGGTAAGAGCAGATAGAAATTTGAAATTTTCTAATAAGGTAAGGGGTGGTGGAACATTGGTAGCGGTACGAAAATCGTGTGGTATCAAGATTATCAATACATTCATTAAATGTGCCTCATACGAGGCTGTATTTGTACACCTCAGAATACATAAAACTAATATCATAGTTATATATCTGTTTATATACCTCCTAACTCAGACATTCAATATTATCGAGACTTTTTTGCATTTGTTGATGAGAACCGGCAAACTGTTGAGGTATCTGATGTATGTATTGTTGGAGACTTCAATCACCCAGAACTGAATGGCACCGATATAAATTTTAAAACTAATTATACAACCAAAGTTCGCGAATTATTGAATTTCATAAATTTAAATAATTTAGCTCAATTAAATCATATTATTAATGAAAACGGGAGAATACAAACTCAAGTTTTCCCAGAACTGTGGGGGGAATCTTTAGTAACACCTGTTTTCAAAGCCGGGGATAAAAAAGTCATAGAAAATTATAGACCAATAGAGATATTGTCTGCTCCAGAAAAATTGTTTGAGCAACTGATTTATACTAAATTATCTTGTCAGATCATGCCACACATATCTAATTGTCAACACGAATTTGTTCCCAAAAGATCTACTGTATCTAATTTGTTAACTTTTACAAACGACATACTGAACGCATTTGAGTCTAAACTGCAAACTGATACTATTTATACAGATTTCCGAAAGGCATTTGATACTGTGCATCAAAAATTATTTACCTATGGTTTACATTCAGCATTAAAATTCTTTGCGTCCTATCTGCAAATCCGCAAGTATGCCGTTAGATATGGTGGAAACACCTCAGGAAAATTCACGCCGAATTCTGGGGTAAGGCAGGGTTCCAATTTGGGACCTTTATTATTCCTAATATTTATAAACGATTTGCCAGAAGTACTGAGGTTTTCAAAATGTTTACTTTTTGCTGACGATGTAAAGTTTTTTAGAATTGTTAAGGATGATCAAGATGCCGAGGATTGTGATGCTATATATGAATGGAGTATTCTAAACAAATTACATTTTAATATAAATAAATGTCAAATTATTAGTTTTAATTCCAGGGGTGTTTCCATTATGTTTGACTATAACATTGGTGGAGTTGTACTCAGACGCACTGATAGTGTGAAAGATTTAGGAGTAACTTACGATTGCACATTGAGTTACAACCAACACATATCAAACATCCAGTCGGGTGCTTTTCGTACTTTGGGATTTATTATGAGACAAACGTATAAATTTAAGAATATTATTACAATAAGAAAATTATATGAAACACTAGTCAGACCACAACTAGAATATGCCTGTGTTATTTGGAATCCACTTTTTATATATCAGTCAAATGAAATAGAAAAAATTCAAAAGAAGTTTCTGAGATTTCTCTATTTTAAAAAGTATAAACGATACCCTGACTACAATTATGTTCGAACTGCAGACTTAATAGGTGAATTTAAAGTCGTAAGTCTAGAAAGTCGACGTAAGTTAAATTTAGCTATGTGCTGCTACAAAATTTGGAATAATTTGATTGATGACAGCAACATATTATCTTATCTAAAATTAAAAGTCCCACCTCGACGTATTCGAGCCTCCCTAATGTTTCACATTAGAGATGGGCGCGTGAGTGAATTTTCGCTCACGTCACGCACGTTTCACGCTTGCTTTAATCAGTCACGTTCACGCACGTTCACGCTCACGTTCACTTACGTTCACGGCGTGACACGCCACTCACGGCGTGACACGCAGCTTTTATTTCAAAATTTAAATTCAGATAGAACAGAATGTTCAAATTTAAAACCAATGAAAAAACCCTAAAGAGAACTAAAAATATGTTTTGCACCTGACATAATTTACGTGATATGTTGCAATCAGAATAGTTGACATAAAAAGAAAAAAATGCAAATTGACTACAATAACTTCGACAAGGGATAAATACTGATTTCCCGCAAATATATTTCTTGCAGCTGTCTTCGAAGACATTACTTTTAATACCAAAAGCTGTCATTGGAATTGACGTTTCCCTTATTGGTATGAGTACAGAAGGTATATGTTGCTAAGCAACACTTTTAATTCGTAGGTTTGAAAGTACTTTTTTGCACTCATGATTTCAAAATTCATATTTCCCGGTCATTCCCGATGCGCAGAAAATGACTTTTCCCGCACCGGGGTGTTTTTTACTTTCCCACAAAAACTATGGCAATTGTGTGTTTCAGGGGCGCTGTAAACGTCAACAAAAGCTAAAAGGTGGTAGGATACGTATAAAAATGTAGTAATTTGTGCTGCCAACTCAGTAAAGTTGTAAAACACTAAATAATATTTTTTTAACTTTTTCAAATATTTTGAGTTATTCGTTACAAAAAACATTGTACCTACCTCTTTCGGGAAGAATTTTCCCGAATTCGCACTACATGCAGCACTCCCTTCGGTCGTGCTGCAAACAAAGTGCTCATTCGGGAAAATTAACTTCCCGAACTTGTTAGGTAAATAACTATTACGTACAAGGATCAACATTTTCAGCGTTAAGGCGAGTATACAAGAAAAACATTACTTTTATTAGAATAATAAGTTCATCTACACAAGTACACAATAAATTGGTTTAAAAATAAAACGTAATCAACATTTTCAGTGTTAAGTCGAGTATACAAAACAAAACATCAGGTACTTTTCTAAAAATAGGTTCATCTACACATCTACACAATACATTTTTGATTCAATAATAAAACGTAATTAACATTTTCAGAGTTAGCCGAGTATAAAAAACAAACCATTACTTTTATTAGAATAATAAGTTCATCTACACATCTACACATTAAAATGTTGATTTAAAAATAATATGTAATCAACATTTTCAGCGTTAAGTCGAATTCTGCGCTCTTCTAAAATTCGCCCAGCTGTAGAAAATACTCTTTCGCTTGTAGCGGAACTTGCCGGTATGTTTAAAATTTCTCAAGTTTTTTTAACAGTGGCGTATTTACTCTGTTTTTCCAAAATCCTAAAATGCCATCTACATTTCCGAATTCTAATTTAACATACTAATTTAGTTCAGTTTCGACATCATCGTAATTACATGTGTCATAGTCAGAGCTATCTCTAAGTGTAGAAAGATAAGAATCTGATGCTGATGTACCAGTCTTGAGTCGTTTGCTATGTATTTCATCATTATCATCTATAGTTTTATTTGCATTATAATCTTCTCTTTTATGTGAAGGTATGAACTTTAAGGATTTATAATTAGGGTCCAAAAATAATGTAACTTGTGTGGCACAATTTGTGATTTAATGAATTTAAAAGTTGCTACACCCTGCAGTTTTTTATTCGTTACCAAATATTTAACGTGAAATTAACGTGAAACGTGAATCACGCCTTGGAAATTTTCACTCACGTTCACTCACGTTCACGTCACGATTTTCAAATATTAGTCACGTTCACGACGTGACACGCCGTGACACGACGTGACACGACTGTTTTCACGTCACGCACCCATCTCTATTTCACATGCCACTAGTAAATCATACATCTAATGCTCCCTTAATTCTAATGCCGCGGCTTGTGAACGAACCGATGAAACATATTTCTGATTTGGATCTGGAGCCAACACTATGTAGACACATTTATTTTTATTTTATATATATGTCGTAGTCATAATGCAAAATTAGGCTTTTTACAAAATGTCTAGGGATTTTATAAAAAGCCGGCAAAACGCGAGCGAATAATAGAATTTTCGTTATGACTATACCAATTCAGACAAATTGATAAAATGCCGGCAAAATGTGAGCAGAAGAATATATATCTCGTTATGACTGATTATTTTCAGGCATTTTACAATTTGCCAACAGCGATGAAGTCAAAACGTGAGAACAAAAATAATTAAATTAGGTAGCTACTTACTAGGTATTCAGTAAAACGACACAATGGCTAGAACCAATAAATCTCTTTATTACGTACGTCTAAATAAACACTTCACAATTTAAAAATATATACCTATATAAACTTTCAGTTAGGTAATCTTAAAGTATTGCACCAAATGGAGTACATAAAAACATAAAATCAAATTCTTTGGAAAAATATAATACAATGACCGGCAAAATTAACGCATATATATACAGGGTGTCTCAAAAATAATGGGACACCGATTAGGCAGAGATTCCTTAGGTTATAATAAGTCGATTAAACCTAATATACCTTAGTACAAAGTTCCTCCAGTAAAAAGTTACAGGGCCTTGAAGTACAATTTTTTATTTTTTATTTTTTTGTTAATTTCCGCAAATGTAGAGATATCAATTTCAATTTTGGTACACATGCTTGCTATGATGCAATGCGCTAATACAAAAATTTTCATCAACTAGACTTGACGGTAAGAGGCACTACACCTACCTTTCAAAACTTTTTTTGCTCTAACTTCGTTATCTGTAACTTTTTTTGAAATTTTAGGTTATTATCTGAAAGAGAATGAAAAAACACAAAAATAATGTACACTCAGTTCTTAAGCCTAAAAGCAACCGTTTGCCTTAAAATGCCCATCAAAGGTTTTTGGTTGTCATTAAGACGTGCAATTATCAAGTAGCCATGATCACAAAAACAATGGATAATGATTGTAATCTAGTAAACAACATCAAGAAAGCAATTAATGACGTTGGTGTTATCATTTTTTTGTCTTTTGTGCTTACAAAAATGCTGCAACATAACGAACCTCGCAGCATTGGAGAATTCGTTATGTAACGGCATTTTCTTAAACATAAAAGAACAAATTCTTATGTCACTAATGTCATTAATTGATTTATCATTGTTTTTTAATAGATGACCATTGTTTTTGTGATCATGGCTACTTGATAATTGCACGTCTTAATGACAACTAAAAACGTTTGATGAGCATTTTAAGGCAAACGGTTGCTTTTACGCTTATAAACTAAGAGTACATTATTTTTGTGTATTTTAATTCTCTTTCAGATAATAACCTAAAATTTCAAAAATGTTACAGATAACGAAGTTAAAGCTAAAAAAAGTTTTCAAATATAGGTAAAGTGCCTCTTACAGTCAAGTCTAGTTGATGATAATTTTTGTGTTAGTGCATTACATAATAGTAACCGTGTATACCAAATTTTAAATTGATATCTCTACATTTGCGGAAATTAACAAAAAAATAAAAAATAAAAAATTGAACTTCAAGGCCCTGTAACTTTTTACTGGAGGGACTTTGTACTAAGGTATATTAGGTTTAATCGACTTATTATAACCTAAGGAATCTCTGACTAATCGGTGTCCCATTCTTTTTGAGACACCCTGTATATTTATGATATTTTATTGAAAAGTGCCCATTTAACACTAATACATGTCTGTAAGGCCAAAGAAAGGAGCTTGGCGAACAAAACTCTCTAACTAATTCCCCAGTAGCCTCCACATTCTACAGTGTGTTTCAGTTTCTGAAAATTTTAATAAATATGAATTATCACATCGAGAACAAAGGAAACCCGTGTAATTAATTTTGCTTACCTCCATATCTTGTATGTCCTCCTCGAGCTTGGATCACGGCTTGAAGACATCGCTGCATACTGCCAATACGATTCCTGATGAAATCTTGCTGCAGATTCTCCCACTCTTCTTGCAGGAACTGACGTAGCTCATTTAACGAAGCAAGCCGTGGTCTTCGAGCATGCAATCGCCTCTTGAGCTTATCTCATAGATGCTTTATGGGATTTAAGTCGGGGTTACAGGCTAGCCAATCTAATGTGTTAATTCCAACAGCATTTAAGTAGTCCCTAGTAATCTGAGCAACATGTGCGCGAGCATTATCCCGCATTAATAAGAAATCGTCGCCGATACCAAATGCAAACGGTACTACATGGTCTTGCAGAATATCTTCGACATACGAATGTGCTGTTACACTTGGTCTATCAAACACAACAAAGTCTGTAGAACCACTCAAAGAAATGCCCCCCAAATCATTATTGAGCCACCCCCAGATCTGTCCCTCTCAGTAATCGCACATTCAGCGTAACGTTCGCCAGTTCTTCTCCACACTCTCTGACGACCATCAGCACCCTTCAAAGAAAACCGTGATTCATCTGTGAACCAAACTTTTTCCCAATCCTCTATTCTTCAGTTTACATACTGACGAGTGAAAGCTAATCGAGTCGTCCGATGCTGTCTGGACAGAATGGGACACATTGCAGGGCGTCTAGCGTGAAGGTTTCCTTCTGCTAACATTCTCCTCACTGTTCTCTCACTTATTCTTATCCCTCTTGTGGTCTCAAGGTTGTTTTGGAGTTCTGGAGCTGTAAGAGTGCGATTCCGTAAAGAACTTAATAGCAAGAAACGGTCATCTACAGCCGATGACGCGCGCTTGAGACCTTGCCCTCGTCTTCTACCGACATTTCCAGTCTCTCTAAGTCGTCTTTGAAGTCGAGAATTTGTAGACTGATTAACTCCTAACTGTAATGCAACATAATTTTGCTTTCTTCCTCCTTCCAATAACACTGTCGCTCTAATTGCATTATCGCTACTTAGCACTGGCATAATTCAAAGCAACCGATAAGAAGGAAACACAAAAACAAAAGCACACTTAAAATAGCGAAGGAACTTAAAACTGAGCCTTTCCGATAAACAAAAGCAATGCAAATTAACTCACAGAAAAACGTGATTTTTGAAAGTATTCTTTAACAGTATACAAAACAGTATGAGAATTGTTTTCAAATGACAATTTTGTCAGCTAACTACTTGATCATTAAATATATTTGTTCGCAATTTGTAGATACAAAAGTTGTAGCATTACCTTTTATTGACAAAAAACTGCATTAAAAAAATATGCGTTAATTTTGCCGGTCAGTGTATATGCTTATATTTTTTATGCTTCTACTTTTACTTATTACTGCATGTCGAACTTCCATGACATTTGAAAGAGCATAAATTGTTATTTTTAAAGCCAGCACATTTCTTTGAATTGCACTGATTGCTACTAACCTTACAGGAACATTTTTGAAACCCCTGACCCCCGCTACGCGAATGATGTGTAACTGCCCCTCTTACGGTTATTAGTTTATCAGGAACTTCATCTTGAAGACCGACTAACGATTCTTGAATATCATTTCTGGAAAACCAAGTTTTGAGAATTCCTTTAGAGGTACCTAATTTGTAGAGATTATTACACACAACTGTCACATGACTGACATCAGCCAATGAAAACCATGCATTTTTTGGAAATCGACCAATCCCGAACTGCTTAGCTGATAAGCGCCCGTGGGCTGCTTACCAAGCGATAAGCTCCCTTCTTTCTAAAGATCTTAATGTTCGCGGGCAAATAGACTTGATAAATTTCCAATTTGCCCCTGATGGGAAATATAAGTGGCTTCTCAACTATCAAGACCATGCCACAAAATTTTTGCATCTACTCCCTTTACAAAGAAAACGTGCCGCGGGAGTGGCTATAGAGTTGGTGAAAATATTTTTGGAGTTTACATATTGCAAAATGACAACGGCCGGGAATTTATTGCTTCGGTAATAGAAGAAATTGTCAGCTACTGGCCTGACCAAAAAATGGTTCACGGCAGGCCACGTCACCCTCAAAGCCAGGGTAACGTGGAAAGAAGTAACCAAGATGTTGAGAACATGCTTCGTTCCTGGATGTCCGATAACTCCTCCACAAATTGGTCCCTGGGAGCTGACCCGAAACTTGATTAAAATCAACAAACCTGCCAGACTGTGTAATTAAAAAGCATCGAACAGAAGAGGAACTTGAAGATATAATGCATTCTTCACAGACAAATAACACTGAACAGGACTTACAACTGGGTAATACAGAAGAAAATGCGAATGAGACTGTTAGTGATACTATTGTGTATTGTTACGCATGCAGTGACAAAATCACAGACAAATCTAAATTCACATGTGAGGCATGTAATGGTACAGTGCATTTGAATTGTTCATTTTTAAGTTCAGGGCCATCTTCAAAACCGGAAATAAGGATTTGTTGTCATTGTAGCACTGAGAATAGAATTGAAAATGAAAGACAGAAATCTTACTCTCACAGACATCCAACAAAAAATTTAAGTCAATTGAAATCGGATCATATGTTTATTTAGCAGTTCTTAAGGTAGATCGAGAACCTCTAGATTCTAAGAATCTAATTGGAAAAGTGATGGACCTGAAAAATGATCTCTACAAATTAGGTACCTCTAACGGAATTCTCAAAACTTGGTTTTCCAGAAATGATATTCAAGAATCCTTAGTCGGTTTTCAAGATGAAGTTCCTGATAAATTAATAACCGTAAGAGGGGCAGTTGCACATCATTCGCGATTCGGGGGTTAGGGGTTTCAAAAACGTTCCTGTAAGGTTAGTAGCAATCAGTGCAATTCAAAGAAATGTGCTTGCTTTAAAAATAACAATTTATGCTCTTTCGAATGTCATGGAAGTTCGACATACAGTAATAAGTAAACGTAGAAGCATAAAAAATATAAGCATATATTATTTTTTTCCAAAGCATTTGATTTTATGTTTTTATGTACTCCATTTGGTGAAATACTTTAAGATTACCTAACTGAAAGTTTATATAGGTATGTATTTTTAAATTGTGAAGTGTTTATTTAGACGTACGTAATAAAGAGGTTTCTTGTTTCTTGCCATTGTGTCATTTTACTGAATACCTAGTAAGTACTTACCTAATTTAATTATTTTTGTTCTCACGTTTTGACTACATCGCTGTTGGCAAATTGTAAAATGCCTGAAAATAATCAGTCATAACGAGATATATATTCTTCTGCTCACATTTTGCCGGCATTTAATCAATTTTCCTGAATTGGTATAGTCATAACGAAAATTCTATTGTTCGCTCGCGTTTTGCCGGCTTTTTATAAAATCCCTAGACATTTTGTAAAAAGCCTAATTTTGCATTATGACTACGACATATATATATATATGATTTACAATTTTACAATAATTTTATTAGCTTTAATACATTTTCAAGGGCTATGGACAAAAATTTACAAATAAACAACGTTGTTATAAAAGTTATTGAAAGTGAAGGTCTTACCTAACAACTTGTGGAACCAAAACACATGTTTTTTAAGGACATGTGACGATATTCAAATTTGAACAAATTCATAAAAAAGGGCAGTAGGCCACCAAGGTTACAGAGCTGGGCTGCACATTACATAACTACACTTAGTCCTACATCTAGCAGGTTACAAATTAAGTTTACTAGCACATTTAAAATTTGATTTACAAGCTAATAAGATTATTGTAAATCAAATTTTAAATGTGCTAGTGAACTTTTAATTTGTAACTTTTATATATACAGTGTGTCCCAGATCGAGTGGGATTGCATGGGTAACTTTCTTATCATTGAAGATAGAGATTTGGTTAAATGAGCAATGTTTTGCAGTTTCATATGCTGAAGTAAAATCTGTTTGAAAAAGTTTAAAATGTCAAACCAGTCAAAAGTTATTAGAAAAAAACTAAAAACTGTCATTTTCTTGTATGTCAAATATCTTTGTAAGTATAAAAGATACGAAAAAAAGTTTTATATAAAAGTCGCTGTTTTCGATGAGAACAATTTAAAATTGGTGTCGAACAAAAATTCAAGATGGCTGCTTTTGAGGTACTCGTATCAACTTCCTTAAGTTAATTGGGCCCTATATTAGATTGTTAGGTTACTGAATAGAACTTTTTATTCTCTTTTCAACAATGTAAGATAACGTATGATTGAACAAAAAATACCAGTAAAATTTATTGTTTTTACATTTTAATCAAGTAGGCTTACATGGATCCAAATAAAAACAAACAACATTTATTTAAAACAAAACATAAGCCTGATAATCACATGATATGATCATAATGCTGGCAATTATTAGCTAAACAGAGTTGATACCATTTGGCGACACGACGGGTTACTTTACGCAAACTTTCTTATTATTTTTCATCATAGCTGCTTACCTACTTGATTATTTATTTTTTATTTATTTCGTACTCAGCCAACAGCCGTTAGGCCAATTATAGGTGTCGCTGTACATTTATGAGGACTTCCAACCCCACTAACGACTCTCATGATGTTATTATGACATCCGGGACTAACTATTTCCGTGGCAGCCGTACCATAAGGCGCCGAGAGAGGCAGCCGTAGAACTCCCATCCAAGTTCTGACCAGAAAGAGCGTTGCTTAACTCTACTGATCGAACGTGCACGCTTGTTCTAGATACACCACCCGGAACCCTAAATTATACATTTAAAAAGTAATATCACGATGTTTTTTTGTGGTTCAAGTACTTAGTACTGAATTAACATGTTACTAAATATTATAGAAATTGCATACAAAGATTTTCTAAAATAAATTTCACCTAATTTTGTTTTAATCCATGTAAGCCTACTTGATTAAAATGTAAAAACAATTAATTTTACTGATATTTTTTATTTATTCATACGTTATCTTACATCGTTGAAAAGAGAATAAAAAGTTCTATTCAGTAACTTAAAAATCCAATATGGCGCCCATTTAACTTAAGGAAGTTGATACGAGTACCTCAAAAGCAGCCATCTTGAATTTTGTTCGACACCAATTTTAAATTGGTCTCATCGAAAACAGCGACTTTTATATAAAACATTTTTTCATATCTCTTATATTTATAAATATATTTGATATACAAGAAAATGACAGTTTTTAGTTTTTTTTTAATAACTTTTGACTGGTTCGACATTTTGAACTTTTTCAAACAGATTTTACATCAGCATATGAAACTGCAAAACATTTCCCATTTAACCAAGTCTCCATCTTCAATATCTTCAATGATAAGAAAGTTACCCATGCAATCCCAATCGATCTGGGACACACTGTATATATATATATATATATATATATATATATATATATATATATATATATTATGCAATGGATACGTGTGTATGCTTATTTAATTCAAGTATTGAAACTTTAACTTTATTATAAAATTAATTGAATTTATTTCAAATTACATGAGTACTCCTTTTTCTCAGGGTATGGTTCGCCGATCTAGTTAGTTATTTGTTGCTGCTATTACTGAATGTCAATTGCTGTCAACTATTATTTTCAAGCAGTGTTTAATGAAATCCCCAAATCAATATGACATAATAAAATCATTTACAATGGTTTTGACTGTATGATATTTAGATTCAAATTTGCATATATTATTTAAAATACTTCTGTCATTAAATTTCAAATTAAATGTCAAGCTGACAATCAAACCAATCTGATACCCTTACATTCAAATAGCTTAAATTTCTATAATCTGGGTAAGTAATATTCTTTAACATTTTATTTACTCATTAATTATTAACTTCTATTAATAACATATACCTGAATTTCGTTAACTTACTTTGCACTGGAACTCATAATGTACTTTGGATCAGCAACGCTCTCCTTGTTAAATTGCACCTGGGAAACAGGCACTCCTACTGCTTTGGCCACGGATCTGTGTCCTAAATCTCCTACCGGACCGCATCTCCCTTCTGGATAGGTAAGCAGATACTCTTCACCATCTATTAATGTTTTTTGACTATAACCTCTCTGTCTGCAACCCAGCCAATTTGCCCCTATTCAGCAACGGACACGGACAATTCCTCTGGGACAGCAAGGTAATTATCGCATCTTAACTATCTACCAAGATAACCAATTCCAATTGCCTCTATTTGTAGGTTCCACCTGTAACCTCGTTGACAGCTCTCTCTTTACAACGGATAAAAAACTCGAGAACGACCTAGGATCTGCCCCCTTTGTAGCTCCTTCAATAGCATCTTCTTTATAATGGATTGGACCTCTGATACACACCAAATGTGTCCTACTTTCTTCAATCACAGTTTATATTGTCGTCAATGTTCCAAAATCTTGCCTTGGACTCTTTATTTTACTTTTAATGCGTAATTGACATACCCCTTTACTTTTTATTAAAATTCTTTGTTATTTTAATGGGTTTTATTATGTATTTATACAATTACAAAATTTTTATATCTATTTTATACAAAATTTTTCGTAGTTGTTTTTAAGTTGTTATTCTAATAATTATCCCAATTTTTTATTGCTATCCTAGACTACCATTATTCCTGCCTGCTACATGTTATAAATCAATTTGAATGGTGCTCACTTTATAAATTATTACAAATAGAATTTTATTCTGTCATATGCAACATTCAACTTAGTATTTATTGTTAATTTTTGTTACCATCACTAAGTAGTACTCATTATGTAATAACTTTCTTTTAAAATGTACTTTAAATCTTTGAGTTTCAATTATTATCTCTCATCGGATCATTCTCCTATTATAATTACTGTTAGTGAAACCGTTATATTCAGAGAAATGCATCCAAAAATGTGTAATCAAGATACAGATTGGCAGGCATTTCGGGATTTTATCGAAAGCAATCTAAAAGTTAATATCAGAATAAAAGAACCGGAGGAACTGGAAAGCACAACAAATCATTTAATCAAAACAATTCAAGAAGCAGGATGATATTCTACCCCATCAGTTCACCGCAGACAGCGACAATCAGTTAATATTCCACTCGATATTAAAAAAATGATAGCCCAGAAACGAAGAGCACGTGCTATATGGCAGCGTACACATGATATTCAAGACAGAGCAAGATACAATCGATTAAGTAATCAGCTGAAGAAGAAATTACGAGAAGCTCGCAATGACAAATTTCAAACACACCTCGGCAATCTGTCAAGATATGACTATTCGCTCTGGAAAGCTAGTAAAAGCTTTAAAGGGCCTCAGATCCCAAATCCTCCTATAAGAAGTCAAACAGGGCAATGGGCCAGATCAGATCTAGAAAAGACGAATGTATTTGCTCAACACCTAGCTAACACTTTCAACCCTCACACAAATGAGCAAGACGAAGAAGTGGAAGAATACCTAACTGCGCCCTTGCAATTATCACCACCAATCCAAGCTTTCTCGCCAGCAGAAATAAGAAACCAGATAAAATATCTAAATAACCGAAAATCGCCCGGATATGACTTTATAACAGCGAGGGTACTAAAAGAACTCCCAAGAAAAGGTATAACACTGATAACGATAGTGTTTAATTCTATCCTTCGTCTAACATACTGGCCTAGTCAACTAAAGTTCTCACAAATTATAATGATACTGAAACCGGGAAAGCCACCTAATGAACCTGTGTCATATAGACCAATAAGTCTACTTCCGGTATTATCAAAGCTATTGGAAGAATTAATAGTCAAAAGAATTCGAGCAGGTACTTTTCTTGAAGATATTATTCCTCAACACCAGTTCGGGTTTAGAAAGGAGCACTCCACCATTCAACAATGCCATCGCCTAGTAGACATGATTTATAAATCATTTGAGGATAAGAAATATTGCTGTGCGATTTTCCTTGATGTCAGTCAAGCTTTTGATAAAGTCTGGCATCAAGGACTACTATTTAAAATCAAAACATCCTTTCCTCACCAGTATTTTCTCCTCCTCAAATCCTACCTGGCAGATCGTCATTTTCAAGTAAGAATTGGTAGTGAACTCTCGGAAATCAAGACAATAAATTCTGGTGTTCCGCAAGGTAGTGTCCTTGGACCACTCCTATATCTAGTATATACCGCTGATTTACCCACAACACGAACAACTACAACAGGAACCTTCGCCGACGACACCGCCGTTCTCTCTTCCCACACTAACCCAGAAACGGCAAGCCAGCAGGTACAAGAGCACATTGACCTTATTAGCAAATGGATGGAAAAATGGCGCATCCGTGCAAATGAAAATAAATCCGTCCAAATTACAGTTACACTACGGCGACAACTATGCCCACCGATAGTAATGAACGGTGTCGAAGTCCCACAGCCCAGACAAGTAAAATATCTGGGAATGCACTTGGACCAACGACTTACTTGGAAAGGGCACATAACCAAGAAAAGGCAAGAAATGGACATCAAATTTAAAAAACTTTACTGGCTCTTGGGTAGAAAATCTAATCTCTCCACTGAAAATAAATTACTCATTTACAAAACAGTTATTAAACCCATATGGACCTATGGAGTCGAACTGTGGGGCTGCTCCAGTTCGTCAAATGTGGATATACTGCAGAGATTTCAGTCTAAAAGCTTGCGCGCGATAGTAGATGCTCCGTGGTATGTATCAAATCAGACACTGCATCACGATCTGAAAGTACCGTACATCAGAGAGGTCATTACCAAATACGCTAATAACTACATAAGCAAACTTGAAACTCACCCAAATACTACTATACAACCGCTAGCGGATAATACATACCAAAGACGACTTCAAAGGATATGGCCGATAGATATAGCAACCTAGACGACTATCATAAATATATTACTATTGTAAGATAACTCCATTGGGTGTTATTCTTTCCATGCCATGTATATAGCCAACACATTAGCTTATAGAATATCTGCATATGTATTTATGTAATATAATATTCTGATTGCTAATAAATGAGATAAAAAAAAATTATTATTCAATTAAATAAGCAATCATTATCATAATTTTCCACATCTTATCGTTTCAGTATAATTACTGTATTAAACTTTTCATATTTGACTCATGTAAATAAACAACTGTATTTAATGTAATACATGGCCTCTTTATACCATAGCAATATATTACATATGCATTGACATTTAAGAATTTAATGTACATTGTTGTGTTGTCTGTGTAATTAGGCTAACAGCCTGTTCAGGCAACAATAAATAAATAAATTAATAAGAATCTCTAGGAGCTCTAATCAATTTACTTGGCATTACTAAGCTCCCTCAGTTTATTGGAAGCAATCTGGAGCTATGAATGACAAACATAAGGACATATGGCTGCTGACAAAATATGGCACACATTTTTAAATTATGTTTTCAGATGTATTTAAACATCAAATAGGCATATTATATACCTAAATTATTATATTAATCTATTACTGAAAAAATTGGAGAAGCTGCCAATTAGCGCACTACAATCTGTACAATAGAGGTATTTTGTTGCACTATAATGTGTTCAGCAGAGTAACAGCGCTAACGATTGATCGTCTCTGCTATATCATCCGCTATTAGATATTCAACATTGGCAGTAAACTGTCATATCGCCATCAAATTTTAAGCTGATGCCTAATTCGAAACGTGGAATTATAGTTCTATTAATACAAAATTCTGTACTTGCGGCAATTCTCTATAAAATATCTACTCCATCCTCATCTAGCAGCAAGCAATTTATTGTGGAAGACATATTATTGACGGAATTAAGTCCTTTTTGAAGTACATTCTAATGCTTCGGATTAACATAACTTATGCGCGACTTATAATTATTGTAATAGTGAAGCGAGATAGCTTAGACAACAGCTGAAAGTTTTGAGCAACAACAAATATTCCTGCAGAAGCCCTTCCTTGATGTTGTCTTTCCTCTAGAGCGTACAAAATAAAACTTTGTGAATATGCTGTGGTAGCGATTTGTATTTATTATAGTTCTTTAAGTATGGTCATTTCCAATTCTACTAGTTTTTGTAAGACATAAAGAACTATCGGATGCATATATATGATATTTCCCATTATGCAGTATTAATTATAAAGATATATGTTGATATAACTCATAAGAACTTAGAACTATAAATTGTATTACTATTTCAAATGCACAGAAGGTACTACAATTGTAGTTAGTAGAAATATGCTACTGCTGTTACATGGTTTGAAGCACTCTTCGCTTGGCTAGACATTCCTTATTAAAATTATATAACGACTCTCGGGAACTCAACAATTAAGTAACTATTTAAAAAGTTAAAACTTCAAAAGTTTGCAATAAGTTTTCAGAATCAGCTGTCCGCTTTTCTTCGTAAAATAACGAGTAGTTGGTTATAGTTCCTTGAACGTAAAGTTTTGATGTTCGATCTGTAGGAGACTAATATTTTAACGCTATGCATACTACATTTACAAAGCTCTTAAATGATAAGATTATAACTTATGCAATTTATTTTTGAGTTTAACGTGTAGCTTTCTATATGCTACGTAGACCTTTTAACAATTAATTAATACATCTAAGCCTCAAGCAGTCTTCGAAACTATTGATTCTTTTAATACTTTTGTGTATCAATTTCACCGAAATTGCCGAAAGGCGTCGAATGGCAACGTCTGTCTGTAAATTTGTTTATTATATTAACAAATATAAATTTATAAAAACGTGTTCAAACTTTTTGTTACATGTAAAAGGCCGTTACATATAACAGACTAAAGGATACACGCAGCTTTCACAGTGAGATATGAGAACGATCTTAATCTCAATACACTGATGTTTCGTATAAAGTCATATGGATAGAGACGTAAAAGATTAACACGCCTCGCTATGCTCAGCGTTTGTTCTACAATGGCGTCAGCGGAAGGAGGGGTGTAGCCGTTACCCTTATTGATGCTGCTAAATAATTGGTGTAAACTTTTCATACGTTTATTGCTAATGCCCCGATGATACATACAAACAAAAACCAACTTACTACTATATATACAGGGTGCCCGAATTTCGTAGGGACAACATGGGTAACGTTTGTATTTGAAGAGATAGAGAGATGGTTAAACTAGCAAAAAGGTGCAGGTTTGAGAGCTCATTAAGAATCCATCTTCAAATTTTACTTGTCATGGCCCACTTGTCTAAAATTAAAAAAAAAAAAAATCTCCTAATTTCTTTTATATCCCGTAACTTTATTGTTACTTAAGATATTGAGATGCGATTTGAACTAATTTGCATGGTAATTTAAATACATTTATTGGCACTTAATAAAACCAATTTTATTTGTGCAAATTTTTAGTAATCTAACCTAACCTCAAACTTTTAAATTGGTACCGTGGAATTTTTTTGGTCCTTCTAAGAGAGGGTTTTTTTCTGAATGCAATGATGTATTACGTGATATGGAAACTTCTTCAAAATTTTGAAAAACTGAGCTTATCCTTTTTACAGGCAGAAATCACTAGTGCCATGATCACAATAACTTTGTTTTTTGTTTATCACGTTATCTGTGAAATTATGTTTCGAAACAAAAAGCAGGCTTATCATCATACGTGCCTTCCAGTAGTGTCAGTGTGTTCCGTATATTTGACGCGTAAGTTCTACGTTCTTGTAGCACTTGATATAGTCACAAAATACATCATATTTTCAAAATTTTCCGTTATAAGTTGAAGTAATAACACTCACACTACTGACAGGCACGTATGATGATAAGCCTGCTTTTTGTTTCGAAACATAATTTCACAGATAACGTGATAAACAAAAAACAAAGTTATTGTGATCATGGCACTAGTGATTTCTGCCTGTAAAAAGAATAAGCTCAGTTTTTCAAAATTTTGAAGAAGTTTCCATATCACGTAATACATCATTGCATTCAGAAAAAAACCCTCTCTTAGAAGGACCAAAAAAATTCCACGGTACCAATTTAAAATTTTGAGGTTAGGTTATATTACTAAAATTTGCACAAATAAAATTGATTTTATTAAGTGCCAATAAATGTATTTAAATTACCATGCAAATTAGTTTAAATCGCATCTCAATATCTTAAGTAACAAAAAAGTTACGGCATATAAAAGAAATTAGGAGATTTTGTTTTTTTTTTTAAATTTTAGACAAGTGGGCCATGACAAGTAAAATTTGAAGATGGATTCTTAATGAGCTCTCAAACCTGCACCTTTTTGCTAATTTAACCATCTCTATATCTCTTCAAATACAAAAGTTACCCATGTTGTCCCTACGAAATCCGGACACCCTGTATACAAGGGAGAAAAAACAAGAAAAGAAATATGTACAAAACAGTCGTCTAGACTCGGGCGCCGGTGGCGCGGGAGGTGATGGGGCGGCCTTTCTCGGTTGTCGGAGGCGGAGAACGCGGCCTGGACGCGGTCCGATCCTCCCGGGGAGCGGGTCGGGGCACGGCTCGTTGTGGGCGCAGGCGGCGCTCTGGGTGGGGCATCGAGCGAGGCTGCGAGATTCTCCTGGGGCGTCGCGGCGGCGCGAGTAACCCTCTCGGGGACGGTGGCTGGACCGTGGCGTTGTTGGGGCACGGGGTCGGGCTTCCGCTAGGGGAGTCCGGGGACGGGTGGTCCGTCGCCAGCTGGGGCCGCGACCTGGGCTGCTGTCGGGGCAAAGGTGGCTGATGATAAAGTCCGGAAGAGCGCTGGCTGGTTCTCGTTCTAAGTCCTGAAGTGGCTGGATGGCCCTGATGACAAAGTCCGGAAGAGCGCTGGCTGGTTCTCGTTCTAAGTCCTGAAGTGGCTGGATGGCCCTGATGACAGAGTCCGCAAGAGCGCTGGCTGGTTCTCGTCCTAAGTCCTGCAGTGGCTGGATGGCCCTGAAGAGAGCTGCTAGTTGGTCCTGGAAGGCTGGATGCTGCTGGGACTCTCCGGGGTTGAGTGATTTCTTCTGGCCCGGTCCTTTCAACGTCACTTGTTTCATTTATTAACCAGTACGTACCTGATTATTAACGTAGTGTTGTGTGATGCTTTATATACATTTTCACGAAGAGTGCATAGAAATAAACAAATTTGACATTATAACCTTAAAATTAAAAAACGAGATTTGGATGGTCAAACTATACATATTTGCTTTACAATGAAAAAATACATAGCATGTAAGTTGATACGTTACATTGAACAAATGATTATCCAAAGAACAAATTTTAGAGAATAACCTTGGGCTAACCCGCCGAACTTCTAATATTACGGGGAAGTCGCTATGGGGTAACGTTACGGCAGTTACAGTTTGAGAGAAAGTAGGTTGGTCAGATCGTTTAGTCTCTCTTACAGATCAAAGCCACGTAAATGTTGTACCTATAATGAAGGATGATGTACCTACATGCATGAATCACATACACAGTAAATGCGTGATTGCAGCTTAACATAGTAATTTAACGATACAACGTTCTAAAGGCATGACGGCGTCCCCCAGCTCGAAACAGCGACCTGGCGAAGTGGCAAAGTTCGGAATCCCAGCTCAGGAAAGGTACCTTGGCGGTTGACGGAATGACCTACGGAGTTCGACAGTAGAAGTGGAACACTCTTTGGTTTGGCTAAACGTTGAAAATCAGTCACTGTTGAAATGAACCCAAAGCCAAAGAAAAAGTTCAAGGCGATGCATGTCCATCTTCGGGGTTTGACGTTTATTCAAATAACGAAAGCGGAACCCCAAACGTTTGCAAAAGTATGGTGATTCTGAACAACTAAAACGTCTTTATGATACTAATGCTATTTTTTCCATGCTCTCTGCGATTTAAAGATCAATGTGTGATTTATCAATGGAACACCCAAGCAGGAAGGGACGGTTCAGGTCAAGTTATGTTCTCAGACAGTTCGATTTTCTTAGGATGAAACAACTCACCTGTTCGCCCCAGGTACTCGTTGTACTGGATGCTCGTCTTCTCGGTTTCCGAACTGGTGCCTGGTTATAGAGGTTTTAAAATTTTTAGGGCCTAAAGCTGCCTCGAGTATTTCCAGGTTCTGAATTTAAGCCTGAAAGGAATGAGAGAAGTGGCTGCGACTACCCGGTGTCGGTCTCAGCCATTTCAACTTAATTAGGGCAAACCGCGAGCACTTTTCCAACTCGCATGCTACTAGCCCATACCTAGATTACATAGCGCAATCGCTAAACCTTGCTGCGACCATATGGCTTTCTGTAACTCCTGGTGGGGAACAGATATCATCGTATCGCATCTTGTTGTGTTTAGATGGTTTTTGCGGCGACGATAGCACGTACAAATTGAAATATGTGCTTAATGGATTTTGAAGCAGTGAGAAACGTCACAACTTTCTTTCCTAGGCACGAAATCTCATATAGGCTTATATATCTTTAAGTTATCCTAACACTCTTTATTATAATATTTATAATTGTCTCCAAAGATGGTTCTTTAACTATTCAAAAACGTATTCTATAGCACATCACCACACGTAATTATTTATATATTGTTTAAACCTGAAATCATCTCAACCTTTTAGTAATATTGCTAAAAGCGTTTCCCAAAGCAACAAATTGGTATAAATACTTAGGCGATCCAAATAAGCCTACTTCTACTTTAAAGCAATAAAGTGTAATAATTTGAGAACGGTTTTCTCTCTATCTTTTCATTAAGATTAGTTGTTACAGCGTGGATACTACTCATAGAACAGAATGGAACAGAACTAAAAACAAGTAATCATTTCAAAATTGACAAGACAATTATTTATTTAGAGATGCGCATTTTAAACAGTAATATCGGCTTCTTCTCGAAGAGGTTTAGCCCTGAATACCCTACGGTAACCAAATCTGAATTGGAGAATCGCACTGAGTCGAAAAAAGGTATTTTGCCACCCATCGGAATTACTTGCGTTTGCACCCAGATTTTCTGGTTCAGAAGCAGAGGTTTCTACTTCCTAGCTACCTCCACTGCGAGTACTGCTTAAGTACGTACTAAGTACAGTAAAATATCTTTGACCGGCGCAGATTTACTGACCATGGGGTTGAAAGGTAAGATGATGCAGTCACATGCGTGCTGGCGAAGTGGTCGTTGATAACCCTGAATAGATCCTATACTATCAAGAGGTAGGATATTTTCTAGTGTGTAATCTGCAGTCCAACAAGTGGACACCATGGGGCGTTGCTCAAAGAGCATCGAAGATTATTAAAGACTACTCGAATTATATTAAATATTACTTCCTAGTAATCCTCCTGGATATCGCAACATCTTTTGTAATATAATAAAGTAAATAGCAAGTGTGAAACCATGTGAAAGCAGGGCGGTAGTCGCTTCCGTAGATTAGTTTTCATGCCGCCAAAAATCCTGGGTCGACCAGAAAAGTGCAGAGAGTTAAAACTCAATTAGCCCAATTCTGCACCTGACTGATGTCGGTTTTTGCGAACTGGCTATATACACGTACCCTTAAAGGACGCCTGAAAATGTGTTTTACGGCACAGAAGTAAATAACAAACGGAAAATTATTAAAAATTAAAACCGGAAATAGTTCTAGCTTCAAGTTACATACTGAACATTTTCGAAGAAAAGCCGAAAGCCTACCGCAAACCAAAAATTACCAGAACCTCTTAATGCAACCAACTTAGCCGTGGACCTTCAAAATCGATCAAGCTAAGCAGAAGCTAAAACAGGTTTTAACTAGTATAGCCCTCACTTATAATATACATAAAAGATTGGCCAAGTTGGTTTTTATTTTATTATTATTATAAAGTACATTTACCGTTACATTTAATATATTCAAATGTGCGCGAAGTCGATTCTGCCCAATGTAGTAAACAAGTTGTAAATTTGCAATATGTAGCGTTAAACGCGAATTTAAGGCCTGCCAACGGGACGAGGGGAGTTTTAACTGAAGATTATTTCACAAAGGAGCAATCACTAGTATGCGGGCATTGCCGGATGTGTACGTATCCATCTTCCTACAACGAGTGTTAAATACAAGCGGCTTCAGTAGCCTCGCAATAAGTAATTTGCTGCATATCCATTCTTGTGAGGTCCAAAAAGCTGCATTTGTTGGAGCAGACGCCTTTTTCGTGGTGTACAAATTAAGACCGAAATATGAAGGAGTACGGATTTCAGGCATTTTATTTTAGGTGTAAGGCAAGAACTGCGACAATTGGTTTAGTTTAAGTTGCAAATAATGTCATAGGTTTACAAATCCACAAGCTTGATGATCCTAGTTTTCACTTATAAAGCAAAAAGAAAAGCCTTTTACACTTCACTACATGTTGTTTATCATCTTTGACGTAATATACTCGGTATGATACTTCAAAGTACCGAAGTGCATCCGTTGAATTTCTGACGAAAACTTAAAAAATAAATTTTTTGTAAAATCTCGTATTGCCACTTCAATCGGTCTGATATCGAATTTAAATTTTTGAAAATCTTTTTAAAAATACGGTACCCCCTACCTAAGAAAATCACCCTTCGATGCTTTCCAAGAATACTTCGACAGTCAGCATCACTTCGTTTCCCTAGTACAATGAAATGTTGGGTACCAGTTATTTATAAAAAAAAACAAAAAACATTTTTTGCTTTCGGCCATACCTCAAAAGTTGATTTTTGGAGGACCTATCGTATGAAAATGATCCAAGACTTTAGGAAGGTTCCTGGCGACTGGAATATACTACTACATATACTAACATACGTACACCGCACAGCACGTTTAGGCACCCCCCCCCCCCCAATACGAGGAAGGGATGTAGTGGGTTGGGGTCTTCATCAAAAGATCCGCACAGCCGAGACGGAGATTTGGTATGTGGGTTTATTAGTCGGTTGACACGAATTTTAGAGATATTTGACTATGAGTGGTTTCCGATATGAGGGAATTTCAATTCTTCGTACACTCCGTGTCGAAGTAATTTAAAAATAGAAAGTCTGCTAATTGGCTATCAAAAATCCTTGTTAACCTTCAATGGATTGACTGGGGTCTATGTTGCCTCCGGGCAAATAACTTTTTAATAACTTTTAGGAATTTAATATTGAGATATTGGGTGTTCACCTAGCTTTTTTTATGTTTTCTTCTAATGATTCTGTTAGTTATTGGCTAGTTATCCTAAAATAACTTATTTTCCGAAGCAGACCACACTGTCGCTTACCCATAAATTTGGAACGTAGGCCTATTCCACGACAGTATGGCAACAGATGTCCCAGACTCCAATTTTACACTGCAGCAAATGAGTGGTAGTGTGCCACGTCTCGACAGTTACTCGTCTAACGTTTACATGAGTACTGCGGACGAGCCCCGGTGCCTCCGTACCTGGCTGGCAGATAAAGACGTGGTAGTACTTAGGACAGGTGAACTGCGCATTATTCAGCTCGGTAGGTGACCTATAGAGTAGCCAGAGGTAGGATAGGCCTTGAACCTTATCGGGTCGATAGGCATCTGTCCTCGAAGGATGCCGAGATGCCTATGAGTATTATGGGCCCCGCGTAATGGTAGTCGTCGGGAGTAGGCTGCAAGATGGACTTTAAAGGTTGCAGGCGGCTATCTGCAGTTGGTTGGACGGGATTTTATACTAAAGATGCAGGTGTTTGTTTGAGAAAGTCAAATTCGCAGAGATGTTGTCGGCACCTGATATTCCTAAAAGGCGTACTGTATTTCGCTTATCAAAAAAATAAACAGAATGTAAAATAACACCGCTACATTAAACACATAAGGTTAAAGGAATATCTCGGCAACAAACCAGCCTAGTTTCCTAGTCGGGCATTACCTCAAAATCTTAGTTCGTTACGTGAACAATGAGTAGAATCTTACAAATATCAGAAGCATAGCCGTGTAAACACTGTATACCAAATGAACTGCGATGGGCATGGAAGAATTACGCAATGAATGGGCATACTTTGCTTTAATTCATTAAACAACAATACCACATTGATGGCAGGCGTTCAGAGTCCAGCTCGAAACGATGGATCGATCAAAGCTTTAGGATAGCCTGCGGAGTTAGTGGTCTGAAACCAAGAATAATCGATAGGAAATCTAATCCAATATTCGCTCGCTAAAGTAGGACGGTTGTTACAACTCAAACGGCGTTACGAAGAAACCAACGAAGAGGCAGTATTCTGGATATATGTCGCATATTGGAGTTTCACGATGTATCAAGAAATGTGAAGGAAACTTAAAATATTATAGCTCTTAATCTATTGGGGAAACACATCCAACGACGCCACAAAGGGCCTAAAAGCGCTTCCACACGTCTAGCATATCGGGATGCGAAAGACTTTCTGTCTGACGGCGCATGGAGCGTGTCTTTTCATCCATTTTTTTTCGGAAATTTGCCCCTCTCCGCTGGGTTGAAGCCAGTGGTGGCGTGACCTTTTATTTTAACTGTGTGAAATAATATATCGTCGAATTGTGTTTGGCACTTTTAAATATATTCTTTCACTCTGCAATTCCTATTGTTCGAATTCAATAATTATTCTGTTTCTTCAATCATCTCATTTCTGAGCCATTTTAGGTATTTTAAATCACAAACAGCTTCTGATACTGCCGTTTTCAAATTTATTGTTTTAATTACAACCTTCGCTTAATAGTTATTTAACCAACAAGTGTGTTAATGAAGGCGATTAATAATCGAAACTGTTTAAAGCACGAACGAGCGATAGCGAGTGAGTGTCTTTAATAGTTGAGATTATTAATCGCCCATTAACAAACGAGTTGATTACAAAATGTTTTCGTTGACCGCAAAATCTTTTTTTGTGGCGAAAAATTTAATTAATACAACTAACCTCCATGCGAAATATCATCAAAACGTCAAAATCACAAAAACAGTTAGTTAATGAAAAAGCGTGTATTAATCAAAAACAGTGTATTAATAGATGTATTAATCCATTCTTTAAAAAAAAACACAGTTAATTAATGAAAAAGAGTGTATTAATCAAAAACAGTGTATTATGACGTCTATTAATCCATCCTTTTTTAGGAAAAATAATTCATTAATATTGAAATTAACAAACGGTCAACGAAAAAATTCGTTTTAAATGTGTTGCAAATTAATATATTTTATACATTCACAGGTTTCTCTATCTGACGATATGGATCTAACACAATCCAAAATTCGTTATCTTAACACATTTTTACCTTTCATTAGAAGCGTTTATATTCTTTCCTCGTACATTTTCACGCCATTTTTAATATTTTCTCAGTCTTCCCTTTGTTTACCTGTAAGTCATCTTCAGACTTTTTATTTCACAACTGTTTAGTATTTCGTATATTGCAATTTCTTCATTGATTATTGCTCTTTTTCTTTTGTCCCATTTTCTGTATAACTGAGCAGCCACGATTAATACATTTTTGACTTCTCACTTGTCGGATTGGGATGTAGTTGAACTAATAAGAACATAATCAATAATATTGTGTTCAGACTCTTAGATTTTACTATTACACTCAATTAAAATGAGGAATTATTTATATTTAATTAGTTTACAGAACACTGTATGTTATATTAAACGTTATAACAGATGGTATAATTTAATGATAGAATATAAGATAAATTGTATGATGTTGAAATGTATATAATGTATTATGATAATATGGAAATGAAGTGACCATACAAAATAATAAGAAATAATGCTAGGATATGAAAGGCAAATAAAAATTCTGAAAATTTGATATGGAAAACATTTAATGATGTAATTTAGAAATAAACAAATTATAAGTGTTCAATAAGAGTTTTATTGAATAATTTACAATTAAAGTGCAATTTGAAAGCGGAAGAGACAATCAGTAGTAAAAAATGTAAAATATGGAGTAATGTTAAATGTTAAACAGAGAAAGGCATCTAAAAACCGAATCAACAGAACTAATAAAGATGACAAGTTGGAGTTGCAGAATACAACTAAGAACTATATTACAAAGGAAGACAAAGAGCCCTTGGTTGGAACATTATTGAAGATGCAGAAACAGATTGGAGTAGAACTAGGAGAATTTCATCTGATGGGAAAGAGTGTGAGCTGTATGGTAGTAACACATGTTCATCTAGGATTAATACGAATTGTAGGTATTGAAGTGTGTAGCAGATGAACAGCTAATACATTTCAACAGGGATCTACCGAATGAAGAATATGTTATAAGAAAGTCTTAAACGCAAACCAAATTAGAACTGACCTATTTATATGAATTAAATAAAGAAAAGTTATTGATTTTGTATTTTACGCATACTTGACCATATATTGTCATAATTTAACTGAGATGAAAGAAAAATGCCAACTACGGGTAGATTTTAAATTTAAACATAAAATGTTATTGAGGTGAATTAAACGCATTTCCTAACTTGAGAGGAATATGAATATTGTTGATTTTATTTATTTTCAATAATTAAAGCTATATTATGGCAATATAAATTTAGTTTGTTGTCATTTCAATCTTTTTGAATATTTTTTTCAATACATAAATAGATGTTAATATTATATTGACAAACAGCTTTTTCTAATTAGACTATGTACACTGTAGGCCATCGTACACATATCATGGCAACACAGATACTGAATTTTTATTTAAAAAGCACATTAATCAGTGCTGTTGCTACCGAAACTTTCGTACATCTTTAATAAAGCAGAAAAAACGTATTTTCAGATGGTGCCCTGTATCGTTGATAACGCATCATTTGCATCTCTAAGGCATTCACCATACACTAAAATAATGTGTTTTTTAAACACTTGTCAACATCACTTCAATTATATGAACTAAGCCATACTATTGATCGTTAATCTTACAGCTATCAGAATTAAATGTGAATTGCTTTAGTGTCATGAGGGCGAAGCAACTCTAATCAATGTGTCTTTTAAATAAGTATTGAGTATCTGTGTTGACATGAAATGTGAACGTTGGGTTACAGTCCCAATTCCGGAAGGGCCACTCGTATTGACGGCAATAGAAAACGAAATCGAAATATATTAAGCAGATATTTTTATAAAATTACAAACAGTAATTCTGAAATAACCTATCATTCGTATCTAACAAATAAAATTTATTAACAACTCTGTGTAGCCCAATCTGCTCTTGTATGCTTTTGGGAGTTTTACGACTCGTTTTGTCAGGAATTGTTATTTTAACACCTCCTTAACCACACCTTTCCTTACATAGTTCACTAGTTTAGCTCCCATACGTTTTGTTGCTCTTGAAGTTCAGAATTTTCCAGTTTCAGTGAGATTTGCGAGCAAATTGTAGCAAATGAAGCGCCAGAGGTAACAACTGACCGAATTAAATATTTCAGTGCTCCTGTTGGTGATTTATTTACTAACGGAATTTTTCACTTTAATAAAACAACATCCCACAAGTGGGAAGCATATATTAAACATGGGGCTCCTGTTCGTTTCAGCAATGATGAAATCGAAATGTTAAAAGTTCTAAGATTGCATCTCCGCATTGCGTTCCAGAAGTTTAGAAACTTATGCGCCTGATTTCAGTTTTATTGGTAATTCCAGCTATAACATCGGACTACAATTTTACGGCTATTTAGCGGGAAATTCTTCCAGTAGCCTTTTTGCTTTCTTCTACTGCCACTTGTTTAAGGCCTTGTTCTTTGGAAGCGATTAACATATGTAAATTTGTTATAACAGAATTAATATTGCTTAAGCTTGCCGAGTGAAAATAGACTGGCAACACTTTAACTCACCGAACGGGAACTGGTAGATTTGTGTGCAAATTAAATATCATTTTAAGGCCGAGGGATAACTTCAAAGCGGCGGAAGATATTTGAAGCTAACTCATTAAATAACAGAAAATCAAAAGATGGAAGATCTGAAAGTACGAAGTTGCTCATTCAATGTCATTCGAAGAAGACTTAGTTATAGATTTGAATAAAGATTTAACTTGCTTTTAAAAGTTTGAATTTACATGAAATATCGACAGGAATAAAGAAAATAAAATCCAACCACTTTTATATATCATTTTAGCAAAAATATATGTTGACACCATAAACACACATACTATTTTTATAGCTTATATTAAGTTTGTTACATAATACCTAACACATTAATGTGCTACTTTGAATTGGTATAAAAATTTCCAAATATTTTTTTATAGGAGTGGCACAATGCAGTTAAGTAGTACTTTGTATCTTATACTCTGTTGGGTATTGCGATAATATCAGCAAATGGAGGGTAACTGTAAATTAGAAACGCCGAATACTGTTGATATGAATCGGAGACGTCCACAGTTTTCCTGCTTAGTATCTAATTTTAAAGTAAATGTAATTAGCGAATGCATATTCAGCGCCCAGAGTTATGCGGTATCAAAATAGAGGCAAAGTTAAGGCGCATTCGATGAGCCCAGTGGGCATTCTGAACTGAGGCCGACGTCTAAGCCGAGCAAAAACAAACATCCCCTCAACGGACATTTTCTTGCCTTCCAGGACCAGCCTCCTCCAGGGGCTGTTCGGACCAACCCTGACGCCGCCCTCGGACTCTGCTCTAACCCAAGCCGCCCGCGCCCGGCATCAGGAAAGAAACCCCAACTCCAAGGAAGACAAACTCTTGCACCCGGATTCCATCAGCACCCCAACGCGCTGCCCACGGACCCGAACCGAGGCGACACCCCCGGCGCCGCCGCCCTTCAGAAGAACAGCCCACGTAGGAGCCCCCTGGTACAGCACTGTTTTGACACGCCCTTTGCCTTCCTTCGCCGCCGCCCGCACTGCCAACCTCTCCGCCGTCATATCCTCACTAGGGACCTGGAGGTGCACCTGACCGAAGCCGAGAAGGCCGACCTAGAGGCTCTATGGAAGGCCTGTAACCTGAGCATTTCTAATCGCGGACCCTGTTGGCGAAAGACGGACGCCGCCTCCGTTCAGCCACCGCCCCCGAAAGGCCGACCATCACCCGCGGCAGCCACCCGAGCCACCGAGAGAGCGCGCCTCACGCCAGACGCTGACCCTGAGAGGCTGACCAGCGCCAGTAACGCCCGAAGCGGCCACTCCGGTCAAGCTCGCCTTCTTCCGCAAGACGGGCCACGGCACTCGTCCTGGCCACGGCTCCGGCCCGCCCCCCGGAGGTCTACGCCAGCTTAGGCACTGATCACGAATGCCACTCAACTATTTGTCCTTTTTGTTGTATCTTGTCTATACGTGTAGTAGTTTTAAGTATAACCTGTACATAAAAAAATTAAAATAAACTGTGTTTCAATCAACTAGCCTATTTAACAAAGGGTAACGCCCACAGTCTTTTTAGACGGCCGCCATTTTACGACCCCGCATCAATTGAGCTAGTGCGAGGCGTGTTACTGTTATAATGAGGTGCTCAAGTTTAGTTTTTGAACAGTTGCGCTAATTCCTTATTACATTCTATGGCGATTATTGCAATAAGTGACAATTTTGACAACTTGGTGGCTGACTTATTACAAATCACAAACATTAACGGCGTATTATTATCGATTTTCCTTTGACGTTTTAAGCCTAGAGATAACTTGTTACAGTGTTGAAATCAGTTAGATGCAATGAAGAATCGGTTCGTATAATTTTTCGTTTAAATACATACAGATGTATTTTCGAGGGTTTGAGTGACCTGCAGTTTGTAGGTGTGTATTTGGTTGCATACTCATTTTTGCATTTTTGGATGATTTTGAAACACCTTGTAATTTAAGGAATTATAATAGTTTTCAAAATAAATTGATAGTACGATTTCCGGCGGCCATTTTATGACTCTGATTTTTGGTGTCATTGTTTAAGGATGATATAGTTGATATTACTAAAATTTTGCTGCATGCAGATCTATGATTCCAGAATTATGATGTAAATCCTCGTTCACCCGCAAGGAATTCTGTGTGAAATTGCTAGAATTAAGCCAGTTATACTGGGGTAATTAATTATTTATGAGAAATTGCTCACTTGAGGCCCTCCACCAACTGTGGTAGGTTTTTATAGTTCGGTTTGAACATCGAGTTCGATATCGTGTAATTTTAGGTCTTTTTGTATTCTTCGTATACCTTTTGCGTCTCGTTCGTACAAAATTCTGCTGGTGCTCCCCCTGTGGCATTGATGTCGCTGAAGCACCTGGAGGATCAACCCCCACATAGTTGTTAGTCCCTCAATTCCTTTGGCTGCACTTTCGAAGTCTGGACCACAAGACTTTTCTCAAGTGTAAATGCATTCCGAGACTTGGGGCCATATGACTTTTCCCCAGTGTGAAGGTTGGAGAGGTGGCTGTCGCTCAGGAGGTTGCACATTCGTGGACAGCATCTCCGTGTGTAGCTGTTCAAGAAGAGCTCTTACCTGCTGTCAACGCCGTTGTAGCTCGTGAGTGTCTTACTCAGCTTCAGCAAACCCAACTAGATCACCCCATGCGACCATGTTTTCAGAAAGGCAACTACCAAATTGGTAATTCTACTTTCGTAGAACATCAGATCAAGATTACCACTTCAGAACCCATAAAGCAAAGATTTTATTGTGTGTCGCCTTTTATTCAGCAGAAGATCGATGAAGAGGTACAATACATGCTGGACAACGATGTTATCGAGTCATCAACATCAGCGTGGTTATCTCCAGTACTGCTAGTACCTAACAAGGACGGTAAATACAGATTCTGCGTAGACTACAGAAAAGTCAATAGCTTTACCATTAAAGATGCCTATCCCATTCCGTTTGTGTCTACTATTCTGGACCGTCTTCGGAACGCTAAATACCTGAGCTCTATGGACGTAAAGTCTGCGTATTAAAAGGTGCCTGTGGCCAAAGAATCTAGGGAAAAAGCAGCCTTTGCAGTGCCAGGACGTGGATTATTCTACTTCAAAAAATGCCGTTCGGTTTGACGAACAGCTCGGCTACCTGGCAGAGATTAATTGAACGTGTCATTGGACCTGATTTCGAGCCTTATGTATTCGTTTACTTAGACGATATCATCGTGACAACGGAAGATTTCGACACCCATCTACGAGTCCTGAAAGAAATTTTTGAACGTCTTCAGAAAGCTGGCCTAACTTTATCCGCAGAGAAGTGCAGTTTTTGCCGCCCTGAATTAAAATACGTAGTATTTGTAGTCTATCAGTATGGATTTCATGTGGACCCGGACCAAATTAAGGCTATAATTAACATCGCCTCTCCTAAGAGCGCCACGGAGGTGCGAAGAATCATCGGAACTGCTTCATGGTACCGTAGGTTCATCCCTAACTTTCCTACTGTCACCGCTCCCATGGCCGATTTATTGCAAAAAAACAGAAGTTAGTGTTGGACTGAAAAATACGAAGAATCTCTCCAATATATCAAAGACTGTTTGGTGACCGCACCTATTTTAGGTTGTCCAGACTTTTCCAAGCCATTCTTCGTTCAAACGCATGCTTTGGGGGTTGGTATTGGCGCCGTACTTTCACAGCAAGACAGTGACGGAGAACATGTCACCTGGTATATCAGCAGATCGCTCAGCTAGCAGGAACGAAAATACTCAATCACAGAACGTGAGCGTTTGGCTGTAATTTGGACAGTCGAGAAGCTTAGCGCATACCTCGAAGGATACTTCTTCACCGTGATTACACACCACCATTCTTTAGTATAGGTGAACCATTTGAAGGAGCCAACAGGTCGCCTTACTCGGTGGATCCTTCGCCTCCAACAGTTTAATTTCAATGTGCACAGAAAGGGAAAAGATAATGTGGTTCCCGATCTGTTATCAAGGTCTGTTCCCGAACTGAATCATGTCGTAGCAACGATTGAAGAGCCAGTACCCATGCGAGATCCCTGATATCTGAATCTAAAAGAAAAATTATATAAAATCCATTACAATTTCTACAGTGGCGACTTGAAGATGATATAATCTAAAATACATCAAATGTACCTACCCGCAATTGAAACACGATAACAAAACATGGAAAGAAGTTGTGCCGAAAGAAAAACGTCAAGAACTGATCTATGAACATCATGACGCATTGACATCATGCCATGCAGGCATTTTCAAAACTTACGAAGTCTGAAGAAGCGCTTCTATTGCCCGAAAATGCGTTCCGACGTAGCCAACTACTTTCGAAGGTGTAAAATCTGCGCTGCCATAAAACCTGAACAGAATCGTTCAGCTGGTCTTGTGGGACAGCGTCCGAATGTAAAAAAATATTGGCAGATGATTGCAGTGGATATCTGTGGTCCCTTACCTAGGTCATCCAGAGGCTACAGTTATATTTTAGTTATTTCAGACTAACTTACCAAGTTTATGCTGCTGTTTCCACTCCGTCAAGCTACAGCTACCGCTGTAACCAGATTAGTTGAGAGAAGGGAATGTTTTTCTATTTTTTGGATATCCTCAGTACTTAGTTTGCGATAATGGTGTACAGTTCCGTTTCCGAGAATTTATGCAGTTATATGACAGCTACCATGTGAAAATTATTTTCACTCCTGCGTATCACCCTCAAGCTAACTTCGTAGGAAAAGTTAATCATGTCATCAAAACTATGTTGGCTTCATATGTTGCAGACAACCACAAGAAATGGGAACAACTTTTGCCTAAATTGGGCTGTGCTACCAGGAGCTCCGTTCACGAGGTAACTAAAGTGACTCCGTTCTTTGCCAACTTTGCCCGTGAACATGTTCCTAGAGGTGATGACTTTAAACTAGGTGTAAGGGCGGAAACAGATAAATGTGATCCATCTGATAAACTTAAAGAGTTAGACAAATTACATCAAGATATATATAAGAGACTTTGATTGCTCATACCAGATCAAAACAACGATATGACCTACGACGCAGAGAAGTGACATATAATGCAGGCGAAAAAGTTTACCGACGCAATGTTGTGTTGTCCGACGCCAGTAAACACTTCACCGCAAAGCTCGCTCCAAAATTTATTGGGCCTTTAATTGTACGAAGGAAATTATCACCTGTTACTTTCGAGCTTCAAGATGAAGATGGGACATAAAGCAACACCTGCCAGATGAAGAAAATGAGATTCTGTTGGATTGTCGTAACAAAGACAAAGTTAGCATTAGAACTTTGCATTCGAGTTTAGTATTAGAATTTTGGATGTTAAATTAAGCTTTTGGATTTAGCGTTTTTAGTTGTGCCTTAGGAAATTATAGGCTGGTTGGTTGGGCATTGAAGGGAGGTCTCTGTTGGGGCACTTTATTATCTCGTCCTCCCCCCCCCCCCTTTGTTGTAAAGTTTATGGAGGTTGGTTGGGGACTTGAACGGTCGGTAACTTTCTGTCGACTCTTTACTCTGTAAGTTAGGCAGTGACATTCCATCATGTTATACAGGAGGGAAATATTTTTGCCGTCTCATTTCCGGTGTTCCGCTATCTGGTCACTGTTGGTGTTTCAGGGTGTAGTCGTTCTTGGGCTGCACACTTGCCTCAGCTAGTAGGGTGTAGGGTTATTTTTTTGTCTTCATGGAGGGTAATTGCCTATGATGTTCTGTGATGACTTAAAGCTTTTTCGGCTATTTCCCATTTCGAAATTTTCAGATAGCTTTTCTTTATTCCACTCTAAGCTGACTTACGTGACATCGGACTAATCCTTTCTCATCCTTCTTCTGTGATGTCTTCTGTTCTCTTTTCTGGAGCTCTCTGATCCCATTCCCCCTTTCCCGCTACCATCTTCGGTTTTTTTCTTCTTCTTAGGCAATTTTTCCCAGTGCACGTTGTATCGAATTGGGCCTGGATCGGTTCATCCACCGGCGCGCCTTTTCCACTCAGCAGCGACGGATGTTCTGATGTCCTTTTCGGAGCGGCATTTATTGTGAGAGCTGTTTATCCCTTTCTTCTGTTTTTTTTTTGTTTTATTTTGTCCTGCTTAACTGGTAGGTTTGGGTTAGACTGCTGGATTTTTTTTGATGCCCCTTTGGGATTTTGGATGTGTAGCTGATGTTGTCGTATTGTCTTCAGTTGTATGGTTTGTGTTTGGTTTTGTTGCGCTATCCTTTCTCATAGGCGGATTTTCGATCCACAAGCAAATCTCATTTCTGGCTTACTTTTTGTTTTTTTGGGGGTGTATGGTGATTGAGAACGGTTTCTTTTGCTCTTCTGGAGTGTCGACTTTTGTTGGATTTGTGGAACCCGACTCTTTTGCTAAGCGACTGCTTTTTCCTGAAGTCTATCGTTTACATCCCTTTGTAATTCCCCTTTTTCTTTCGCCTTTTGTTGTTATATCATTTTAGGCTGCTTAACCTTTTCTAAATTATTTGATATTGTCTTAGTTGTACTTGGAGACCATATTTCTTTTGTGTTTCGGGTTTGTTAGAGATGGTCGTGATAGCTGTGAAATTTCGAAGCTTTATTATAGTGCATGCATAGGTTATACGTCGGTAAATTTCAGAAATTTACCTATTTTTATTGGGGATGAAAATTTGTTACAGTGTTGAAATCATTTAGTTGCAGTCAAGCATTGCTACGTATAATTTTTCGTTTACATACATACAGATGCAGTTTAGAGGTTTCGAGTGACCTGCAGTTTCTAGGTGTGTATTTGGTTGCACACTCATTTTGGCATTTTTGGGACGTTTTAGTAAACCTTGAATTTTAGAGGATTATGATAATTTTCAAAACAGATTGTGAGTACGATTTCCAGCGGCCATTTTATAAGACTAATTTCGTGAAATTATTTCCTTCTGGAGCTGCATGTGATTTGGAATTTTCACTTGAAGTGGATAATGTAAATTCCAAAATTATTGGTGAAATCTGTAATCAACCTTAGGAAATGCTGTGTGAAATTGCTAAACTGAAGAAAGTTATAGGTACTGGGATAATTATTTATTTATCCAAAATTACTCACCTGGGGCCATCCACCAGCTCTGGTAAGTTTTTATAGTTCAGTTTGAATATCGAGTTCGATATCGTGTAATTTTAGGTCTCTTCGTATTCTTCGAATTAGTCCTATTTCATTTTCATCCCATTCGTATCCAATTCTGCATATGCTCTCCCTGTGGCATTGATGTCGCTTGCTGAATAACCTGGAGGACGAACCCCCACACTGTTCTGAGTCCCTCAATTCATTTGGCTTCTCTTTCGAAGTCTGGGCCACAAGGTTCTTCTTAAGTATGCCAGTAGTCTGAGACTTGGGGACCATATGAGTTTTCCCTAGTGTGAAAGTTGGAGAGGTGCCTGTCGCTCGGGTTGCACACATTGGTTTCCCATCCCCGAGACTGCCACCCTGCATAGCTACTATTACAAAGCTGTACTGCTATGCATCACCAGGTATCCTGTGTATAGCTAGCGTTTGATTAATTCACCATCTGAGTTCTCGAAACTGAAATATTGCCAGCGCTACTACTGTGTATGAAACTTTAAACGTTTGTGCCTACCGTTGTACGCTGTGGGGTTATGTGTGACTGCGATGGTCAGCTCGTGCAGTTATTCATGTGGAATAGGTTATTTTCAATTTATAAATGTTGCTACGGTATTAAAACAACTTTACGACGCCCACCCAAGGTGAGCATCGCACCACGGAATCAGTCCTGGAAAACTGGCACACTTGCCCTGAGATTTGCTAGAAACAGGCTAAAGGCCACGGCTGGAACGCTCAGGGAGTCGGGCGTGAGTCACACGACACGTTCTGGGCAAGCGTGTTGAGGCATATATATAGGGTACGTCAAAATTATGAGGGGGGCCACCAAGCCTGTCTTAACTCGAATAACCGGGCCTGGGCGGTTAAACGGGAGCGAAGTATTCAAGATACTCCTTCGATAAGAATTCTCATGAGCTGCAAGCTCAAATAACAATTTCGTGATCGCAAATACTGGAATGGTAATATTGGGACTCTTTGGCCGAGACTGCGCAACCACTGGACCTACCTGCACGCTCTGATCTCTCACGTCTCGCCGTACACCAATCTTTACACTGTAAAAGGCGCTATCTGAAACAAAGCATGCACAGGTCGAATGGGAATAATACGTCCATTAATTAAATATGCGTCTATTGGTTGATAACTACATCTGGGTAGCAAATCGTGCCGCCAAGCTTATGTTATTGCTTACGTTAAGCACCAGCTGATGGACGCGCTATGCTAGTAAACAACACACTATGGGTGGCCGGCCGCAGTGGGCTCGACACTTTACATATTAGAGTACAGTTTAGAAATACGCACTCCGGAAAAGGGCGCGTTAGTGCGCGATAACAGTACTACAATATAGTGAAGCTCGCGCACCCAACGTTACGGAATTAAAAGCTAGCACAAACGTAACACCAAGACATAGGCGCAGAGTTCTTTAGCTATTTAGGCGATGAGACGCGAAACTCGCGCACATGAACTTACTAGTAGGCTACCAAAGTAGCGTCTCGAAGCATGGTGGCCTCAAACCGGCATTAAAAGCCGCGACAAGCAAGCAAGGGGCATGCATCCGCCCACACAAAGTTGAGCGCAAAAGCACCATCGCTCGCACAAGTGACAGTTACTATGTTTAAATGGTTGCAATTACAAATACCTTAGTCCGCAGACGGTCGATGAGAGTGGCGTGCAGTCAGTTGGTAGAAAGCGGCAGTCTGTGGCAGCTCAATCGCCAAAACACGGCATTAGGGGTAACCGGGCTGGAATCCGCCAAGATGGTGGCGTTAGGACGCTCTCCTGAGAGCACACTTACGGCGGCAAAGAGGCCTACTTCGTCCTGCCTAGAAAGATCCTCGAAAACAGCGAGTTGCAAAGGGAAAGCCCCCTTTCTCACAAACGCAGAACTGGCCCCAAGAAGCCCTTCACACACCTACGCCTTGGCGTAATGACGTGCCACTCGCACAATCACACGCGACCTCTTAAAGGATGGCATATTCGACAACATTCGGTGAAACAGCACGAGGCGGGAAAAACAGGCTGGCGTCCCCGCAAATAGCGGGAACGCCGCGAAACGGCACACTCTGCGACTTTTTCGATCAACGGCCTGACTTGAACTCCTCAAGCAAGCAGTGTTCCGGCCCCTGCAGTGGCGTGAGCCAAACGGCATTGCCACGTGACTCTCGGCAGCCAATGGCGATGCGCTCCATAAAACAAATTAATTCCGGTAACAAAGACAGCCAATGGCGAGGCGCCTCAACGGCGTGATTTCTAGAAGGTTCGGAATTCTTGCGAGCGATAACACCCGGCTGCCAAAGTACCAGCAATGGGGTGCTCCAACTGACGAGAAATACTGCGTTTGGGGCCAAATATGTGCAAAATCATGATTATGGAATTAGGCGATGGAGCCAAATAAGTAACTAAAAGGGTTTAGCATACCGGCACGCTGCCCTAAAGCCTGGGTGGCTAATTAAAATACCAAAATGACCTGACAATGTATTTAATATTTTCTCCGATTGGCTAACCTGCCTTTTAGCAATTTGGTAGCGTTTAGTAACTCAACACTTCTAATTTAATTATCTTTTGCGCAGGTTTATCGAGAGCTTAACTATTGAAATTGATTCCTTATGAGCGCAGAAAATACACAGTATTAAGTGTAAAAACCCTAGGCGAAATGGTACCAATTCGAATAGATCGCGTTTAGGTAAATTAATTGATCGTTGAAGCGATTTGATGAGAACTCCCGTTTATCGTTATCGCAGTTCTTGTATTTTAAGTTACTACCTTATAGTTGAGATACGTGTACTCAAGCGAATTGCGAGTTAAAATCGTAGAGCTCTGATTTTCATTTCAAATTTAATAACATTAAAACCTTGTACATTATATAAGTAAAACTAAAATTAAATCTACTATTCCAATTACAAACAAATATTCTATTATAGATATGTTTTGCCTTCTTCGAGTATGGTGCAGAGTTTGTATGTATACATACTGTAAATAGATAATTAGGTTATTTCAAGCTATGGTGTTTTCTGTTTTTTATTATTTTTATGAAACAGCTAAATGGTTTAGGAACTTACACGGACTTCTGTAGGTTTCTCGTTTGGACCGTCTCGAACTAGTGGGGCTTCCGGACAAACCCTCCCCCCTCCATTCCTGTTAAGGAACTAGCTGGCGATAATTTGCTACACTACGTGACAATTCCTGAACCGCCGTGTTGTGGAGTAATATTATTTTCTTTTTCTTTTGTGTACAGAAAAATTCCCCGTGTAGCAAATAACAAATTTATGATATAATTCAACACTAATAATACTTCATGTAGCATACGGCGATTACTAAATAGGGTTTGTTCAATTTCATTATAGTCAATAGAAGAAGCGCTACAAAATAGTGGATTAGATTACAGATATCCTCAGCTTATAATGTATATAAATGTTGTTCAGTTATGCGACAATGCTAGAAAAATACCTGTCAAATTCTATGCGAGACAAGGGGATGTCATAAGTTTCAAATTATTTATAACAGATTTAGAAGATGTTTGCAAAAATCTTTAGCGGCAACATAATTGAAGATATGCTGAAGATGTGATAGCTATATTGGATAATTTCGAACAATCGCAAGTAACTGGTCGGGCGTCAGTGACAGAAACAAGTTAATATAAATCAAATTTTTTATTCATATGCCTAAATTTTGAGCTTACCAGGTATCTTAATCTGTAATAGGCCAGCGATTGATTGATAGGAAATTGAAAGTTGAATATGATCAGATTATTATATTCAATTCAATAGGAATCAACATAAACATTCGTTCGTTGCTTGTTTTTCTTTCGAAGATAAGCTCATTAAATGTACGGTGTACCATCGGGAGCATAGAAAACGGGTAAACGAGAGCTGTTGATATGCCGACTCGATATGGTGATTCGTACGACACTCATTAATGGCCAATAGAAAAATTAGTTCACGAGCCGTATCCAAGACAACAACAAAATTTCTTGGAAATTTTTTGTAGGTAGACATTATTTCTTTTTAGGGTTTGTGTCGTTACGATTTTCTTACCGAATCTCCATTCGAGCATTAATTCATATCCGGAAATTATTTTTCGTGCATTCAACAACGTCCTAATTTGCCCTCGCGTCCCGCTCGGGCAAATTAATACGACGTTATTGGAACGCACTCAAAAAAATTTCCGGAAAGAATTCATGCTCTTATGAGATTATATGTGAAAACTTTTTCTAAAAAGATATTAAAGTAAGTACTACTTCCTGTGTTCGAGAGACACAAGTTGGTAGTGTTTATTGTATTTTCGATCATTTTTCGCTTACCGAGTATGTGTTCGGATCCCCACATTGTATTATGAGCATTAAAGTCCCCAACAAGAATAAATGGGCTAGGTAACTGATTTACGAGATCACAGATCTGTGCTTCTGTTAAGTTATAATTCGGTGGTATGTATACATTACAGATTGTAATTTTTTGTGGGCACCAAACATTTACAGCTATTGCCTCTAAGCACGTCGTTATGGAAAGTTTTTGGGAAAAAAAATATCGTTCGATACAAATATTGAAGTTCCGCCGCTGGTTTGTACGTACTCAGTCCTGAGATAGTGATAGCCGTGATAATTTTTAAGGTTAGGCTTATGAGATTTTTTAAAATTTGTTTCCTGGAAGCAGATGATATCAGGTAGGGTACCGAAAATAAGCTGTTGTATTTGTTCAAGGCCAGAATAGAATCCCTCGTAATTCCACTGCATTAGAGTGACTGTTAAAGATGAAGATAAATAAATGAGTAGCATGTTAATATGTTGATGTTTGTGACTGTCGAGAACCATCAGAGTTAAGATCTTCGTCACTTAGACCTAGTGAAGACGGGGACACTATGCTGGATATACTTTCAACTTCGTATCCTTCAGAAACGAGGTGCGTCTTGATTTTTTTGCTCGGCCGAGTGAATCTGTTTTTAATTGACCTTTCTTTCAGGGCGGGGTATACAGTGTGAATAACGTAAGATTATACATTGACAACTTTATTTTAGCATTAATCAATTTACTCATATTAGCAACAATTGTCGGTTTTGAAATTACAATGAAATAATCCAGTTTAAATTAGTTTCTATAGTCACTGTGTTGTTATTTTGTTTACAACCACCATGGTAACATTAAGTAAATGTACTGTGTCTAATTTTGCATAATTCAGCTATGTATAGTCTTACATTATTCTTACTGTATTGTGTCCATGTTGGACAGAAGAGTTTTGACATCTATTGTAAATTTTAAGGCCTCTAAGTAAGGGTTGCTATTGTCATGGGAGTTTTTCATGAAAGCAAAAAAGTTATCGACCTGAATAGTAAAATATTCAGGATTCTTTTGATATATTTATTTGATGGAGGACTCTGTGATGTCAGTTAGAACGGGTGCTGGAGAGGCATCTGTTTTGTGTTTCTTTTTAGATGACTTGAGAGGTTTCTGAGGGTTAGTGGGGTTGTTAGGAGGGGCCATTGCAGTATGGCCAGGTAAAGTAAGAAGAAGAATTTCAGCTTGGGGACTAGGTACCAGAAAATCTTCTTTTTGAAGTTATTTGCGCTTGAGAAGGTTCACTTTGCTCTCTAACTACGACAATACTGCGGGAGTCTGCATCGCTGCAAGACTGTGTCGAATTATCTTGTAGTAGTGGTATGTAAATTATTGGCGGATTCGAGCAATTAGTTGCAATATGAGCTGTCTGCTTGCAGATAAAGCATTCCATTCTGTCTGTAGAGAGAAAAATTCTATATTCAGTTCCATCATAGGGGATTACTAACGACTTTTGCAGTCCAACATCGTCTGTAGTGGGAAGACGTAGACTTGCTTTCGAAAGCTGAGTATATGGCTGTACTCATCGCCAGGGATACTTGCTTTTAGGAAAGAGACCGGAGAGGCTAGATGTAACCCGAGGCTTTTTAAGGCATTTTCAGCTAAATCGTGGGGTATGGATGGACTTATATTCGAGATCACTATTCGCTTTGTGGACGAGACAAGCCTACAAATGTTTAAAGCTCCATTTTCTACAAGGATTGTAGGGTGTGATTTAATAAGTTGATCTACTAGTTCGGTTTTGAACAGATATATACAAATGCTATTGTTGGATATTCGCGATGCAAACTAGCTATTTTTGTAACCTATAATATGACCAACTGCTTTAACATAATCGAACACTTTTCCTGCATGAAGAACAATGGCTTGGTCCTTTTTAGGAAAGATAGGTTTAGGAACAGATTTGGCTACTGACAGGTACGAAGTGGTTGTGTTGGTTGTATTGATATTTTGATCTTGTGACATTGTGTTTTTAATTGCAGTGGAATTCCTGTTTTGCTTATCGCTGCTCATGTAGTCAAAAGTAGCGCTGTGTTTATCGCTAATAATTTTCGATTAAATAGAAAGCGGACCAGATGAACATCGTGCTACAATGGCGATTGCCTATCAGCAGCGAGCTGTGCCGTTTGGAAATGCGGTTTTCTTATCTTTGCTTATAAGAATGTCCAGCTACGGATGTTATCGTTACGAAATAGTTCAAATAAAAGTGCAGCACAATAAAAAAAAACAACGAGTTTTGTAAACGTCACTCACAGATTAAATAATCGTCCAGGTAAGCTCGTAACCACTATTTGCTGATCGGTAACAAGAGCAAAGTCACAGCGATGTTAACTCGTTGACAGCCAACTTGCAACTCCTCCAGAATTTGTGTATGCCAGTAATCGCTAATCGTTATTTCTACCCTACTTACATCCAAGGTATAAGTTATTAGCGTTATGTGGTCTACGTTAAAACTTGTGTTTCATTGATTTTTTTGCTATGATTGACTCAGATAATGGTTCGTTGCCTCAAGGAATCAGCAGGAAACTTGGCACTCTCTAATTTACTTTTCACCTTTTGGAAGGTACTTTGATGCCGATCTATTCGCCTTAACTAGTCGGTAATACGTTTCCGGTTATTGTCGACGAAAAATGATAGACCAGCATTTGGAATTTGAAAGTACTTCTTCTTCCTCTTACATTAGGCCAGTGACCTGTTTATTCCCCACAGTCGTGGCTTAACTCGTAAGTTGGGTAGGTTAACCTTGCCCGTCGAAAATGAAGAAGAGTTTTCTTGTTAGGAGTTAACGACTACCACAGGTGTTAGCATGGTAACCGGGAAGCGTACGATTTTTAAAATCCTTCTAGAGTTTCCGAGAATCAAACCCGGGCCGGCAGCGGCCGCCTGAGAGTAGAGCATTTGCTCGCAGAGCCATACGTTCACCACAAAAATTGTTGTAAACTTTTTAATTTAATTTTATTTTCTGAAATTTTAATATTGAGTTATTCTGCATTTCAATTAATGTTATAGCAACTCGTTTTTAATTTTTTTTGATATTGTAAGAATTTAGTGCCTTATACTTGAGCAAACTTGATGGTTATAACAAACAATTAAAAAAATTAAATGGAATACACATGGTGGAAATAGAAAATAAAGTAAATAAATTAGAAGAGGGTCAAATTAACATTTATTAAAACTAATGCTTGCCTATATCGTAGCTTACCCATATCAATATGGATTACAGTTTGGCAAATATAAACTACACTCAATTTTCCTTTGCCCTTTCTAAAATTAAATTAGAATTGCGAATACAGTAATAACCTTTTAAATGCATATGTATTGAATGTTATTTTAACAATAATACTCATTGATTGTTCCATTTAACCTTTCTATTATGTTCGTTAATGTAACCTAGTTAGGACATTCTATACGCCAAATATCTATTAACATCGAAACACTTTACTTTTGAGCCAACTGCTACGCAACGCGTGTGGATGTTTCATTCAGTTACGATTTGTGGTTCAATTATAAGTCATTAGTAAACATTGATAATTACATAAAACGTGATTAGCAATAACTATAATTAATTAACAGAGGTTAGCAATTGAATAGAACAGTATCGTCAGGATTGCGTTTAGTTTGTATTCAAGATTTCTACTCGATATGGCAAATGTAGCTAAGTTATAATGACTGACAGATTAATTGTGTAACGTCAAGAGACTATAATGAAATCGCTATAGTACAAAGGTGTTTTGAAGCCTTACAGAGGTTTCATACAGCGTTTTCATTCATATCGAGGTGTGTTGACACAAGGTACAGATCAATGCAAAGAGCATCTATAAAACAACCTGAAAATAAATGAAGACTACAAGAAAGTGCTACTTGCTTGTGATTCAGTGTTTTTTTAAATAACAATGGAAAGTGCAACCAAAGTTCGGTTGTAGTTCAATGAATGACATTTACAACAACAATTAGAAATTAGAATCAAAGATTTTAAACTAACTAAAAAATAATTGTAAATCATGTTGCTATGGTGACCTAGAGTGTCGTTTGTTGCTGCTTGTTAGGGAAGCTAAGCCGAACTCTTGTGTGTTATTTATCTACTAGAATTAAATTAATTTTGCCGAAACAAGTATATAATTTGTACCCAGTTTGTGTACTGATTTATTTGCCATTGTGCGAAGGGCAGCTGTGATTAATTTGGCGACGTTCCGGAATAAATTAGACCTGGACTTTCGCCTATGTGTGATAGCCTTTCGAACTATAATTTGGAAAGTTTTGAAGCTGAGTGCAGCTCCTAGAGGAGGCCTTGTTTGTGGTTAATAAGAAGGCAGCAGCAGCTAAAATATCGTCAAGAGGCAAGTAGGAACTTGGCGTTGGAAGCTACGGGAAGCGAAGAGCAAAGTGCAGCACCTGGGAAAAGTTTGGTTCATGCTCCAGAGGCAGGCAGAAACAGCTGAAACCGTTCCAGAAAGAAAATACAAGCTTAGCTAAACCACGTGATTATTTGAAATGCATTGTTGTAGTTTACCTGAGGTGAACTGTTTAATTGTTGATTAATTTGTGTTCAAAATACGCTTGATTTTCTGTGTTTCGAACAGCTTTGTTTACAGTCATATTGTGAGGTTATCTGTCATTCGTCAGAACGAGCATTTGCCATACAATAGTTAAATTCATCTACAGTGTACCAACCTAACCCTGAAGATATACGAGTCTCAAATACAGCCGGCGCAGTTTTAATAAGTTTTAATAAGTTGCTAATAAATAAAACATAGAAGGCAACATACCTTTATTATAGTTAAACATAATTTTATATTCATTTTTTAATTAGCCACAGAGGAAGAGGCTGTGAAATCAAGCTAGGCTGTGTTGTGTGGTCGCTCAGATTTATCATTTTAATTCTAGAAGCAGGGGTACATCATTCTTTTAATCGTTTAAATTTATCAAAATACATGAGATGGAAGAAAGCAATAAATTATCCTGTAGTTTTGCATGTGTTGTTTCTTATGTCTTAATGCGAAAAAAGTGTTCTTTTTAATATACAGGGGTTCAATGGAAAAGGAGCTACTGCACTTCAGTAACTGATTTGGGTCCCTGAGGTGTTCTCAAACAATTTTATTATATGTATATTGTTATGTAATTGTGGAAACAAATTATTATAATATAAACGTTGAATTGGAATCTTTAGATTTCTTAATTGTCTAAGAAGTGTTCGCGTTCGTAGCAGCACTTTGGAAAAAAATTATGCTATTGGCTTCTAAGATATTCTTGGCAGATAACAAACCTTCCGAAATGTTGTATGCTTCTGAATTTGATGTAGAATAAATTCGATTAAGATGAAGGAACTGCAACTTTAGATATGTAGGTACAAGAAATTGTCAGCCCTAAGGATGGTTCTATTAACTGGAACTCTCAACTTGCAATTCAACAAGGAAGAATTTTGTTGGAAACGGAACAATTATATTAAGAACCCGATTAACAAAGTATATGTATACCTTTACCAGAATTAGAGACGTTCAATTTACAATGTTAACATTTCGCACTTCAAAAATACTGTATTAATGTTTTAAAAATGTGCAATGACGATAGACAAACAATCGACCTTAAACAATAACTAAAGTAGAATTAAAAGAAGATTTGTTTCACAGACCATAGCTTGGAAATACACGTTTTGTAGAGAAACCAAATGCAGTTTATAGGACAAAACATTTTTTCGTTTCATGTTGAGAGCAAGAATGCCCCTACAAAGGTTACATATCGTTTCGTGAGTGCATTATTCACTTTGACGATAAAGGAATTCGGCCACAGCGACGGCACACCGAGAAATGGGCTGCCATACGAGAATTATGAGATGAATGTCCGACAGCAATGTAAGGCAGTGGAAAAGCAGCCAAAATAAACCCCAAATTATCGCAGTAATTGGTCAGAACCAAGAAGGGAATCATATTTTCGAAATTTTATTTTATTAAAAATATGACACGTATGAACCACTGCATTGTGCCTCTAACATAAATGAAAAAGAATAGAATACGTCTTTATTCTTACACTAAAATGGATGAAAATAAGCTATATTCATTTTCGACGTGCTAGAAATAACAAAGTAACTGTTGACCGATAATTATCTTCCATAATAGTATTGATATTGCTGGATATAATCTACACGTCTTGTGATGATTAATTGCAATAACTAATTCAAACTGGAAGAACTTGGCAACTCCTTGCTGGTTACATTATTAGAACAAATAAAATATCTTCCTCAATGTGTGCTTGTCCCAGAATTGGTTAGAAGTGTATGGCATTACTTCAAGAGGGAAATCTTCGATTATTATCAACAATCGTTCAAGACGTAATCTCTGTCAGTCTTTCAATAACAACAGAACTAATATTCGACGTTCTAATTGCGTAAATTACTTGGTTAACAACGCTTTGTCTGTAGAATTACTTAAATTATACTTATAAGCTTATTAAATACGAGTACAAGGTATAAAACACATCTTCTTTTACTTTTCTTTTTGTCTTCTTAGAGAGTCGGATCCTCTATTTTGATTCGGAATTGGTTACGGTCGGAAGCCACTTCTTTACTTATTCACCGTACTTCTTTTTTCAAAATTTAAGCCTAAGTTTTTCGTGGATTCTCTAGAATTCTCGAATATATTAACTGTTCTATAGATGATAGGTATATTGTCCTTGCTCTATAGTTTTATTTTCATTTTTGTCGTTTTTCTTGTGAATTGGTACTAGCATATTTCCTTCCCAGTCAACAAATATCCTCTCATCTCTCCAGCCAAATCATGTTTTAACTATTTGTTTTCCATACTTAATCAATTCATGTGTAACATGCAATCTTTGCATACAAATAATTTCAGATATTTGTAATTCTCCTATCGGCATCTTGTTGTAGTTTATTCAGGCGTAGGTTCTTTGTGCGTTGCATGATTTAGGTGCGGATGGCGCAATACAACAAGCAACTCGCGTTTACGACATAGTCATGACTTTGCGACTGCTCTTTCTCCAGCAACTTTTTTCGATATATGGAGACCCAAAACCGTATAAAAGCACTAAGATCCGATCAAAAATAGAGAATTTGAGTTTGCATGCCTACAGCCGAAGAAGCCTCAGCACTAGGCAGGAATTTTAAGTGACCTTCAGCGCTCGATCCCCTCGGAAGGATCGTGATCCAGGCTGGTAATTTGCAAATATTGCCTAACCTAATCCAAACCTTCCCCTAGACCAGAGAAGCCTGTCTTGATTACGTACCGGTGATTGTCTAGCGACCTGCCGAATCACCGCCCGAACCTCCTGTTAAGATCAGGGTGGCGCCGTCTCGGTGCACTGGCTGCATTTTCCGACAATCCCGTACCTAACCTTTGCTCCCGAAAACCTCCGTAACTCATGGTATCAACGCAGGTGCAGTTTCGATGCACTAGATCCTTATCTCCTTGAAAGTCCCCAGTGGACTATCATTACTCGTAAGAACTCAGGATACCTTCATATTGCTGCTGCAGAACAGGCGGCCAGCTTTGTCGAAATACCTTTGTATATGCATACTTCGTCTAGAAAGAGAACGCACCAGCTCCCAGCAAAATTCGAAGGCCCGAGCGCAAAGCTCGTACAGTTTTTTGCAATGCCGAGGCAATCTGCAATCGTCTCCTGCGTAATTGTAGGGCTCCATATGTTTGGTAAACGTCAACAAATCGTTTAAACTTGAGTAATTTAATCATTATGAAGAACTCGGACTACTAAACAGCTTAAACGAAGTGAATAATCCAGTTAAAAGTAATTTTATTGCGCTGTAACACTACGTCACGAGCAACCGCAGGCCCGAGCCAAAACCAGAAATACGTTTATAATTTACTATATTACGTACTGTGCTGGTGCTTTGCATTTTAACAATTATTGTCTTCAACGACCCTCTGTTGGCAGTGTCAAACGCTTTGCTGTAATCAAGCTATACCAAGATAGTCATGTCATCAGAGGCTGATAGAATGTCATCTGTGACCTTTACCGGTGTTGTAGTGTAGGTGTAACTTCAACATTGCGATATTAATGTTATCATATCCAACTGCATTCGATTCGCTGACATCAATATCCAGTGAACCAGGTACAGTTAACTTATCAAGTATGGACACTATTGATAATAGAATCATTAATTTTATTAAAATCTTCTAGATTATTCGGTACCTATTTCGATACGTTTATTTTGCCCAAGTCAAGATTTTCTAACTTCTTCCATAAGGTTTTTGCATGGTTACGTACAAATATAATACAAGAATAACACTTTTTTCGTGTTTAACTGCAAAATTCGTAAAGTTTGCTTGGTTTTGTTTTAGATTTATCTCTCAGCGACATGAGTAATTCTATGTTGTTTTTTAACTACCGTGAAGGGGCTTTTGTAATTTAATTAATTGTAAAGTGGTAGGTTTATTAAACAATTTTAAAAGTGAATCATTGTCAATTTTTTTACGCCATAGCAAGAATTAGGGCTGAGTAGGAGCAATTTCGGCGTCCAGATACGCAGCTGAACTACTACGTCATAATTACGTGGGAAAAACTTCCAATAACGTCGCCTTCAACAAACTAAACCTAAATAATGGTGTGTGCAAAGAAATTTGAAACTCAAAGAAAAACGCTCAAATCATGCGAATGAAAGCGACGACTCAGCGCGTTTTAACTATTCAAAAATTGTCAAACGAAAGCTGTCATATGTCGCCTGCAGCGAAAGAACAGTCCCGACGAAAATCTCGGTATGGTCTAGACACGCAAAGTACCAGGTACTTGGTCTCGGTCGACAGATAATCCTATAATTACAGGATAATAATTTTTAGAAAGTTTACCGTAACTGGGAGTCAAACTGGCGATAATAACTTAACTAGAACAAAAGCTGGAAGTGTTAAGCGTAGAACGGAAATGCATTCAGGGAAGTTTTAAAATATCCTGTTTAGAACTTATTAACTAAACAGTCATGGTACTTGATATTAATATCGAAAAAATTCTAGACCAAAAAACTGCTAATGAATATAGACGACTGTTTTTTATTATTACTACAAATGAAACTAACACCTTGTTCAATAAAAAGCAAACAATTTAGAAATAATCTGAGAGCCGCCCTGTTCACTGGTTTGGCACTTCTTAATAATTCATCCACTTTGTTCAAAATTTGTATCAGAAATTTATGCTATACTACAACTGCAAAAACAAGCCTATGTGATGTAACACTTTGTTTGAGCGAAAATATCACTAGCATATCAAACTGTATTGTTGTTAATATCCCAGTAAACGCTTTGTATGCATAGGTAATTTGGTGCATATGTGCACTATGTCCAAGGCACGTTCATGTTCACCTCTTTGTATAACAATCAATAGGAGTTAGGGTTAGTATTAATACGGTGTCGTAGTTGTACAAACATCAAACGCCACAGTAACTAATACACCTCTGTGAAGTTAGCACCACAAGTTCAAAAAATTTCATTTTTTCACGAGTTCCCGTTGCACCCCAAAGAGTTCTAGAGTTCGTTGCTATTTTTAAAAATAGTTCTATGCATTTAAGAGAAAAAAAATTGAATGGAAAATTTGAGGTGCTAACTTCACTTTTTCCTCGAACAAATACCACTATAACTCTTTTTCAGTTCGTTGCTATTTTAAAAATAGTTCTATGCATTTAAGAGAACAAAATTTGAATGGAAAATTTGAGGTGCTAACTTCACTTTTTCCTCGAACAAATACCACTATAACTCTTTTTTAGTCATACTTATTGAAAAATGTCGTAACACTTTTCGATAGCACTCGCCGGGGTGCTACTAGAACTCTAACAAAAAAATTAGGCCGGATAAAAATACCTTTTTAATTTTTTAAAGTTCCGGTAGTTCTAATGGGAGTTCTAGTAGCACCCTAACGAGTTATTTCGATAACACTAATAACATATTTTGTTAGGAACCGAAGTAAAAAGGTTACCCTCATTTTTGTATTAGTAATTTTACAAAACGTCGAAGTCCTAAAAGCAATTTTTTAAAAGTTCCGGTAGTTCTAATGGGAGTTCTAGTAGCACCCCGGCGTGATCTATCGTTAACTTTAATAACATTTTTTGATAGGGCTCGAAGAAAAAAGGATACGCTCATTTTTGTGTTTTTACTCTTACAAAACTACGAAGTGCTGGGGCAATTTTGCTACAAGCGATTTGAGCCTCTACAGTACCGTATTTTGCTTTATTTTTAAAGAAGAATAAGGAATGTAAGTGGGATAATAATTTTATGGGATTTTAAAGGTTCCAATGTTCCTCGTTCATATATCCTCTAAATACATGTCAAGTTATTTTCCACAGTGATGACCGGCTCTTTAGCTATATTCTGATAAGTATTGGTTCAATGTCCAGTTCAGTCTCATTTTACAGTCAGCACAGTTCGAAAACTTTATGATCTTTGTTCGAAAAGTGTCGTTATTATAAAGCTTTTAAAGTTTGTATGAAAATTTGGAGCATTTCTGTGTACAATACAGAAAGTGTTAGATAACAGGTAGCATATATATTTTCATAAGTACGTTAGTAATACTCTATACCTACGTATAATAATTTTTTTTTCTATATTGTCGATGGCGTGGTAGAAGCATTTTATTAAGTTTATTTTGTCGTTTGGCCGTTCATCGGAAGAGTAGAGTAATGTAGAGGGGGGAGGGCGGAGAAGTTCGACATAACGGGGTCACTCAAAAATTCGATTTATTGGGAATTTCGATTCAAAGATGCTGTGTGTTGTTGTAACTTGTTTAAATTAGTTGCAGCCTTTGATTGTGTGTCTGTTGTACGCATTCTTCATTACATGAAAACCTAATCTGATGTATAACTGTTTATAAGTAAGCAAGGGAAGGTGCCAAGTTAACCACTCAAAAGGCCTATTTACGGGAGTCTTATAGAGTCGAGACCATCTCCATTGTGTTAGCCGCCCCCGAGAATCATCAACCTACTGCTTACCTGGGTGGCCCCAATATATTCAACTTTCACCATGTACTATCTTCTAGTTAACGCACACAATTCCCTATGTGCAAAAATATAATTATTAATAAAGTGTGTATTGGCTAATAGACTTTAATAAATATGTATTTACTATAATTTCCGTAATTGATTTTAAAATGAATTTGAACATGGTTCACGGTTTCCTACAAATTTTAAGTACGTAATAATTTTTTGTGAAAATCGTACGACACTCATTAATGACCAATATAAAAATTAGTTCACGAGCCGTAACCAAGACAATAAAAAAAATTCTTGGAATTTTTTTTTAGGTAGACCAACCTAACTGTGAGGGTTTGTAGCGTTACGATTTTATTAACGAATCTGCATTCGAGCATTAATTCATATCCGGCAATTATTTTCGTGTTGGACCGCACTCAAAAAAATTCCGGAAAGAATTACAATATACTCCCATTAGACAGTTTTAATATGCAACCCAACTCACTCGCCAGCGTATTTTCGTCGACTTTTTAACTTCGAGTCCTATCAAAAAATGTTATTAGTTATCGATAGACCTCGCCGGGGTGCTAGTAGAACTCCCATTAGAACTACCGGAACCTTTCAAAAATTAAAAATATATATTCTTTTGTTTATAAAAAAAATTTTAATATTTTTTTTGTTAGAGTTCTAGTAGCACCTCGGCGAGTTCTATCGAAAAATGTTATGACAGTTTTTAATAAGTATGACTGAAAAAGAATTATAGTGGTATCTATCCGAGGAAAAAGTGAAGGTAGCACCGCACCTTTTCGATTTATTTTTTTTCTCTGAAATACATGGAACTATTTTAAAAATAACAAGGAACTCTAGAACTCTTTTATGGTGCAACGAGAACTCGTGACAAAAATAACATTTTTTCAACTTGTGGTGCTAACTTTACAGAGGTAACTAATACATCTGCTACTTTGTTCTTTAACAAAACGTTAGTGTTCGATAGGTTTATACGTATACATATCAAAAGTATGAATATAGAGAGATTTATTGCAGCTTTGAGCAATAACAACTAAACATAATACAGCTGCCAAGGAGATATTTATATACAAACGAATTATACTACTCATAGCCAACTGAAGTACGGTTAGAGCTGTTACATAATGTAGGTATTCTATAATCAGTAACGTTATGGCACTTCATATCAGCATTGTTATCAAACATATGAATATATGAAAGAACGCCTTCTTGCTTAGTAACCCTCTTTAGAAAGCCTGAAAGTGGTTACGAATCTTTCTTATTTGAGATATACACAACCAACGTTAAGTATTGTAACGGAGCCTCATCAAAACTGTAGATAAACGTCAACCGACGTTAAAATAACCTACAAATGTTGGTTAAAATGTTATAATTTCACAATTTTTCCATTTCAAATAAAACATAATGTACTTCTAGGCACGGAAGTTCCTTTTTATCCCTTATGTGGTTTATTTGGTATACAAACTACTATTTTATACGTATATGGATTGATAATAGTGTGTTACTCAACAAGTTTAGAAAAGTGATGTTTTACTAAACAAGTATGGAGAATTTGAGTACGAGCATTAGCGAGTACTTAAACGGCCATACGTGTTCAGTAAAACCACTTTTCTAACGTGTTGAGTATACAATTTTATAGCATTTCATAAACCATGTAAAATATTAAATTTTTACATACAAGTGACACTAAATGTCAAAACATAACCAAGGTGAGCTTAACTTGTTCCTATGTAATAAATCACAATAAGCAGCTCCACTTGATGTTATGCGTTTCGCAGTACTGAAGTGTGTTGGTGACACTGTCAGTCTATGTCAAATTCGAGGTTAGCAGGTTAGGTTTTGCGTCAATGTGTGTCAAAAATAATGCAAAACCTAATTTTCTAACCTAGAATTTGATATAAACCAACAGTGCCATCAACAATACACTTCAGTATTGCCAAATGTAAAACGAATCACCGTTGCTATGCGTAAAAGTGTTGCTAATGAGAAGAGTACCACATTTCTTAGCGATTCTGAATGTAGAAATGTAATACAATACCAAATGAAATGCGATAAAGGTAATTTAAGCAAACGATATATGCTATCGTGAAACAAATGTCAAAATCTAAACAGAAACTAAACATAAAATTCAGAACATTGTCACATCTGGCATGCATAATAATAGTATATTTTAATACATGTGTGGAAAGAATGCCATTGAAATGCATGTGAAAGATGGAACTCGAGTGCTAACGAATGTTCCATTCACAGAAGTTTTTCAATGACATTCTTTCCACACATGTACTAGATCCTATTTTTCCTACGACGCCTTCCCATTCTATAAGGAATTAATTTTTTTAATTTGACATGTTAAAACAAATTGCCACTTGTCAAAAAAATTTGTTAGTTTTAGCCACTCAGATTATTAGCACTTGACATTGGAGTGCAGAAAGTGTTGAAATTAAAATTACAAAGTGTTGATATAAGAGTAAAGCAAATGGTGACTTCCTGAAAGCAAATGCGTGCAGAAAATGTGTACCTTTTGTTATCAAGGCAGGAAAATACTTTTTTTCAGATACGAGGCAGGTATTTTGAAATTATGTAAGTTCTTTGAACATGACTGCAAAAGGACACATTTTTGAAAATATTGTTATGTTTAGTGATATCTCCACATTTGAACTAGTCATATAATTTATGTAGTGACTATTTTACTTTGAGCTTTCCCTTAATTAATGCAATGCACCATGTTAGTAAACCCATAATTACTTTCAAATCAATTATTTCAATTAAGTACTCTTATTCAAGGTGGTTCGCCAAATCTATATCTCTATTAGTTGAAGTTTAAATTTTTATTTTAATCCTTGACTAATTAATGACATCAAATGTCAACTTGACTTCTACATTTACTCAAACCAGGTATTGACAAATCTATTTTTACATTGATATAACTATCAATTAACTTACCAAAGTAAGTACTGTTTTGTATTTTACTCTTTCTTTTATTGTTCGTTATTCAAAATGCTTTGATATTAATTACTAACACAAACCTTATCACTTCTTCAGCTCACACTGCCAATATTTAAATACCACTGCTCCTATCCTCAAGAGATCCTGATGTTCACCTTATGCAACACCTACAGCTTATTCCTGTCAACCAACTCCAAACATCCGCAGACTCCGGTATCGCTCTCCTCATCAAACGTCACCTTCACGCCAATAGACTCACCTCACTTTATAAATGTCAAAATCTCGCACAAGAAGTTCAAATCACCTGTCAGCTCGCGTGTAAACTGAATCATCAAGCAACTAAATGAACAGATTTTTTTACGGTAAGATTTTGAATAATTGCGCCTTCAAGTAGCGTCTTATCGATTGTTTTTCAGGCAAATCTATCATTGGCCCATTCTAAAAGGAGGCTTAAAACTGCTTTTGTTTACTGGGACCTCCAACTGACGATTTATTTCGCAAATTCTGGGAAAACACCTCGCCATGCACAGGAACTTTTATGATTTTCTTGTTCTCCAGGTCGTAATTAAGGTATGATGTGATTTTCATGCCAATCGCGAGGATAATAATTTCATAATAAACTAACCTCACATCCGTAGGAGTCGCAACCCCTTTATGGTGATCTTGGCTGAAATCTGCGCCCCTGGACTGCTCGCACTGCTGTGCTGTGTTGGGACCTGGTGTGCGGCACTACCGGAACAATCTTGACACCCTAGGCCTTCCCACGATGCTGCAAAATTAGCCGTTTCTGCCGAAGTTGCCTCGGAACGAAAAATAACTCAAGTGCTCGGAAAATCTTGCCTCCAATTGTGCTTATACACTGCAATTAGCTGATCACGATGGTGCTATTTTTATTTAAATATTTTTGTGCCTTCTATTAAAATTCTTTATTTAATAAAAACAATTGCTCCCCGGTCGTTTTTGACAAAACACTGTCTACAAATTTAACTTCAGGAAGTTCAACCATGTACAATTACACAACTTATGAACTAAATTAACATATTTGATAATTTAATTACAATTTCTTACATACTAAAATTATTGTCTTTTGAATTGTTCATTTCTCATCGTTTTAATGCGCCACTCACTTGATTTTATAACACTTAAATGCCCATTGTTTATCACTATACTGAATCGTTTTTTAATACACCAATATTGTCTCATTTCCTGCTATTTGAATTCCATCTAATTTCTTGCCACTACAATCTCTTCAAATTCCCAGGTCTTGTATTTCCATGACTTGCCTGGCTTTTCTATGTTCTTTGCCTTATCTTTCTGGTCATTCTTGTTCTCACCTTTATTCTAAAAATGTTCATTTCCTATTCATTTCCTAATGACTTTACTTTCTACGCTTCCTTTTTTAAGCTGTGTCTAACTTGAACTTTCTGTGCCAGTTCCTAATTAATTTAGATTCGGCTTCTACTTTGTCCAAATCTATTATATTATGCTTAAAATTATATTGCTAAACCCAGTACACGGAATTTGAGTTTCCATATTTCTGTGCCTATACCAGTGCTATTATGATTTGGTAATTTATGTGAATTTTCTCAGATGCCTGCAATATTACAACTCTGTGCTTTAGTGATTTGATTTGTTATTTGCTTGTACTGCAATCAGAGCTGATTTGAGGGCTAAATACCAGTGCAATATATATATATATATATATACAGTGTGGTCCATTAAGTGTGCAAGAAATGGGAAATTTTTTTATTAGTTGTACAATCGAAATTTAAATATTGCCAAAAGTTAGTGCATGTTCGATAACTATATCAGATGCCCTTAGAATGGCTTCAAGTCAAACAATATACAGGGCAGGACAAAAAATATGAAATTCGTTCAAGAACAAAGTTACCTTATTTCAAAAAATATAGCAAAATTTAATTGAGAAAAGTTGTTTAGATTTAAAAGTTATGCTCAAATACAAAGTCACGGCCTCCTATTCGAATTTTGATTCTTTTTTGAAAAATTTTACATTACCCCCCGTATGATACATATTTTTATTATTTTGATTTTATATGTATTTAAAGTAGCCACAACCACATCCCTTTTAAATAACTTTTAGCAACTTGAAGCGTATTTGTAAAATTTACTTGGATTTATATTTTTTTAGGTAACCGTCCACTTCATGTTTGTTGCAACGATATTTAACAGAACTTTAGAATTTCGCAAATATTCTTCTTAACAAGGGAAATGCTTTACTAATAATAATTTACATATGAAAAACTCTTAATAAAATCAGAATAATAAAAATATGTATCATACGGGGATAATACAAAATTTTACAAAAAAAGAATCAAAATTCGAATAGGAGGCCGTGACTTTGTATTTGAGCATAACTTTTGATTCTAAACAACTTTTCTCAATAAAATTTTGCTATATTTTTTAAATAAGGTAACTTTATTCTTGAACGAATTTCATATTTTTTGTCCTGCCCTGTATATTGTTTGACTTGAAGCCATTCTAAGGGCATCTGATATGGTTATCGAACATGCACTAACTTTTGGCGGTATTTAAATTTCGGTTTTACAACTAATAAAAAAATGTCCCATTTGTTGCACACTTAATGGACCACACTGTATATATAACTTTATCGCAAATCCAATTAAAGTATCGCCAAGGGTTAAATTCTCATGCAAGTGCAAAGTTAATAGTAAAGAGCTTCCGCGCTAAGGTTTGATGTAAGTCTGATTAAAATTGCTTGACTCGAAATAGCACACGGGGCTCGTGCCAGCTAACAGGCGGATATGAATTACTTGGCGCAAACATCAGGCAGTGAAGGGGCCCTTAATTGAGAGCGCTTGTCACGAGCACAAAACAAAGCTACTGGAATGTTGTGTTATCGCGCCGCATCAGTAACCGAGAGGCCTCGTCAGTGAGGGACACGCTAATTGGTGCCCTCAACGGCAGCACTCGTGTATCGGGAAAGACAATGTAACAAGGTCTTCGCTAGCAGGGCGCTCTTAAAATGAGTTGAGTCAAATAAGTCCCATTTGCTATTTTTACAATTATGATCAGCGGCATACAAGAGGGATTTAGCGGCGTAACGCAACTGAAGGTTGCATTGCCATTCATTAACAGTAGCGATACAAAAGGCACTTTATTACCGTAAAGCAGCTGAAGGCTGCGTCGCAACTCATTAACAGAGGCGAAACAAAAGGCAAGTTATTAGCGTAAAGCAGCTGAAGGCTGCGTTGCAACTCATTAACAGTAGCGATACAAAAGGCAAGTTATTAGCTTAAAGCAGCTGTAGGCTGCGTTGAAATTTATTGACAGTAGCGATACAAAAGTCAAGTTATTAGCGTAAAACAGCTGAACGCTGCGTTGCAATTTATTAACAGTAGCGATACAAAAGGCAAGTTATTAGCGTACGCAACTGAAGATTGCGTTGCAATTTATGAACAGTGGCGGCACCAAAAGGGCTATCGAATAGCGCAAGGCCCAACGTGGAATGTTATCGGCACCCCACAGATTGTACTGCGGTCAACAGCTGGAGCTCGAGGTCTCTCCGTGAACGAACTCGAACACGTCGCGGGCAAGAAACATCTAACCCTGAACTGGGGATTGAACCATGCGGCAGCAACCTCGACTCCACGTGATGGACAGGGGGACGACGTCGTCTCCGAAAACTCGCAGACAAAGGGCTTCGATGAATGCCGAGCAGCAGCTGGATTTGTCGGAGGATGCCAATAATTAGGCGATAACGTACAAGGTCGGAAAAAGAAAAGGCCTGAAATGGAAGCTAAACGTCAGCCCATCGGCCATAAAAAGACTAGCAAAGCCTACCTTAAGGATTTTTAACGGCTCAAAGTTTATTCTTCCGAACGATCATTAGTTCCTGGTTCCCCAGAGAGGTGCGTGTAATACAATTAACACTTGAATACAATGACGCACCGGATTATGTGCATTTTTCGGGAAATTCCACTAAACAAGCGTCACCAAAATTGGAGCCACGAAAAAAGCAACTTGTAGGTCGGAAGAGGATTTAGAAAATGCACGTTTTTCAGAATGGAAGCCGGAAATTGCATTTAATGTACATGCGCCGAAGCGCGCGCACTGCAATTTCCAAATTGTAATAAATCCCAGATAGGCAACCTAGTAAGCACCGAGACGCGAGGAAAGTTACCGCGCCTTTAATAAACACATTAAAATGACTTAAAAGATATTCGAACCGCCACACATCACTCCTTTAGTAATACTTGCCCCTGCTTATAAAGGGTTGTAAAATGTATTACTAAGGGATAGTACATGAATCGGAGATACGTTCAATTGATCACTCAGATCTACATTAAAATTAGCATACAATAACTCTAGAAGTATCTTTATACAGTTTATTATGTTTAGCTACAGTTACAATTAACGACATAGAATGTATATTATAAATAAATTAAACCATATTTAGTAACGCGGTTTCGTCCCTGGCACGCCGGCAACCAGTTCTGCATCGCTGGAAAAAAGCCAAATCTAACTCGCAGGGAGCTCGCGCTGGGACCTCGGATTTCTTTCTGAGGCCGTCTCGGGGATCGGAGCCGGCTTCACACGTCGGCGCTCTCGATTCGTAACTGTCAAAATGCCGGGATTTGTTTAAGTTCTACTGAAAATACAGAAGCAAAGTTAGCGTAATTATTGTATTTCTCACCAAAAACGCGCAACTATGATTATCGCCGGGGTCTCGGGGAAAATCGTCGCGGAGAAGCGGGCCTCGCTCCACAGCCGGTCTTCGTCCCACGAGTGGCAGGTGTTTCGGTGCGGTTATAACCTCGACAGATTCGAACTCTATGAGGATGCTCCTCCAGGTGATTAACGGCTTCTAGCGTCGCAGGAAACTTCGTGGTAGGTAGCTAGTTCTGTAGTCATAGAAGTTAATACAAATTTAGCTTGCCAGGTATAATTTTACATTGTGAAACGAAACGGAATAATTCGAGTTAGCACTCGAGTATTTTAATGATCATTGCCGGCGATTTAGTTGGCGAATTGGATATTCTCGAGGAATCACCAATTCGAGCTAACTTCAGGAAGTTATCTGGGTTTATTAGGCAAGCGAACTGGACATTCTCTAAGAATCACCAATTCTAGCTAGTTGTCGGGAACTTAGGCAGGATATTCAAACAAGCGAACTGGACATTCTCTAGGAATCACCAATTCGAGCTAGTTTTCGGGAATTTAGCTGGATAATTAAACAAGCGAACTGGGCATTCTCCAGGAATCGCCAATTCTAGCCAGCTTCTGGGCAGGTCCTCCTGGTGAAGCCGGGTGAAGGTATCGGGACGGAATAATAAAATGGTTATATTTACGGGCTCTGCACTTGCTTTTATATGTCCCATGACCTCTTATCACCGCCGCTACGAACATTCCTAGGTGGGGAGGACAGCGCGCGGCTCGCCTTTGCGCTTCTTCCTTTGCCGTTCTTCTCTTGGGACAACGACACCTCGTGTTTAGTGATAACGCTCAGATGGGCGCTGTACAAATTTGCATATATTATTCAATATTTATTTAACCAAATTTATACGGAAGCCAGCGTTACACTTTTAGGAACAATATTTTAAGCTGCTTTTTATTTTTGTAGTTATTGAATGCTTTTCCTTAAGTATTTATAAACCTTGAGTTTTTAAAATAAGTTACATTATCTTCTAATATTTTCTTTGGTTTTACAAATTCTATAAAGTATTCATTTACAGTTTTTCAAAAACATTTTGAGTGTTGCATCTCTTAGCTGGAAAATAATCACTTATAATACCATGAGTAGTCAAAGTTATTTCGACTATTTTTGCGGTGGTGTCACGAATGTCCATTGCGCTTTGGTAGGATTAGGACGAGTGCGCTAGCACGAGTCCTAATCCCAAGCGCAATGGACATGAGTAGTGATACCACCGCAAAAATAATCTACTTAACTTTGACTAACAGTGGTATTCGAGGGACTATTTAATGAACCAAACTACTTTTTCAAATCAGTTTTCAATAAATCTAGCAACAAATTACGCAATTTCCGTAGTAACAGAACACTAATATTGACTTTTTTTTAATAAAAATCACATTTGTTTAAAATAGTCACTTCAATACCCTCTAGGAAGATATATCCACTGATATTTTTTTGATTGGTCAAGAAACGTCAGAATTCTGGATTTTCATTGGTGACTTTTTGACAGATGACAGGTGAATTGAATAGCCTCACATATTTCGTAAATATACTACCATAACATTCTTAAAGCCAATGTCCTAACACAAGAACAAATAAGGTATCTGATTTTGCGAGATTGGTATGCGGAAGTTGCAGACGCTTCAAGATAACTGAGAAATGCCGGGTGGTTAAAAATGTGATCCCACACGATTCTTTTATCGCCCTGTTTTGTATTATAAAATGCTGCTGTTTAAGACTCCACCGTACGTATGTGTGTTAGCTTCCTACCAGAGTTTACTGCTGGAATTATACCGGGTGCTGACTTGCGCGACGCACCATAGGAATTTGCATAGTAAATTCTTTATGTTCAATTATTTGCTCCCCTAATTATTTTAGAGTTAAAGTGTAAATACATTTTTTGTAGAGAAAAAAATACTGCATCCATTCATACTGTTGCTAACAATTTTTCATTTTCCGGAACCGAAGAAATGCAAAAAACAAACTAGCATTTTCACAAAAATCAGTGATGCCATGGAATTATTGAAACAAGCCAATGCCAACGCAAATGCGTGCAGCGAGACAATATGTGCTGTTGGTTTGTTTGTCATTGATGTTTGACGTTTATAATAATTCATTATTAATTATGTTCTGCTTAATGTCTCTAAGGTTCCTAGACCTTGTCCATAACAAAAATGGTTTTACGAGTATGGTGGACGTTCGTTAAGTAAGCTCCTTGTTTATTGTAAAATATCCGTATCGGCAAATTCCAAACAGTAGGTACAACCATTAATAGACTGATTCATTTTAAGTTTAAGACTACAGGCAGGTTATTAAATAATTGTAGGTGCAATAATCAGTTTCAGAACTTACACCAAAACGAGAAAAACGACAATACGTTCAATCTTTTGACGGCAGTGACGGGATGATCGCCCAGCACGCACTTGCGTTGACATTGGCTTTTTTCAATAATTCCATGGCATCACTGATTTTTGTAAAAATGCTAGTTTGATTTTTTGCATTCCTTCGGTTCTGGAAAATGAAAAATTGTTAGCAACAGTATGAGTGGATGCAGTATTTTTTTCTCTACAAAAAATATATTTACACTTTAGCTCTAAAATAATTAGGGGAGCAAATAATTGAACATAAAGAATTTACTATGCAAATTCCTATGGTGCGTCGCGCAAGTCAGCACCCGGTATATGTGTATAGGATTGACTAAACTACATCAAACTTTTAACCTGCTAACTGAAGAGTATTTTTTACTTTTATTTAATTTAATTCTTATTAACGATAATACTAGATATACGACAATTGCATTTATTAAGTAATTAGTACCGTTGCTCATGATAATATTTGATAAATACTTAATTTTTAGTTAATTTTAGATTAATATTACTGGTTGTTAGGCTATAGAAAATATCTGTCCAAACCCAGGGGGGGGGGGTGGTTCGAACCCCACACCTGGCAATCCTTTTTGTTTGTCTAACAGACAACAGTACTTGACAAAATTATTTCAAGGTAATTTTATACATCAGCAAAAATTTCCAAACAAAGACACCATTCAATTTAGCGGTTGTGCAGATTTTTCTCAAACAATGGGTTTCATTGTTCAATTTTTACCAGTCTTGCACATTTTCAAGCAAGTTTGGACAGGCTTGAATCCTTAGACAATAACATTCGGTTTATCTGATAATAGAGGTCATTAACTGTATCAGCAAAAATTCCTCCAGACAACAAAGACTTCATTGTCCAATTATTTTTGCAGTCCTGTAGATTTTAAAACAATGGGCGTCATTGTTCAATTGGTAGATAATAACATCCTGCATCTGCAAGTCTCAACAAGTTTTGCATTCCCAGATGATGACTCACATCCTGTTGAGTCTGGGAAATATTTTTTGGTAAGCGTAGGAATAAAATTAGGCTTTTAGCCCCAAAATTGCCAAGGTGAGACCAATGACCTTGACCCCCGGCTAGGTCTCACCCTTGACCCCGGCTAGGCTTGCGACCTTGACCCCGGCTAGGCCAACGACCTTGACAAACCTGCGCAAAAACTCCGATCCGACCTGCGCAGTGACACATTTTGATCCAGAACACCCCTAGTTCCACTACCGCTCATTAATAGTATATTAGTATTGTTTGAAAAGAAGCGAAGCGACGACTCCAATTATTGTCAGATATAGGTAATTCCTTAACGTTCGTGATGCTTATGACGTTTTTTGCACGATAGAAATGTATTTTTCTTTAAACGTCAGTCAAATGTGACATTATACCACAGAACACTATGTGGTGGCACTGCAAGTCTAAGTCGATTTCGAGGTTAGCAGGTTAGATTTTCCGTCAGTTTTGACATAGACTGTCGCAAAACCTAACCTGCTAGGGTCGAATTTTTACTTACCATTCTAGAACAGTAAGCATAACTTACTGATTTGAAAACAAACGCGGTAACTAAGTAAAATCGTTCTATCGTGCAAAAAAGTACTTTTCAAAAATACAGAGATGTACAGGGTGTCCATTTAAACAAATCGAAATAATTGTATTTGCAGATTATGAGTTCTCGGAATAGCTTTAATACCTAGAGCAGGGAAGGAAAACTATTTGAACATTTAACGTAATTACATATTGGATGTTGGTGTATTGGCTTTTGTTTTTTTTAAATCTGATTTTATTTGACCTTGTAATTAATTTATTCCTGTATTTATTGTTTCTTTATGTTTATTTGTTTTTTGTTATGGACAAGGTCTAGGCATGCGGAGTACCAGGTACCTTATACATACTGACCATTTTAGTCATATGGCCAAACTAGTCCTTGTATCAACACGGACTGGATTTATATTTTCTAAACCTCGTTTTGTGTTTTCAGTTTTGGAGAGCCCAAGTGTTTAAGTAATTAATTTAACGGCATTTGTTTATTATTCCTTGAAATAATCATCTTAAGGCGCTACATTGTTTTTTATGTTTAAACACGCATATTTCAAAAACAGTTAAATTTGCTGGTATGAAGTAACATATCAAATAAAAGGTCATTAAAAGGGCTTTTGAAAAATATACCGAGCGTTCCATTTGAAAAAAAATCCGAATTATTAAATTTGTAAATGTTGAGCACCATGTAGAGATTAACACCCAGATCCATCATTTTACACTCGAAAAGCAGTTCACGAAAAACATAATTTTTTTGAAACGTTTTTCTTCATTCAGTTATTTTCTGTTACTTACAGCAGCCGCCTGAAGTTCAGATTTTTTTTGTATAAAATCGTTAATGTCTCCAAAAGATCTATGAAACATTATGAAAAAAATATTAGTTTTTCAATGCAAAACTGTTAAGCTACTAAAATAGAGTGCATTCCATTAAAAAATAAGTAAGTTTGATTTTAGCCCTCTTCTCTGTTGGTGCTATGCATACTTATGGACGCTTTTATGAGCAAAGAGGTGTTCTTAATTTTTAAGTGATATTCGTCACCTATATTTATCAACCGATTTCTTTAATAGTCTCTCCTTAGCAAGTCTTTGGAAAATAACATAGAAAAAAGAAGAGTTATTAGAGGTATAAAGAAATAGAAGAATTAATTAAACTGTAATAGTTCCCGCTAGCCGGCGAATGATGGAGGAGTAAAGTCTCAATTTGGTCATTTATTAAGATATTCCTCAAAGCTGCGTCTGCGCGAACATAATCGCTACAAAACAAGAAACTGCTCTCGCATCTAAGTCTAATCCTATTTATTAACTATTAGTTAATTATTTCCAGAACCAAAACACAAACATTGTTGCAACTCATCGTGTTATCAAAATGACAGCGATTAGATAACTAGTTGCAATAGGAGATTAACTCTAATGAATTTTTTACGACCGGCCAGAAAATTTGCAGTTTCCGGAAAAATTTTTCACCAGAAAGTAATGTTTTTTCCGGTCAAGATTGGAAAATGAGCATCAGGAACCGGTAAAAGCTTTTTCCGGTCCGTGATGCTTTCGTTACTATGGAAAGAAGTTTGTGTTATTGCTTGGATAGCTCATATAATCAGAAGTAATACTATAAGTACTTCGGTATTATCGGGTTATATGTATATAACTTGTTGCACAACAATAAAAGATTGTCAGTTTGACAGGTTAAATAGTCCGACCGCGGCAGCGGAAGGATTATTCTGTCAAACTGACACGATTTGTTATTGTGCAGAAAGTTTGAGATGTATAACCCGTTCAAAGTCCGCATTGTATTCGATTTGATTATTTTTTGAGTAAATTTTAATATTAGGATCAAATAAATATTTTATTGGCAGCTCGATTTGTTTCTACGTATTAACCTAGCTGAAAGTCATATCCATGAAAACAACATACAGTTGGCATAAGTTATGTATTGCGTTGCCTAGTGAAGTTACTTTAGTATAATCGACTTTCTATAATCGAAATTATACAAGATAACTTAATTAAATCCAGCCTTCTGGTTGGTTGAGATCGCTACAAAAAAAATAATTATATAAATAAAGGGGAATGATCCAAACTTGTGTGTCCGTCACGACAATTGCAGACGCTATGTTCCACATTTGCGTTTGCATGCCTTTCGCCGTCGCCTCGATTTCGCAACCGGGGCGGAGCCCCGAGGGTTCCCTTGGAGAGAGGCGGAGCCCCGAGGGCCCCTTGGAGAGGAGCGATACCCCGAGGGCCCTCTTGGAGAGAGGCGGATCCCCGAGGGCTTCTTGGAGAGGAGCGGAGCCCCGAGGGCCCCCTTGGAGAGGGACCGAGCCCCGAGGGCCTTCTTGGAGACGCGCCGAGCCTCGAGGGCCCCTTGGAGAGGGACGGAGCCCCGAGGGCCCCCTGGAGAGGGGAGGAGCTCCCGGAGACCCAAAGGCCCCCGTGGAGAGGGGCGGAATTCCTAGAGCCGCGAGGACTCCCCTGGAGAGGGGCGGAGCACCGAGGGCCCCTTGGAGAGGGGCAGAGCTCCGAGGGCTTCCTTCTTTGGTCAGGTGGACGGCAGGGGTGGCAGGGGAGGGGTGTGTAACAGAATGGAATAGCCCAACGCAATAGGCCTAAAAATGGTGGTAAATTGAATAGAATAGACGTTTATAAATAATAATGTCATAATTTTTTGAGTTTTCGAAAGTGAATTTGCAAGTCTGAAAGTATCGACCCGGATGTCGTAAAAAAATATTGCACCCCAAGCTTCCACGGCGAGCCGCAGGTGAGCCCTGGGATCTATTTGGTTCGACCTGCAAAACACTACTTTCCGGTATTGTAACGTAAATTACTATTTATGGATTTGATTACTATACGATATAAACTCATTACGCATTACTACGCCATTACTTGAAATTTATCTAGAAACATGATGAATAATCAAGGTAATAAAACAAAGGAGCAGATACAAAGGACAAATCAAGAAGTGGTCAATAGGAAGAATATGTCCTGTAACAAAGGTTTGAGAGGAATGAAGGGTTCTAATTTCTCAAAAACTTTAAATTTTAGGAAATTGGAAGAGCCATCAATAATATAAAAGGTAATAAGTAGAAATAATGAGAATGTGTAAGCGTCTTATCGATACTTTGACACAATATTGAGATGGAGTGGTTTTTGCGATGCGCTGTTTGGTATGCCTGCTCCTGAAGACGTATTAATTTAGTCTTCCTGAACTGTTAAAACAGTGCTTTCAGTGTGGGGACAGAAAACGCCTATAATGTGACATTTCATATTTAAAGGTGACAATGGATAGGAATTTGTACCCAAATCATTCAATAATTTAAAAAAGATACATCCGGTACCAAAGTTTCAAACTGGTGACCTTAAGCATTGGTTACTCGGCCGCTTGTAGTTTATTATTGGTATCCAGAATACAAATAAAAAACGGAGTGACTAATCGTACACATAGTATGTACGACTAGCCCGGACACTTGTCGTACACCCCATCTGTAGGGCTAGCCCGCCCGTTTTAATCGTACACACACTAGCTCCTCGCTCTCCAATAAATTGCAGCTGTTCACGTGTAATGAGTACCAGTTAGTTGACCGTGTAAAAGTGAAAAGTGTCCCACTATAGTACCTATGCAGTTTGACCAACATTATCAAGGTATCTAAATCTAATAATTATTTTTCAATAGGTAATGTTATACAAATGCAACATGTCTAACCTCAAAAATACCGTTGTTTGTAGAGATTTAACCAAACACGTGCCTCAAAATTTGTCTCACCTCGCTTCGTCAACGTGCTAATTTGTCGACGTGATTGTCTCGTCTGGCTAAACTTGATAGAAGCCCAATAGAAAGGTTAGCTCTAATTATAATTTCATTACTCAACAATTATTAGGTATACCAAAATATTGTTATTTACAGAAATGTGATGTAACTACATCAGGAATTTCAGAATTTATCTCGTCTCACCTCGTCAATGTACCTTGTTCATCAAGATTCAAAATGTTATCAGTCGGAAATACTTTCGAAAGTTATGAGGATTGGCAGCTCAGTTTAAAAGAATATGAAGATAAGAATTTTATATATTTTTATAAAAGAAATAGTCTAACAATTTCCGAGGCGAGAAAGAGAAAAAGAAAAAGGCAGCTAAGTGTAGTGATAACGTACGATACTATAAAATTGATTACTCATGTGCCAAAGGAGGAAAAAATTTTAAAAGTGAATCAAAAGGCCAGAGAAGACATAAAACATTACAGGATAATTGTCCAGCGAAGATCAAAATTAATATCAACGACAATTGTCAATTATGTATCACGGAAATTAACAATGAGTACAATCATGGACTTGAAGAATCCTCTTACCAATTTATGGCCAGAAATCGCAAACTAGATAAAAATGACAATGGACAATGAAGAAATGATGTACCTAATGCAAATGAAAGCTAACTCTAAAGATGCACAAAGTTATATTATGTCAAAAACTAACAAAGTTGTAACATTAAAAGATATTAGAAATTTGAAGTTTATTGCTAAAGCACCACCAATTACAAACAAATTAGAACAAGTTATTCCAAAACTCATTCAGGAAGGTGACTCAGTGAAAATTCTTCGAAATAGTGACAAAAACCTGATAGCAATTTACTACCAAGACAAAGCTATGAGACAAATGTTCAGATCATTCCCGGAGATACTTATGTGCGATGGTACATACAAACTCAATAATTTGAGCATGCCATTATATCTACTACTCGCAGTTGACGGGAATGGACACAGTGAAATAGTGTGTCCTTTCTTGTTAGCCAATGACGACGAAAATACTTTGGGTGAAGTGATACAATTATTCAAAAACGAAACTAGCAACCGGGAAAATACAAAAACTGTTTTCACTGACAAAGACATGAAAGAACGTCATATTTTCAAGCAAAAATTTCCAGATGCCACATTGCTGCTGTGCTTGTATCATACCCTGAGATCTTTCATAAGGGAAATTACTACGGAAAAGATGAACATTTCATCTGCTCAAAGAGAGCAATGTTTAACCTTGATGCAGAAAATTGCCTACTGCCATAGTGAACAATAGTATAAAGAACTGTACCAGCGCTTGATCAACCTAAATTTTCCTAAAGTCAGAGACTATTATGAATGAAGTTGGCATAATATAAAAGAACAATGGGTTGATGCCTATCGTCGTCATTGCCTAACATTTAGAAACAGAACGACGAATAGATTAGAAACATTCACCAAAAACTGAAAGCAGGTATTGAGAAATTATTATCTTCTTTGGATCAGTTTTTTACAGATTTTAAGAAGGTATTATCATCGTTGCGAATAGAACGAGACAAGGAGGTCCATGACTTACTTCTCAAACGTGAAATAATAATTGATTTCGGGCACGATACCTATCAATGGAAGTATCACAAACTAATCACTCATTTTGCTTGCAAACATTTGGTCCAGCAATTTTCATCCTTGTACTATTTTCAATTTTATTTCTATATCATCTGTCCCACTTTCTTCAATTACTATTCATAGATATTTTTTTATTCGCTAAGCATTCTATTTCATTTGGTCCTTCAAGAATGAGGTTACTTTGATTTGTTCCTCCACATAAATGTTTTGTCTTTTGTAGATTCATGTCGAGGTCCCACTGTTTATATGTTCTTTTAACTTTCTGACCATATACTCCAAATTTTTATATTCAGCAATAACAGCCTGGTCGTCGGCGAATTGCAATGTATAGACGGTTGTATGGTCTATCTCTATACCCATTCCTCAGTATTTTCATTTACATTGTTTAAAGCCCTTTCTATATATATTTGAAAAGAGTGCAAGGGATGCAGATTCTAGATGTCGTGTTTTTTTACTAGCCTTGCACTGCTTTAATTAACGTATGTTTAATATTTGAATGTCGCAGAACATCCCATAGTATGTTGATAGGGAGCGAATCATATACCTGTGGTAGGTCTACTCTTTTCTCCATTATCTGCTTCATAGTGAACACGTTATCCAAACAAGATATACTAGCTTGTTATATGAATTTTCCCGGCTAACACTCGCTAGCAAAAATTCCGGGAGCTGTAGGTATCATTTCCTCAAACCAACCACGTGTTTTAGTGGCCTATCCTATGAGAACCAAAGTTGCTGTCTCATAAACTAATCCAGGAGACGAACGCCCATGTGCGTAGCCAAGCCGGCTTCGAATATGTACAGTCCCTTGGTCGCATCTGCGCGTAGCTTATATGACGGTATTTTTGTCGAGAATTTGGATGTCAATAAAAACGCTCGTTAGGGCACTAGAAAGGTAGTAAACGTCATTTCAGGGGTGATATATGAGCCATAAAACACACGTGTTGAGCAGAATACCCCTTCTCTCAAGATTGGCCAAAATCGGTTACGCTATCTATTATTCCCTTAGCCCTTCAATCAATCACATTGCCCAATTAATAGGTTGCTGCATTTTCAACCGATAGTTGTGAACATCTGATTGTTTCTAGCCACAATCGGGCGTCCATTCTAGTACCATGGTGTCCGGATCCTTAAAAAGAGTTTCGCGGAGTCTTCTGGGCATTCAGAATTCAGCTTGAGCATTCAAATTAGGGTCTTGAAAGAAACCGTTCCGGAGCAAGTTGTGCAGTTGGTTTCGAGTGGCCTTCATGTGTATGTAACCAAGATCGGTTCAAATTTCTGGAGGACATCTTCTCATACCGTTCTGCAGTATTAATCACGGAACTGATCAACCTGGGTTAAGCTAATATTTCACCAAACACAGCGCCGTCCACTGCATCGACGTATACAGCGATACGTTTAATGACGAATGCTAGAATATCACATTTGAGCGTATTTTTGAATGTACCGATCCTCGTTCTTCGTCTCGACTGTGATGGCTTACTACAGGCGCCCCAAATGTTTTGCCTCTCACAGCTTGTTAATTGTGTGCCTTTCGCTTCCTGCTTGTTAAATGGTTAAGGGTCGTCGCTCTCCTTGGCATGGCATTTACGTGCTGAGTGAAAATTTGACTCTGGAATTTCTTTACACTTACAATTATGTGGATTTGGTTCAAAAGTGACGTTACTAGTAAATTAATTAATTATGATGACGGATTAGCCTAGCTCCGTATCTGGAAGACGGAATTTCCCTTTTTAGCTCTGATTTTACTTATGAGGTTATGTTACACGCCAAAACAGGTATTACGACAAAAGCCAGTTTGTTACGGCAAAAATCGACTTTACGACAATGGCACTCAGTACACTAGGGGGAAAATGCTGGCTAGAAGGATTCACCCTAATCAAACCTCAACGGTTGTGTAACAAAATAATTGTCCGACTGCACTCAGGGAGATGGGCGTGGTTCTGTCTGACCAGGCTGTTAGTTAGAGCGAGATATCATTGCAATAAAGGTGGTCATACATGCAAGTAAAAGGAAAGGTATTTTAGGGGGCCACGGGTTTGAATTGTGGTGGGGACTATATGTATGAGAGACCTTGTATAAGCCTGAAGTCCAAGGTTTGCAATCCCGTCGGCGCTCCTGGGCGGCGTCTCCATCTTAATCGGAAACTTACCTTCAGGGGTTAAACAGCTCCCATGGCTCCACCTTACATTAGCTTTACAGCTAAATAAAACCACATAAATTTGACACAAAACGCATACGCAAATCAGAAAGAAACAAAGATCACTTAGAATACCCGTCTTTTGCTTCAAATAACAAACTGAGTGTACATTTACACTTCAAATAGAAATTCCTTAAATTAAAGTAACAAGCAAATGGGATAAACAATGAACATATTAAAATATAATCGACGAGGCCAATTATCATCGAAGCTGCCTTACAATGTGTGACAATTTCAGAAGTAAGCGCTCAATATACAATTACCGTGTTCGATTATGGGTTTGGCGTCACTCCGCCCACTGTGAAAGGGAATACTACACTCTAAGTTTTAACGTACACTACATCACAACTGATTGGACAGTACTTGGTAATTAAGCGACTAGTTTGGTGTTGATGTCCAGTTGAAAAGCCGTCGTTCAGGAACGCTGCGTTAGGCGGTCAAAGGGGACAACGTCGGCAACCAGGAATGGCAAAATTCGGGAAATTTGTGACCAAAAAGGTGTCCCAGGGGAAGAGTACTCACAACACGATGACGGCAGCATACACAACCTTGCATAAGAAAACACGGTAGGAGCACATATCGACAATTTTTGCCCCGCAACAAAATTTAGATATCTTCGAGCTGGTTTTATTTTAAAATTCGTAACAACGGTTAGTGCATAACTTATGCAACGCCGCCACGATTCAACAACAAACCAACATACCGTTTATGATAGACCGAAACACACGATCACCCTCCCCGACGGGTTATCACCGCATCTTCCACACTTGGTGCACCACCGCACTGCTCGATAGTCAGAACTCGCATTCCCCACAACGGCTCTAACTTTCGTAACCGCGGTGGCCGCTTGCACAGAACCACTCCGCTTAGCTCTGTAAGGTCAACTGCCACGAGAAAAGAAGACGCACAACCAAAATTGAGGGGAGAGATGCACAGGCAGGACACAAGTGCGCACCGTAAAATGTACAGCTGCAGGAACATATGGTCAACTGTCTCGATAAACGACAGGGGTGTGGGGAAAATACGTTTGCGCTCTCTTTTCCACTCAAACAACCGATTCATTCCATCATCGCATTCCAGCAGCACCTTTGCGCAAAGAAATTGACCGCCGTAGGATCGAAACAGACTATATTGCGTACGGGGAAGCGATTGCAAGCAGGCACAAAATTTTAAATGCGCTCTACAAGAACAAGAGGTCTGAGTTCGTAAAGTAAACGCGAGATTTTCACCGGGCCTTATCGAGATGTTTAGTTAGCTGATGCAAAGTTTTTTCCTTTAGACGTAAAGTTCAAGCTGAACATTCGGCATTGTAGAACTTGAAAAATGTATTACCAAAAAACTCTATTTTTTGCATATTGCTACCAATTTGGCATCCAACGTAAACCTTGCAGAAGAGGAAGAACTTAGTATAATATTAAGAGTGCCATAAGCAGTCTATAACAATTTCCAACTTACTAAATATTTGTCTGTGAATTAAAATACCTGCCGCCTGGTCTACACTACAATGCGTGAATAGAAAAATATGATACATTTTCAGTTTCTAATTGCTTTAAGAAATCGATAACACTAATCAAATGTGTTGCTAGCATCCTTTTTCTTAAAAAAATCTGTATAATATTGCATAATTATCCGACACCCTAACACCATTAGTACTCAGGTTACGGCTGATCCAGACATCAATTTTTTCTGGCGACCAAATCTGAGCAATTAACTCTGAAACAGACGAGACGTAACCCAGACTTTTCTTGTCTGATGCTGCTCAGATATTCATACATTTCTTTCAGTATGCAGAATGCACTTTACGACGGTTTCGGTGCGAAACAGTTTTATCGCTGGAAATTTAATTCTCTCTTGGGAAGTTCAGGAAACTAAATAAATAACCAAATGAGTAAAGCGTAATTGGATGTTTACAACAACGTGACATGATGCCCGCTCGTTAAAAACGAATTTAAGGAACTCTTGGGGTCCGACACGTACTATCGAAGCGAATAAAAGTTCTCCCAGCAGCGCCAGCGGAGAGCCAATTTTTAGGTTTGGCAAATCGAGCTTCGTAAAGAGCCACGGTTGATAACCGATTCCGTTTGCAGGTCAGCAGCAGCGAAATATTCGATTACTTTACGAGCTTTTAACGAAAGTTTTCTAAAGTTCGGTGGTCTTCAAAACTATTGTCAGTAATTTTCGTTAAGTCCATCTAAAGTTACGAGTGACACGGTTATTTATGTTTAATTGCAGTATAAGTTGAAGCTGAACAAACAAGTTGGCAGATCTGGAACTGTGTGCCTATTAATATAATTTATTGACATTAAACGGTCTATTCCGGATCACGGGATAATAGGATCGCTTGAAATACAATTCATCCAATCTCTCTTAATGGAAAAATTATTTATAAGAAAGCCGGTTCGAGTCTGATCTGTATTCGGATATTTTATACGTTATTTGATGCATCGAATCAGATGACGAAGAGTATATAGTATCTGGGGAGGTGTGCAGTTATACCTAATTAACATAATTAGCAGTTGATTTATGGACTGCAATCTCCAATAAAACGGAACCTTGTGCTGTTTTGCTGTTCAGATAACAACTTAATTACCTTTGCATCCAATGTTGCAAGAGGAAATTGAGTGAGAACTCTATGCGTTTGAAAGTACACTGTTTAAGAAATATATCCCTTCATGACTATTTACAAGGAGCTTGAATAACGTATTTAATAGACAAATGTTGCGCTTACCTTAATTTGCAAATGTGCAACTGGCAAACTCGCTACCTTGGGGTTAGAGGTAAACATAGGCTTTAAATACTTGAATATAACTTACACGTAATTTACTCTTCCCGTTTTACTACTCTGGTAGCTTAGAATCTACCTTAACTTCCTGAATTTGAAGTAACACTGGATGGTACTATAAACCTTGGTATAACTCCTTACATCAAAAGATAGGTGAGGAATAATAATGTATAATGTATGTATGTATTACTGTTATTACTATTACCGTTATCACTCAAAAAGTTGACATACGGTTTTTGTAAATAGCTTTAATTTCTGTTTATAATCTGCAATTGGTTTCAGCTACGCAATGCATTCTTTACCGTTCTGTTACAATATTGTGTTTGATCACCCTAGAGTTCTCATCCTTTGTGGATTCCACTGCGATTCTTCTTTTGGTTTTCGTAGTCTGTGACAGCTATGCCCATACCGTCTCTTATTTCTGTCTATCTTTTATCCACAATTCTTCTCCTATACGCAAAACATGGCTAAACTCTTTCCTTCACACATTTTTCACAATGTACATTTCGTCAACCATTCTTCGCAAAACTCTTAAATCAAAATCATCGAAAACAATTTTCGTGGGAGTCTCCCTTCGGTTTCTGCTCCTTAGGAGATGTTAAAGGAGAACCTGAACTCCTTTTTCAAGGAAAAAAGTATTACATGCATTATGTTTTAATGGCTATTCAGGATAATAATATTGTAGACTTTTAAGTTTTCCCTATCCTTACGAACTTACGTTCCCAGAAAGATTAATTTCCCAGTTGCTGGGGCTGCTAATTTTGTAGCTTGTTCTACAGGAAATAATAACGTACGTTCCAGAAGCATTTTGTTCATCACAAATCTATAAGATTTGCAATAACACTTCATATGTTCTGAATGTACAAGTTTTCCTCTTTTACAGCTCATTCTAATTCTATGTAAAGAGGAATTTAGTATTACATGAATATATGCTACCAAAATATTATTAATGTGTACTAATAACAGCTACTTACAGTAAAATTTCAGAAAAAAAAATACTTAAGGTTTGAGGTGATACAACCAAGCTGCCTGGAATTAAACGACGAATAGGTAACCCATAACAAAAGTAACAAACGAAGAAGAGCAATGCTAACAGTAACAACAACAGTTAACAAAGAAATAAACTAATTAATACAGTACACGGAAACCTGGAAATTAGTCACATCTATCTGAGGCGATACTAGCAATTGCGAAACTCCGCTTGTGTTATTTCATATGAATGCACCTCGACGCCAAGCTTGCTTTTTATTGGTTCTTTAGCTACCTTTACTTGAATTTTAGATTTGGTTCACATATTTTCCGCTTTCTTTGTGTGCTTTGTTGCACTGTATATCGCCATTAATAGCCTTTTCCCGCTGCTGATCATGTAAGTTAGTGATACAGCCTTAGTAACAAAACGTGTAAGTCGGTGATTATATTTGTTTGCTGCTTTTGCTTGACAACGGAACTTAATATTATTATTAAGTTCCTAGGATAATAAAATTAGCAAAGCAAGATGCAGACTGAGAAGTTTTGTTTATACATTCCAAGTGTTTATGTGACATGTGACACTCACAGGTAACACGACTCACGAAAACTAATCCTGTTGACAGGTGACAAACCAAACGATTTTTTCAAAAATCTAGGAAAACTTCGATAAGCAGCGGGAAAAATATAATAAGATAACTCGGAATGTATCGCCTATTAACATTTTCGGCAGGCAACAAGCCGCGACTTCGTCTTGGCTTGTACTTGCCTACCTCAAATGTTAATAGGGCCTTACATTCCTTGTTACTTAAATAGCTATTATTGTTACTGTAGTAGATTTAATTTCTAGAGGACTTACGGTAGGCCTTCATTTTACTTTTCCTTGACAGTGTAGATCACCTAGTTACATTTAAGAATTTTATAAGTGAAGTTGACATACGTCTATTTAAATAGGCTGAATTAACTGTGATGGAATTTTATTTGCTTATTAACTAGAAAGTGTGAGAAATACTTATTCATTAAATGAATGACAACTTAGTTTGCTTGTAAAACAAATTTGCAAGATATATTTGTTATTTCAATAGCTCTAACCTATAAAAATGTAACATATTATTTTGACGTTTTTCTGACTAGGTGTTTACACTCATAAAAATGAATTAAATCACGGTCTACTGCAAGTTCTATGGAAATCACAGCAACTATACCAATATTCAGCCCTACTTTGCAATCGAACTTGTCCCGTGCCCCATACGCTACTTTACTATAAATTTTAATTGCTCTTTGTTTGCTAGTTAGTTCAATCGTATTATCACAAGACCCGCTCTTACTTCAGTGCAGTTAAGAGATGTGTGTATATTGCTCGTTTCGGTTTGCTTGTGATCACCTATAAAACTGTAATCATACATGCAAGTCCTGCTAGAAATTAAAACTTACTAGTTTACATGAACATACATATACCCTCAAGAGCATACATGCATGAAAATAAATAAAAAGAATGTATATGCACAATGGAAATATAAAAATGTTATATGCTATCAACATTAGCTAAGAACGGTCCACGGCTTAATTCTGAAACTACTTGCTTAGATACACCTCAAATAGGGGTGTGATGGTCAATGCGCAAAGGTAAGTCAAAAACAATTCGTCCGAACAAGACATACTTTCGGACACAAATTCCAATCTATGCGACTCTGTCTTCGGTAGCTTCAGATCAGCTGACGGATGTATCAGCAAGGTTATGCAAGCGCTTTGTGCGGAAGCGCTGATTCAGCAAGTACACGTCCGTCGCTTTTGGGCGCGTAATTGCTAGTTGAGACTATTTCACAATTTGGTGCAATATCAGGTGATTCCTTATTACGTCTTTGATTTTCCCCAACCTTCCTGGGCCGTACATTCACTCCTAAAATGTAATTATAGGAACTAATCTTATGTTATACTTGTTCGGAATAATCTCGTACATTAACCTCATCTACTGCTCCTTTGAAGCTAGAATAGCGGCTTTCGGCTCTGAAGAATTACCGGTGCCTCGGTGTTGATTCCAAGGTGGTTATCTGTTCTCGAGGCTGTATTTGGGTATAAGAATAACGAGGCGTTGACTGCTCTTAACGCAGGCAACACATAAACTATCAATCGCTCTTTATAATACTTCACGTGGCCGTTGCTTATCTTTGGACGTAACGCACCGGTCGCCTATTAATGAGCGACTGAATCCACGCTTTTCCATTGGCGCATCATTTGCTTTCGTTCTATTAAAAACCTCAACGACTGCATTAGCAGGTTGGTACCGCACGACTTAACACTCAATGCATGTTTTAAATACGTACTTTGTCATAATCTAATAATTACGGTGTAGCAAAAAAAAGTCGCGCGCACTTAGTTGGGCGAAAAAATGTCGCCCTCATTTGGTCGCACGAAAAAAGGGCGGGTAGGAAAATGTACTATTTGTTAGCTATTTGTTTATACTTAAAATAAAATTACAAAATTTTTCATATTTTTTGATATCATCATGGAATTACTTGTAATAGAATGAAAGAAATGGCTCAACAAGTTGAACTAACAACACAAGGTATATTAGCTACTGTTGCACAAGAAGTTTCTTTGGGTGCAACTGGGCAGTTACCTTCCATTACATTGCTAAAGCGAACTGTTCAACACATCCGCAAAAAAAAAGCTATTCCGGCAAATCCTAGAAATTTAACCAAGCTTGTCATTCTGGAAGAATACACCAGAAATAGAAATGGCGAACCTTTTATTTTATTCGATAGTGTTCCAAACCAACAAAGAATTTTGATATTTTCCACCGAAAGAAATTTAACTTTTATGGAGAACTGTGATCACTGGTATGCTGATGGAACATTTACGTGTACTCCTCTATTATTTGGTCAGCTGTATACAATCCTTGGCGTACAGTATAGCAACGTTGTACTGAATGTTTATGCTCTTCTTCCCAATAAGGCTAAGGAAACATACACTCGACTGCTTCAAGAATTAATAACCTTAAGACCAGGTTTACCACCTGCAACAATAATGGTGGATTTTGAAAGAACAGCAATATAAGAAGAGTTTTCTGAAGTCAGAATCCGTGGTTGTTTCGTTCATTTTACGCAATATTTGTGGAGCAACATGCAAGGTACAGGATTGCAACAAGTTTATACAGAATTTTACTCTACATCTGCGACAACTGGCAGCTCTTGCGTTCGTACCCGAAGAAAATGTGGTTGCAACGTTTGAAGGGATACTGGACAGCGAATTTTACACGCAAAATAAAAATTTGTTATTACCATTCGTAAACTACTGTGAAGATGTGTGGATAGGTCGTTTGGATCGACGACACCAAAAGAGACAACCGCAGAAATCTTTGTAATTGGTTCATAGAGAAAGATATACCACTTACAAATAATTCTGTCGAAGGATGGCACAACAATTTATCCTCTACATTAAATGTAGCACATCTAAATTTACGGAAATTCATCAATGCGTTAAACATAGAGGAAAAGAGGTCTACTTAAATTTTAGAGTAAACATAGACAAATTAGAACTGCGTCTATTAGTCTGCTAAGATGCATAATATATTATTTTCTAAACTAAAAATAATTCTACAATTCATGTATATAATAGAATAAATAAACTTCTTCGGGGGCATAGGTAGGACACCAACCTGGCAACTGTGCTATTAGGACCTCTCGAACTAGATTATCGATTCTCCCTAAGTCTGCTCTGCTTGGCGACGATGGTTATAACTAGAGTATTAATCTAATTAGCATGCAAGATGGCCGCCCGGATTTCAAAAAATTCGGAACTTTAATGGTGATTAGAAGTTAATACGACCGTCAGGGCGTTTATTCCGTTATGTGGGGTTGTGTTAGTGACTCAAGCTCATAGAGTACTAATTTTTACTGGTAAGTTAGAACTCAAAACTATTTTTAGCAAAGAATGGCATTGAAGGGCATTGAAACAAATCCAGGTATCTCTTGGCGTTATAGGAGGCGGTGACACAGCTCTAATGGTGCCATGGAAGCAAACGACTACTGCAGTCAGGTTTTACAGCCGAATTTTCAGCTACGTGAACATAGCCATTAGCTGATACCGGCTTGTGAGGTGGTTGCAGAAAAGAAACCCCACGGCAGACAACTGATTTATGAGGTTCGATTGTTGGAGGAAAGGGTAGGATCTTAGTTCCAATTGAAAAATGCCGGACTACCGGCGAGAAGCGAGAACGACGGGCGGTGTAAAGTTAGCAGCTCGCTGCAGATACTGGAGGCCTAAAGCGACCCTGAAACCTTCAAGCTGGAGTCCGAGCCTAATTCACGTCTCTTTGGCCGTGACCGGAAAGGTCAAGGGGAATCACATAGAGAATCGGGCGTTTTACCTTCTTTGGAATTTTATCACGGACCCGAGTGTCGGAAATCGAAAAATGTGCACAATTTAAATGCATTACTAATTATGTGTTTCAATTAATTTATGTTATAGTGTTTTTTTTTTAAGTAGATTAGTTTGGTCTTGTTGAGGATTGGTTTGCTTCTAAGCATTGTCTGAATATATTTTTGGTTGACAGAATCAAAAGCTTGTTCGTAGTTCAATTAGCAACTATAACATTGGATAGGCACCTGTTGCGTATCCACTGAATGATTTTTCTCTGAATCATCACTGTATATTTATTTCTCACCTCAAAGTTGACTATGAGCAGTCGCCGCTGATCTACATGACGGCAATGAGAGGCGTTTCCTGGGCGGCGTCGTAATAGAGCGTCGGTATACTGGATGGTTGTGAAACGATTAATGGCGGGACTTTACGGAGTCTGTATCTGATCCAGCATCGACAACGTCGTAATTTAGTAAAATTGGCCGACAAATCTTCTGATGCAACTGCATTTATGGAAAAGAATTACGCAAAATCAAGCACACATTCCCTGCTTGACTTTGGCTCACCGACTCAGTCGCGATACCCGCGTTATGCTGAACCCGCGTGAGAAGGAAGGGTTTTTATAGCTCACATAATCATATCAAATATCAACAGTAGCCTAGTAATTATCCACCGATAACTTGTTACAGTTAATTTGTCAACATGGACTCGGACTCTTGAATACCAAGCATGATGCACAACAAACTTTCAGCACTCCAGCGGATTTTATCATGCAAATACGATAAGCAAATTTATTTATATTTAAAACTGATAATTATAAAGTCAGTCTCGTATTAGCCGTAGTTGCTAGCGATTATTCTAAGTTTTAAATACTGTATGTTTATAATAAAATCCGTACTTTAAAAGTGAACCATGTTTTAAAAACATAATTGGCGCTGCGAACAGGATAGCTAAACGGTTTATAGTAAAAGCGGTATATTTCAATATTTTATTGGCTATCCAAAAAGAAACTGTTGCAAGATCCCTGCCTGCTTCATCTGGATCTGCCTGAAGCATTTCCATCTCAAGAAGAACTTTACCTAAGCTAGGTCCAGCTTCAGCCGCAGTAAGTCTCGCCTGGACATCAACACATTCCAAAAGAACTTCACCTGTCGAAGTTTCAATTGGACAAACCGTCCAAAGAACCTTGAACAATAAGGGATTCTACAAGGCAACCCCGCTAGGCATACCACCCTAGAGATGCTATTAGCACCCGTATTTAAGTCATTGTATGAGTTACTTTACATATAGATCTAGATCCCTCGTAAAACGCGATTATCTTGATTGTAAATTGAAATCAAACCCGAATTTAGAAATGGTTGTAAATTTTTCAGAATTGAATCTAGCCAGAGAAATTGTTCCTAATTATGAAGGTGGTGTAACATATTTAACATACTACATTCAACAGTGTGAAAAATTTATAAGTACTTATAAAATCAACACCGAAGATCAAGAGCAATGCTCTACAAATAAGTTAATTTTCAAATTATGTCGTTCGGAGTTAGTCGGTGCTGCTCGCGAGACCATAATTATTTCAAATTGTGTCACTTCGTCCCAAGTCAAAATTGCACTATTAAATCGATTTGGAGAATAACGATGTGAAACCATGTTAGAGCATGATTTAATAAAATGCTATCAAAATCACAGTGAAAGTTATAATCTATACTACAAAAAAATGAAATCCAAATTACAAGTTTTGGAACACATCAATATTAGAGAGGAGAATTCTAAGTTCAAAAAATTTCAAACTGAAATGTACAATAATAGAGCTATGAATACGTTCTGTGCAGAATTACTAGAATCTTACAGAACATTTATTTCTAGCAAAACTGTGACTTCTTTAGAAGATGCTCTAACCCAATTAAGAAACCACGATAATCATCAGCAACAAGTAAATTTCTTGAACTTTATTAGAAGTAAACAATCAACAAAAATTATTAGGCAACCACAGCAATAGCTTAACACTAGATATTTACCAAATAAAGAATATTCATCTTTCATATTTGCTAACGCTCAGAATTCGCGACCACTGCAAAATCCAAATCAATTTTCATGTTTTAACTACCAACATCCTGCTTTCACATTTTGTAAATAATTCAAATCAATTTCCTCGTGAACCTATTCACATCGAGTCGAGACCAATTCAATAAAAATTTCCAACTAACTCTAGGTTTTTGCCTACACCCATGTTAATAAGTACGCGAAATACAAACCAATTTAACAAAAGTCAAAATCAAAATTATTTTCGGCAAATCAATTCTGGAAATTTCATTTCTGAGGAACATAATCTATAACAATCAGAATATTATGAACAAAATACCGACTTTTACGATAATAATTACGATACGTATGGTTAGAAAATTCAGACAACCAAAACCTCTGCGATAATCAAATAGAAAATCATTATGGGGATCAAAATGAAAATTTTCAGTTACCGGCCTCAACAGAACCAACTTCGATTTAAAGTATTAATTGATTCTGGCGTTTCAAACTCCATTATAAACACACAAGTCGCAAAAACTTATTTCAAAAATTACTCTTTTAAAAAATCATTTACCATTAGAATCTTAAGTCAAATTGTAACCGACGATTCAACCATTTCATAACGGTTACTTAAAGATCACGGAATAAATAACAATATTAATTTTCATGTAGTACAATGGCATGATAGTTTTGACTCCCTATTAGGCAGCGAAGATCTTAGAAAGCTAGGAGCAAAAATTGATTACAATCAGCAGAATCTAGAAATCGATAATAAAAAAATCCTTTTTACTTTGAATCAAACCCGTTTAATTTTAAACCAATAAAACAGAAAGCAAAAAATTATGTCCAAATCTCCGTTAATATAAACGAAGGGCAAGTTGTGGTTCCCCTATTAGAGCTCAACAATAATATTATAATTCCCGAATCAATAACTTACGAAAAAACGGATATTGTATAGTTCCAGTTGAAAATCTAAGCAAAGAAATATATATTAATTTTCACCATCAAATCGACATCCAACCGCTGACTAATGTTGAATTAAGTTCTAATTCAGACACTAACAAAGAAAAACTTGATGTCTCAAAAGAAATTAGAATAGATCATTTAAACTCAGAAGAACAAGTAGAGATTAGTGCCCTCTGCAGAAAATATCATATCTTTTATAACGTCAAATGCGGTTTATCATTTACCAACGCAATCAAACACTCAATTAGAACTACAGACAAAGAACCCGTTTTTTCAAAATCATATTACTTAAAAAACGAAATTCAAATGCAATGTCAAAAACTCTTAGATAGCAAAATAATTCGACCCAGTTTTTCACCCTACAGTTCATCTGTTCGGATAGTCCCAAAAAAGATAGATGCCACTGGAAAAAATAAATGGCGACTGGTCATAGATTATCGTAAACTTAATGAAAAAACTATAGAGGATAGATACCCATTGCCAAGGATAGACGAAATATTAGACAATTTAGGTAGACGCACTTACTTTTCAACCCTTGACTTAGCGCTAGGATTTCATCAGTTAGAAATGGATGCAAAATCCATCGAAAAAATCGTCTTTTCCATTGATAACGCACACCTGAAGTATATACGTATGCCCTTTGGACTACGGAATGCCCTAGTACGTTCTAACGCGTTATGGACAGCATTTTAAGGGAATAACTTTATAAAAGTTGCTTTGTATACATTGATTATGTTGTAATTTTTTCTAAATCATTACGAGAACATGTAAATCATATTAAATAGATTTTCCAGAAATTTAGAGAATACAATTTAAAAATACAGCTTGATAAGTCGGAATTTCTGAGAAAATAAGTAGAACTTTTAGGACATGTCATAACACTTGATGGTATAAAACCTAATCCCTCAAAAATAGAAGCTGTTCAAAATTATCCTTTGCACAAAAATACCAAAGAAATTAAAACTTTTCTCGGTCTAGAAGATTACTACCGACGTTTTATTCAAAATTTTGCCAAAATGGTTTATCCCTTTACTCGGTGTTTAAAAAAGAATACAAAGATTGATATAACAAATCAAGATTATCTCGAAGCATTCAATAAGTGTAAAGACCTCTTAACTAATGCCCCTATTTGTTCTTACTCAGATTTTCACAAGACTTTTCGTGTTACTACTGACGCTTCGAATACAGCAATATGTAGTGTTCTCTCTCAAAATTCCAAACCGATCGCTTTTTATTCTGACATATTAAATTCAGGAGAAAAAGTTACTCTACCATAGAGCTTGAGTTGCTCTCTATAGTAGAAGCCGTGAAACATTTGAAACCGACCATAAACCTTTAGTTTGGCTTTTTTCTTTGAAAGGCCCAAATTATAGATTGGTTGAATGGTGATAAAGGTTAGAAGAATAAGATTACAAAGTACACTATAAAAATTTAAGGAAAATGTATTAGCAGAAGCACTGTCTCGTATTGAAATTAATATTAACGAAAAAACCATTAATAATGAAATTGTAGACATTATTGATGTACTTCATATCGACACCTTTAGTTTTGACAGTAGTAAATTTCTTACACTAAGTGACCTGTTCTCGCGTTATACTCAAGCCTATTGTATAGAAGATGCTACAGGTATAACTGCTTTAAATAAGCTTCTTTATTATTATTTTCATCATGGATATCCACGGAAAATATAGTATGTGATGAAGAAAAAGAATTTAAGAACAAAGTATTTGAAGAATATTGCTCAATGTTCAAAATTAATGTCCACTTTACTACAAGTTACAATCCTAGTTCAAATTCTCCAATAGAACGAGTTCGCTCAACCCTTCTTGAAAAATTAAGAATAGCAAAATTAAATAACAATGAAACAGCTAAAGAATTAATGACAACCGCAATAGTCACCTATAATCAGTCAATTCATTCCAGTACAGGATACACCCCGTTTACACTTTTGTATGGCCCTTTTGAAGATTAGAATGTTTTTGAATCTTATAATCAAAAACAGAAAGAAGGAATTCTACCTTTCTATGTACAATTGTATAATAAACAATTAAATAGGGACATTAGTAATTTAGCAAAAATAAATCAAGATAAAGTGAAATTCGATTTTAGCGAACCAGTAGCCAATTTTACCATACAAAGAATTAGAAAAACAGTCCCTATTACGATAAAATAAATGTAAGAAGAGTAGAAAAGGATAAAATAATAGGTATCAGAGAAAGTTCAGGTAGACTAGCTAACCTTCATACTAAGAAGTTGGAAAGAATTAAAAAGAAACTTCTGTTGCAGACTTAGCTGGCTGAGTACGAGCCTGGGTCTTAGAGCGCAGATTCTGGAAATTAATGGATACTTCCCTGAGGATCTACAAACAGCGAGATTGTTAAATCATCATCACAAATTCTACTTTTATTTTAACATTACACAATTAAGAACAAGCTATTATAAAATTTTATAAAGTATAATTATTTTAGAAGTAAAAACAAATAATTCAGGTATTCAGAGACTGATTAATTTAACAAAAGAAAATTGTAAATGAATAAATCAATTTGCCAAATTTAATTCTTGGACAAAAAGGTCTTTAATAGATGGATTACTGACTGTAATTAAGTATATAAGTGGAAATCCTGATAGTAATGATTTAACAGAGATAAATAAGAATTTTCAAGCACTGTATGAACCCCATGGTAATGTTGTTAAACAAGTAAATAAATTCAGTTCGTTTGCTAATCACATATCAGCACGTTAGGTGAAGCACTTTGAAACTAGTAAAAATAATTTGAATTCTCCCGTGACAGCTATTAATAAGTTAAGCAATATAATGGACATACAATTTTTAGTTCAATACAATGATTATATAAGTATGAAATTATATAACAACCTTTATAGTACTGAAAGAACACTTTCTTTAGCATCAGCTGGCATATTCAATTTAAAAATAATTAAATTGAAAATTAATTGAAATTGAAACCCACAGAATTGTCTAATCTTGACCCAAATCATTTATACACTGTTATAGAATTTTCAAAGTTTCAGATTCTTTCTTCAAAAGAAATAATAACTTGTATTTTATCTTCACTCATCCTGGATCAATTCCTATACAAATATTCCAGAATTTATCCTATACCAAATGCAGAAGGTAAAATAATGCTGCCACCATAGAAGGATCTAAAGGTACATTTTGGGCCAATGAAGTGTGTAAAAGTGTTAGTGAATAGACTATTTGTGTTAGTACTCCAAGAATAAACAAATGTTCACTAAATAATAGTCATACTGACTGTGTTTATGTTAAAGTTACTAACGATTATAAACTTTATACCCAATTGGATAATGGTCAAATCTGTGGTGAAAAGGCAAAAGAGTATAAGTCAAAAATGATCATTTTACAGGAACATCAAAAAACTATTTTGCTGGAGATTTGAGAACAACATTTAATTCTTTTCGCTGGTAATCAAAAGAATCAAGTCGATTTATTGACTACAGCTTGCTTTGCTATTGATTCTAAAACTATTTCTACTAGAAAATAAATAAATACGGAACTTATACCTTATCGCATCTCCTTTTATTCATTTTATAAAATAGCAAAAGAGTACAAGTTGACATATACCTTTTTGCAATTTCCCGGAGTATGTATTTTCTGATAAATAATTACTATGACAAAACAGCTTATGTAGACATAAACTAAACAAGAATATGTGGTTTCGAGTTCGAATAATGTGAGGTTATATGTAAACTTACCGGTTAAGTTCTTGTTACAGCACTTCTGCAAAACTTGTACGCACGAGAGCGTGTGTCCATTTTGGCACTTATTCGTTAAACTACACTATAATAACTAATAATAACACTGGAAAATTGGACCGCTAAAACACGCTATTGCACCTGCATGGAAATGCACTCGTAGTACAAGTGTATTAAGTTATTTGTTTCCAACGAAAACGGAAAGTTATGAAATGGCAAAAGGGTATAAGTTAACATATGCTGTTCTGGCGTTGCAGATAACTTTACGAAAAGCTTTGACTCGGGGTATAAGTACACATGTATATATTTACCATTGCCTAAATTTGTTTTTTATCAATTTTTAGTGAATTTTCAGGGAATAAGTCTACATATCCTATTTAGAAAACTTGATGTAACAATGCGGTTATGGTTTGTAGACTTATATCCTCTTGTATTTAGATGCCCGATATTACTCTGGATACGGGGCATCAATAAAATCAAAAATGAGATAAGTCGACTCATACCCTTATGCCTTTTTGCCACAGAAATATGAGTATCCAGTAAATCTGATTTGACTGTTACAGAAGAATGTAAAAATAAAATTAATTCCACAGCTATTGTAGGAAATGTTCTATTGAATTCTGCAATCAATTGTAAAATTGTAATCAATGATCAAACATTCGAAAATAGCCATATCAATTTTACGTTTAAAAATCAAACCAATAATAATAGCAGTTATAAGAATAACACAAACATAAATCTAAGACAATATCATTTAAATGGTTTTAATAGTTTAAAGGAAGATGCAGAATCACTACAAGACACCGTTAATTTTGAACCTATATTATTTGCTAGACATCTGTCTATAACTGCTGTAATTATTGTTGTATTCTTATGTTCGTGTATTATTATGTATGTACTTAGATATAAGATTTGGGTATATTTCAGCAAAAAAGTAAAGAATCAGATAATATCGTTGAATGAACTTAAAACACAACCTACCATACAAAACGAGGACGTTTTGTTCTAAAGATGGACGAATCATATCAAATATCGACAGTAGCCTAGTAATTATCCACCGATAACTTGTTATTGTTAAATTGTCAACATGGACTTGAACACGAAGCATGATGCACAACAAACGTTCAGCGCTCCAGCGGACTTCATCATGCAAATACGTTAAGCAAATGTATTTATACTCAAAACTGATAGTTATAAAGTCAGTCTCGTATTAGCCGTAGTTGCTAGCGATTACTACTAAGTTTTAAATACTGTATGTTCATAATAAAATATTTATTTTTAAAGTGAACTGTGTTTTAAAAACATAATTATATGTTTATTACCAATAGCAACAAAATAGTACATTGTGTATCTAGGACGAAAAGCTTAACATTCCCAGACGACTGTGAATATTGTTGGGCGAGGCGAATGCCGAGCCCAACAACACAGGAGTCTGGGAATGTTGCTTTTTGTCCAAGATACACATACTATTTTTCCGCCGATTGATACGAGTAATTAAAAAAATTCGTAAATTGTACTCAAATATTCCCTGCCTAGGCCGGGAATATTATTCCTGTACAGTTTTATTGTAAATTACCTAGCAACGGCTGATGTAATGGAATGTTTGACTTTGCAATAATGTGTCAGTTCTAGTACGATTGGCGGAAAAATATCTTTATTTACTTCAGCAACTGATAAGGTTTGTGGGTTGCGTTAAAAACTGAAACCATTGGAGACGCTAATGCGTCACTTATTTAGAAATTGCTTATTAATATTGGTGTTAGTGCCGGTACGTATGCATTGTTGAAAAAGAGTCAACTAGTTGTAATATTACACTAAGTACAGGGTTATTCATTATAAATTACCCACCCCTTATCATCGTTATTATTGTCTATAGAAAAAAAAGTTTTAAATAAAAGTTGTGTGGTTATAACTGAATTTTGTTTAAATGCTATCAAAAGTACAGTGGCGTACAGGTTTAAGGGGATACAAAAAAGTAATATATTTTTTTAAATGGAACACCCTGTATATTATAAAATTTTTGGAATGATCTTTTTCTCCTGATTTCAAAAATATATTATATGTTACCCCTATATTATACCGTTTTTGAGTTATTAACCGTCGAATATCTTAGTTAAAGTAGTTACTGTAAATATGGAAAAGTTAACATTATTAAAGTAAGCTATGAAAATGACAACTAATGTTTGATAAGTGACATTTATTTAATGAAATAATCAAAATGGTTTACAGTGAGGAAGAAAAAGTCCAAATATTTACTTGTTATACTATACAAAATAATAATAAATAATAATATTCGACGTTTAATAACTCAAAAACGGTATAAGGTAGGGGTAACATGTATATTTTTGAAATCAGGAAAGAAAGATCATTCCAAAAATTTAATAATATACAGGGTGTTCCATTTAAAAAAATATATTACTTTTTTGTATCCCCTTAATTATGCACGCCACTGTACTTTTGATAGCATTTTAACAAAATTCAGTTATAACCACATAACTTTTATTTAAAACTTTTTTTTCTATAGACAATAATAACGATGATAAGGGGTGGGTAATTTATAATGAATAACCCTGTACAATTGGCCGAGCGGTTAGAGAACTCAGTCTGCGGGCCACGGTACGGGGTTCAATCCTCACATATGACAACTGGCGGGCGGTCCATCCAGTCGTTTTACAAATTGGATACCAAAACCACAGTTGTGGAAGTACGAAAAGTAAGGCAGTCGTCTAAGACGTGATGCTAACCACATCACCCAGTACTCCGTTAACGTGTGCCAGATTGACTGGGTTTCAGAAAGAGATATTTTGGTAACCCCGATTCGCTTTGCTTAGGTCATGTTACTACTTGGAATGAAGTGCCGAACGTTACTGTTCTAGTAAATTTAGTTATTTTATAGTTAATGTAGGTACTCGTTTAAATACTGGAGACAACAGACAATATACATTATTGTGCAACAACTATGAATCGACAGAATATCCCTACGACGAGAACAGTCATTTCCACTATGGGAGTACTCTAATAACTAGCTTTGTAATATATTAGATTAGTAATATTTGCTTTGGTCGGGTTAATTACATATAATTTGCATATTATAATATACGTTGCATGCCAATATTTCCCAAAGTTAAAGTTAATGGTAGGTACTACGCATTTACAGAACACAAAAAAAATGCTTTTGTGTCCTTGTTAAGACTCCCGATTTTCGTTAAGAACCTATGTGTAATTCCGCATTCTGCTCCCGCATATTGCAGCATAATTTAAGCCATCGGGCAGCTTTCCCAAATTCTTTAGTTGTTTGGCACAAATGTAGGCCAAATCCCGACATCTGTCGCATAAAGTATCTTAATTAAGGCATTTGCTTCAATCTAGAGGCGAACGCTGTAACGCATGTTCATAACATCAGAACCCTGCTAAGTGACTTAGTAAATCGCTGGTAGATGGAGTCTGCATTTAGTCCACTAGTTAAAGAAAGGCGAGGCCTTGAGGATTAGATTACCGCGCCGGCGAGACGAGCGTGATGCACGGGGGAAGCCCCGCGCCTGGTTGCGCGCTGTAGTTTGGCGAATGCAAGTCAGCACTTCAAACAATAGGTCCTTTATGTACCCGAATGAGTGGCCGATAGATGGAAAGTTTTACGCATGACGCAATCATCGAATTGACGCCGCGTCCTGCGCGTTCCCTCCCGCGGAGTCCAATTTAAGCTTTGCTATCGCACGGATGTGCAAGTTAACTTAAGAACAAAGAACAACCCCTTTAGTTCTTAGGGACGCGTTGTACCCTTGGATTTGTGGCAGTTATAAGTGCTTTTCGTCCCTTAACGTCCCGAGTACCGTAGTGTACAATCCTTCGCCCAGGTCGGCGGATTCGTGCTAGGAACGAACATAAAGCATCAATATACAGGGTGAGCAGTTGGGAGTTATCGTTTGGCTCCACCCTGTTACTTCTTCGAAGGATCTTGCCGCCACAATTTCCCGAGGACGTCGTTCAACCGTCCCTACCTGTTCATCAACCCTTGCCGCATCTAAGCTGCTATCGCAACCCTTTTCTGTAAGCATCGCCAGAGCGTTGAATCTCCAGGTCGGAATCTTCCGGCATCAGCACTTCAACAACACAGTTGCTTGGAGCCCTAACAATAAATCAAGGTATTGTACTAGTAGTTACATAAAACAGTGATTTGCGTATTATACAGTGACGTGCAAAGTTTTGGAACTCTCAATCTATCGTATATGCTATTTGTGGGCCGCGTGCTAATTACCCGAGCCCTAGTTATCGTCAAGTAACGTAAATAGAAGCCTTCAGCATAAGTTTATGGAAGCCTAGCTCCGGGAATTGTGGAGAGCCTTGAGGCAAATTAAATTAGCGTATTCCGGGACCTAGGTGACCAATATTCTCAGCGGATGCGCCGCTTTCTTGGCCTTCAGCCTTTATTGTGTTGCATTGTTTACTAACCCCAATTTGTAGCATTTGCTACTTGCACACTTGCCTTCGGGCCTGTACCTAGTATGGTAATAGATTACCCATTTTTACTTTACGTCTTGTTTTTCATTTCAATTATTTGTGTATTATTGTGACTGACAAGGATTGAGTTTCTTGTTGCGTTGTGTATGTATTCCTTTGTACAGGGCCTAAACAACTGGAGAAAAGACACCCAAAAGGTAGGTGTAAAAGCCAGTACCGTAGCAGTATCCCTTGGAGTGCAACGCAACGCTACTGCGATTGGTTTTCGACGTTTGACCGGTCGTCAGCTAATTATTAATCTTAACATCTTTCAAATGTCGTGGCGCCCCATAATCTTGTCTTAATAACCCGATATCGACACCCCGTCGTGGCATTTCGCCCCAAGACGCACCCTAAACCTGTGAACCCTCCCACGCGATTGAGTTCTGGCCGGACATTTGAGCTGTGGGGGTACGTACGAGGGGCGGACACTGCTACGAGCACCCCATGGGGTCTTAATGAGCAATTTATCGTGTAACATCCTGTGATGCTGAACAGCTTCTGGTATGACCGTAGCCCAAGTTACGTAAAATATACTCAGCCTGGAAGGTTGGCAACCAACTCTACAGTAAATGCGAAACTTTATCTCGCGCCGTACGCTGTGTTATACGGCCATCCTGATTTTATACTTTTCTTGCTTCTCCATCTAGACTATATTCTGGAGGGAATTTGAGAAGGAATGCACTGGGATCTATTGTACTCGGAATCGCGCATCACGGGGCGAATCGCTTATCGTAGGTCGTCGCACACGGGAGATTCAAGCGGGAATTCTGACTTCTTAGCGGGGTTTTCATTTTAAGCGTATTATTTATGCATAAATTGAATTTTGTGCAGGTGCTACCGTCACACTTTATGACTACGTAATTTGGGTTTTAACTTTCGCTTTGCGTGATTTTGAAATGTGTAAGTGCACTCCCGAAATTCATCTACATAGGATAAACTTTCTTTTGTACACCAAAGAACGGTAATCTACCTATTGTCAAAACATAGATAAAGATAATGGTTTACAAAGCCCTAAGGAGCCAATTAATTAACTACTTAGGATACCACACCAACTATTATATCTAAAACGAACTCCATGCCAACCATCCCTTTTTATATTCACGTTTTCTTCTCTTTAACCCAGTTATACTTTCAATTCGTTGCCTTGATGTTTTCGATATCCAATTTTAAATATAGTATTTTCCGATTGTCAGAAATTTGCTCTTTGTTTTGAGAACAGCTACGTAAAGGCTCAACATCTTATGAAATAAATAAATTGTTATGAAAACAGTGTTGAATTTATATGAACAACGCTAAGATGCAAATATAGTATATTTTTTTATTAGGATAAAAAGTATCACTTTGTTTGACAAGCAATTATGTTTGCAATTGCGAGGTGAGACGCAGCATAACCGAACCATTGCAAAAATTAATAGTTAAACAGAGCCACTTTTAATCCGAATAATGCATACTTTTGTACGCGGCCTAGAAAAGTACAAAAATTCAAAATTTTAGATAATTGATTGCTTTTGACGTTTCTCATTTAAAAATAATTATAACAACTGCATTCATAGGGAACCGGTTAGAACTTACTTTTAATTCAGCAGGCAACAAGCCTCGGCTTTGCCTTTGCTCGTACTCGCCTACCTTAAATTTTAATAGGTCCTTACAATCGTTCTTACTTAAATAGCTATAAAGACGGTTGCGAAAAAAGTATTTGTTGAACTAAGCATTAAAAGTTCTTACTTAAAAATAGGATTAGGTCCAACGTATAGTTACTATGTTCGTTAATTACTTCATAAATTGAGAAATGGACAGCATTAAGGTAACTAGAAAGCGGAAAGCAGAAAACGGATTGAGAAATCGGCTATTCAATACCTAATTACAGTTAGAACTGAGAGAATATAATTCCCAGCAAATTAAAAATAGAACAGAAAATAACGCAATACTCGTGTATTAACTCGTTTCTAATTTGATGTTAACAACAGCCCATTTTGTATTTCAGACTAGAATTGTTTCAAAGGATTTTAATCTTAATAAAGCCCGAAATCAAGGGCAGAATGTATACGGCATTAATTAACAATGTCCGTCATTTTACCGCCCTCCATGCGCCATTTTTCCATTTATGAGAATTTGTTATCGTGATGTGCCCCTCTTCTTTTCTGGAACAATGTTCTACAGCGGCGCTTGTGAGATGAGTTGCACAACCATTAACTTTGGCGACATTTTACATAAATATTCAAAGCTATGTGAAATTGCGTGCTGGTTCATGATGAATTCTCATTTTGATTGCGTTTCATCCTAATAGACATGTTTGCATGCTTAACGATCCTGTATTAGTTTTTACTTTATTCTCGTACCTTGCGACACTTACTCTAACAATGCTGGTGCACCATGTAGCCATTTTCCATCTAAAACCTAAATTTTTCATAAGGTCACATTTCCGCTCTGATTTTGATACTCGCGTATCCAGATGATGCACATCCCACCTAAACCTCCCAAGCTTGTAAGGATTTTTTAGCACAAAACGACTATCCTTCATAGCTAGCAGCCGGGCTGGCTGCTGATTTCATTTCGTAGTTGCCGGATGCCAGAGTTTGTGCGTGGTTGACGTGTCCGGGTAAATTGAACTATAACTAAAACTGCAAAAGAACAACTTCTTTTGTACAGCTGCGTCGTTGTGCCAGTTTGATGCCGTTTCGGGCTGTTGAACGTTATATTAAACCAGTAATTGTTATCTGGTCGTAAATTTCTCGCATTCTTTGTCGGGTATGAAACGATCACAATTAGCAAAAGAAACGCGTTTAGCGGACATTGAAGTCCGAAATCCGTTTAGAAGACTTTCGGCTTGTCCTGAAAGTATCTCGACTAGAAATGATGAGGTATTTTTTAAATTAAATGTCTGTACTGTTTTAACAGACTATGTTATAATGGTTTTTATGTATGTAAATGGTGTATGTTATAACCATATTTATTATTATTTAGCTATTACGTCTAACTTTTACTATACTTTAGTTTATTATCAATCAATTATCTTTTAAAATGAATTGAAGTAACTCATTTACCCATTTGTAAATTATGAGTTATCAATATAATTAAATATCTCTAGCTCCTGTAGAAAACATTTACTCTTAACTGAAAATACAGGTCGGATTAGCTCATAATCAAAACTGCTTTTATTCCTGAAAATTAATGTTTTAATTTCGTGACAACTTGTACGTCTATCAATGCCACTTTTTATTATGCAAGTGTAAAATCAATTACAAATACCTCCTCTTTACATTACTTGTTATTCAACAAATACCAAAAAGTAAGTACTACCCTCTTTAAAATTACCTAACTTCACTTTTTATATATTTGTCTTTCAGTTTTTACATAAATACCTGTAGCCTGTCACCTGTCCATAGACCTCGATACTCTTCTTTACCAAGCCAAATGCATCCGGTAGTCTCACAGAAAACTCCCAACGTCCAGACAAATACCAGTAGTAAGAACTCAACCAAACACCAGGAACCGCAAAGACTTCCCAGCCAAACACTGAAAGGAACCTATCACTTTTCTCCAACAGAACTGTCAAAAACTGATCAGCCGCAACGCCTTCCAGGCCTTTCTTCCAAAATTCGCATGCCACCGACGACCTAGTATCACGAACCTCGACTAGATGCAAGTTACAAGATGACACTTCAATAACAAGCTTGGCGAATTAGAACTCCAGCAAATGAAAAGCCTTTTATCCACACCACAAGACGCTCACTCTTCTAACAAACTCGATGTAAACCACTTAAAAAAAACCGTTCCCTGCATTCCAATTCATATGATGTAATTGATTGACAACAAATTTTATTTTAATTCTCTTCTCGCAAATTTTAGTTTAATTCACAACCCTTTACATTCCAAACGGATTATAACTTTTTATAAAGGGTTTACTTTAGAAATTTAGCCACTTACAAAGGTATTATGTTTTTTGTACAAAATTATTTTACATACTAATAATTATTATTATTATCTTCTTAGTGATATTGTTTTGCATATATAATCTGTATCATATTTATCTAACACCCACTATGTTGAATGATATATCTCGAATAGGCATTTGTCATTAATCCTCCACTTTTTTTCAGATAATAATTAAATTATATGTTAGAATCTTTCTGTTTCTTATATAGCATCATTCAATTGAACTTTAATTCTATTTCGTTTCTTTATCAAATACATATTGTTTAGGAACCAAAACATAATTTTAACTTTTAAAATTAGATATGCATACATTTCGTAAGCGAACTGTTACTTGCGGAAATTACAACAAAAGCTGTCAGCATTTATTACCAGCACTGGTCGAATGTCCGGTCGACAAACTGCAATTCTGCAAACTTGCTATCTGTTTGTTATGAAATTGTATACGCAAGTGCATATGCGAGCTGAAACTAGGGCAAACTAACATGAACCTTGTAATTTACGTCATAATTAATGTATATAAATAGGAAATATTCTAGTCAAATAAACAATACAGTTTTAACATCTGTTCTGTATTCACCCAAGCTTTGGCCAACGGAAATTAAGTCTTCTAAATTCATCTCGTGTGAGACTGCACGAGACCGTTGGTTCACAACCCTTTTTAATTCCTGCACCCCTAAGACGTATCCTGTAAATTGTTCAAATTAAAATCATACAGTCCAGTATAACCTCCACCCTGAACATTTGGTCCTTCGATCCATTAAAACGTTGCACCCCTAGCATTTGGTCCCTCGACCCATTAAAACGTTCCTGCCCCTAGCATCTGATATTTCGAGCCTTTCAACATTCTTGCCCCAAGCATTTTTCCAGTAATCCCTTAAACGTACCAGCCCTCTTCGAACAAGACCGTTATGATGGCGCAGCGACGGGAGATTTTCAAAGCCCAAGAAGATTTAGCAGAATCCATTTGCAGGCAGATTATCAACGTGAAGAAGGATGGCTCATCAAGAAAAAATGCAGCATATATCACCGCTCGCAGATCTACCCTAAAACAACTTTGGGAAGAATTTGAGGCCAACCATTCAGACCTGGCGAAGGAAGTCGAGGAAGAACACCCTTATTTAAAAAAAAAATCAGCAAACCAAAGACGTTTACAATGAAGAGGTGGCCCTGCTCGACAAGTGCGAAGAAAATCTAGCCACACTAGGTGAAAATTCACAGCAGCCAGTAGCGCCAAAAGAGGACACGACCACAGTTGCTGACAAGGAGGGACCGTTTCGAATAAGAAGGCTACAGATCAAGGTGAATTCACTCCGGAGAGAGATTTAGGAAGTCTGGAATAGGTTGAATGAGGAATGCAGTAAAAGGTATTGTGAATACAACATTAAGAATTTTAAGGATCATTGGGATGACATCAGAGCTCTAAACAAAGAGATATTATCCCACGGTAGCTACGACGACAAGGAGTTCCGTGAGACCAAGAAGATGGTCAACGAAATAATTGTGGTCCTGTACCAACACATCCAGGATCAAGAGGTTCAAAGTGTCAAGGAACACAGCCATGCGAATATAGTGTTGCCTACTCTCAAAATTCCATTTTTTGAAGATACCTACGAAGCATGGCCCAGCTTTCATGATATTTTCCGAAGAATTGTTTATGGAAATTGACGACTAAGTAAGGCGGAAAAGATGCATTACTTGAAGTCACAGTTACTAGGGGAAGCCAGCAAGTTAGTGCAACACCTGGAGGTAACTGAAGCCAATTACGAGTCTGCATGGTTCATTATAAGGAACAGATACGACAACACCAGGCTGCTACTTGCGAAGTATTTGGATGACATAGTCAACCAGGCAACCCTGTCGAACGAATCTGCAGAGGGGATCAAAAAACTCCAAGACACAACTGCAGAATGCCTAACAGCAATTGAGAACTTAGGAATCGAAACGGCCACATGGGGGCCTATCATGTGTCATATAGTGACACGGAAGTTGGACAAGGAAACCACCAGACTGTATGAGCAGTCACTAACGGCACCAAGAGAGGTGCAAAAATTCGAGCAGCTAATGAATTTTTTGGAATCAAGATTTCAGTCGCTGGAAGCTGTGCAAAGACGGAACAAACTCGACCCCAGAAAAAATAAAATTGGAAAACCATGAAAAAGTCACCAGAATCGGTGGGCAGTGAAGACGTACCACACGGCTGACGTATCGTGCTTCCACTGCGGAGGATCACACAGCATCAAATCCTGCCCAAAATTCAACAACCTAAAAGTATCCGAACGTTGGGACTTTATAAAGAATAAAAAACTTTGTTCTAACTGCCTCAAGCCTACAGGAAAATATAACTCCAGACACTTTTGCCCAGGGAAATGTACGGTATGTAATAAAAAACAACATTGGCTTCTGCACGAAGATTTTAGTAAGCAGCAGCAGCAGCTTCCCAAGACCACGGCGGCGACTTCCAGTGCGACAGCAACCAATGAGAAAGAAACCATTGTTGCAAGCATAATAGGAAGACAGCATGGCAACGTTTTGCTGGCAACTGCCCTAATTAAAGTAAAGACATCGTCTGGGAGTTTGGAGTACCTCAGAGCCCTAGTAGACTCCGGATCCCAGGCATCATTTATTACAAGATATGCAGCTGAAACGCTTGGTCTACCACAAGAAAAGATGCTGATCCTGCCACAGTTAACTAAGTCACTTCCGGAAGAACCAGTTGAAAACTATCACGGGGACCTTAAGGATATGGTGTTGGCTGATCCACTATTCCATAAACCTGGACCAATAGACGTTATACTAGGAGCAGATATCTACAAGGAAATAATTCTGGAAGGAGTACAAAAATCCAACGGAGGCCTGTTAGCTCAAGGCACGGAACTTGAATGGATCATTACGGGGTATGCAACAGCACCATTAGTAGAAAGGAAAATTCTTAGCATGGTCGCATGTGCTGCAGAAGATGAACAACTCACAAAATTTTGAGAAATTGAAGAAGTAGTACCAGAAAAGGTGATGTCCAATAAAAACAAAGAATGCGAAGAATTTTACAACTGCAACCACCAGAGAAATGCTGATGGTACATATACTGTGAAATTTCCGCTCAAGGAACCAATAGAAAAGTTTTGGGATTTGAGAACAAAGGCAATCACACGGTTCCTTCAACTAGAGAAACGGTTAGAAGAAAATAAAGTACTAGGTAAAGAATACAAAACATTCATGAACTTAGAACTGGGACATATGAAATGCTTTCAACCAGGAGCCAATATACGACAATCTTACTTCATCCCTCATCAAGTGGTAGTGAAGGAAGACAGCACAACCACCAAGTTAAGGGTAGTCTTTGATGCTAGTGCGAAGACCACTACTGGACTCAGCTTAAACCAGCTAATGACTGCTGGACCAAGATTGCAACAAAACTTGAAGCAAATTCTCCTAAGGTGGAGGAAACACAAGTTTGTATTTTCAGTAGATATTGAAAACATGTATCGTCAGATCAAGATATCCGAAGGAGATCAGGACCTCCAAAGGATAGTATGGCGGTTTTCTCCAGACGAACCTATTCAAGAGTTTAAATTTACCACTGTAACTTATGGAACAACAGCAGCACCATACCTGGGAATCCGTACCCTGTTGCAGCTAGCTGAAGATGAAAGACAAATATACCCAATGGCTGCAGAAGTAGCAACCAAGGACTTCTACGTGGATGATTTAATGTCGGGAACCGACTCCATAGAAGAAGCAACGCATCTCCAAGTAAATATAATCAATATGTTAAAAAATAGAGAGTTTACCCTTAGAAAATGGGCAAGCAACAGCGCAGCGCTTGTTGAAGAATTGCCGGATAACTTACAGGACAAGAACTTACTAGAGATCGACGAAGGGAAAACAAGGAAATCCTTGGGAGTACACTGAGTCCGAAGGAAGATGAATTTAAGTTTCGGGTCAGTCTTCGAGCTGATACAAATTCTACAAAGAGGATAATCTTATCAGAAATATCCCGCTTGTTTGACCCATTAGGATGGTTAGCTCCAATTGTAATAAAGGCCAAATTATTAATTCAACAACTTTGGTTACAACAGCAATCATGGGATCCGCCATTGGCCACAAGAATAATGAACGTGTGGAGGCAATTTTAAGAAGAATTGCCATTGGTTGAAGACATATCCATTCCACAGCGGTATCCGGAAAATGGAGGTGCATGCTTTCTGTAATGCGTCGGAAAATGCTGACGGAGCTGTAATTTACAGCAGGGTAATATCTCAAGATGGATGCATTCAAGTAACTCTATTGACAGCCAAGTCAAAGGTTGCACCTATAAAGATGAAGAAAATGTTGCCAAGACTGGAATTATGTGCAGCAACGTTAGCAGCAAAAATGTTGAAGGAAGCTATTAGTGCTCTGGACATCCCCAGCACCTCCATCTTTGCGTGGTCAGATTCCATGATAACCTTATCCTGGATAAGAGCAGGCCCGGAGAAGTAGAAACCTTTTGTTGCAAATAGGGTAACAGAAATATTGGAAGTAACCCCCAGTAGAAATTGGCATCATGTGCGTTCAAAGGACAATCCAGCAGATGCCGAATCCCGAGGACTCGCTCCTGCCAAATTACAACATCATATATTGTGGTGGAACGGCCCGCAATGGTTACAAACTAATCCTCTGCCACTTACGGAACCAACCTTTCCCATAACAGTTACAGAAGAAGCAAAAATTCACCAAGTCCAAGCGTTTATCGCCGCAAAAGAAGATTTGGACATCTTATCCAAATACTCGTCATTGTAGAAGTTACTGCGGTCACTGCATACTGTAACAGGTTTGTTCAAAAATGCATAAAACAACTGTGTCCATTCGAATATCCTGTGGCAGCAGAACTCAACAAGTGTCTCATTCAAATCATCCGTATAGTGCTGGTCGACAGAGATTCAAGAGTTGAAGAAAAACATCTCAGTTGACACAAAAAGTTTCTTGGCACCATTACGACCATTCGTCGATGATGAAGGAACTCTTAAAGTGGGAGGACGTGTTACGGTATTAAAAGAACTTTACGACACCCACCCAAGGTGAGCATCGCACCACGGAATCAGTCCTGAAAAACTGGCACACTTGCCCTGAGATCGGCTAAAAATAGGCTAAAGGCCACGGCTGGAACGCTCAGGGAGTCGGGCGTGAGTCACACGATACGTTCTGGGCATATATATATATATAGGGTATGTCAAAATTATGAGGGCGCCACCAAGCCTGTCTTAACCCGACTAACCGGGCCTGGACGGTTAGACGGGAGCGAAGCACGCAAAATACTCCGTCGATAGGATTACTCAAGAGTTGCAAGGTCAAATATCAATTTCGGGATTGCCTTATGCAAAGATTGTAATTAGGTGCCGATCCGACCGCGACTACGCAGCTGTCTCACCCACCTGTACGCTCAAAGCTCCCTCGTCCCGTCGCACAATAATCATTACACTGAAGGGGGGGGGGCGCTTATCTGAAACAGAACATGCACAAGTCGAAACAAAACAATAGTTCCCTTAACTAACAAATCATATATTGAATCACGGGTTACAATGGGGCAGCGGAGTGCGTCGCCCTATATCTATAAATAGATTATATCTAAGAAAACACCAGCTGGCGCGCGCTCTAAACCTAGCGACTGATGTTCAGAATAAACAAGGTAGCACTAGGCGCAAGCTCGTGCAAAGATACAACCTAAAGTTCGGAATGAATGCGCAACATGTGGGCGCGAAGCCTTATGCAACGTACAGTAATGAACAAAGTAGCACTTGTAACATAGACAGTCTGTAATTTGGAATGAACGCACAAATATGCGGGCGCGACGCCTTATGCAGCAAACAGTAATGCAAGCCCTTGTAAAATAGACAGTCTGTAATTTGGGCATGAACGCACAGCATGCGGGCGCGACGCCTTATGCAGCAAACAGTAAGGCAAGCCCTTGTAAAATAGACAGTCTGTAATTTGGGAGTGAACGCACAGCATGCGGGCGCGACGCCTTATGCAGCAAACAGTAAGGCAAGCCCTTGTAAAATAGACAGTCTGTAATTTGGGAGTGAACGCACAGCATGCGGGCGCGACGCCTTATGCAGCAAACAGTAAGGCAAGCCCTTGTAAAATAGACAGTCTGTAATTTGGGAGTGAACGCACAGCATGCGGGCGCGACGCCTTATGCAGCAAACAGTAAGGCAAGCCCTTGTAAAATAGACAGTCTGTAATTTGGGAGTGAACGCACAGCATGCGGGCGCGACGCCTTATGCAGCAAACAGTAAGGCAAGCCCTTGTAAAATAGACAGTCTGTAATTTGGAATGAACGCACAAATATGACGACGGTGCCTGTAGGCACAAGAGACGTGGCGGGCTCGCTCGCGGCGTCCCAAAACAGCTCGTACGCGGGGCTTAAATGCTCTCCGCGGGACAGGTACACTCGCGTTCACAGCGGTAATCAGTTCAAAGACACATACCTTAATACGTAGGCGGTTGGGGAGCCTGGTACAGTTGAGTTGCGACAGGCTGCAGTCTTAGGTGGCAGGTACATTCGATGTTCGACGGCTATAGTGATGAGTGGTCATCCGCCATACTGGCGACGTGAGACGCGTCAGGACGCGTACAACTGGACGACGAAAAAAATGGGCCGCTTTCGTTCTGCGGGACAGATCCTCGAATGTCGAGATGAAGGGGCACGATCCCTTACTTACGGGAGCAGGAACTGGGCTCAGGATGCGCCCACGCTACGCCGAAAACAATTCGGAACTCACACACAACCACCACACGAACGCTCTCTGCAACGGGCTGCGATCAACTGCCACTTAAGGCGAAACCGTTTATCACATACTTGCTGAAGCAGCACTCGACGGGAAAAAGGCTGACGCCCCCGCCAAGGGCGGGAGCGCCGCACGAACGCACACACTATCCGACCTCTTATTCGATCGACGGCTCTCGGCTGAATCCCCCGCAATGGCGAGGCGATAAGATGAAACAAATTAGTACCGGCGACAATGGTAGCACGCCGCAACGGCGTGTTTTCTAGAAGATTCGGAATTCTTGCGAGCGATAACGCTCGGCTGCCAAAGCGCCATCAGAGGGGCGCTCCAACCGACGAGAAATACTGCGTTTGGGGCCAAATATGTGCAAAATCATGATTCTGGAATTAGGCGATGGAGCCAAATAAGTAACTAAAAGGGTTTAGCATACGGGCACGCTGCCCTAAAGCCTAGGTGGCTATTTAAAATACCAAAATGACCTGACTCAAATGTGCGGAAGATGAGATTGTACTTGTGCGCAAAGATTGAAAATGGTTTTAACATAGCAACAAGTTGCCCTAAAGGCGTGAAATGCAATTAAGCATCTACAGCAGCAAAATGACTTAACAGACGACTTCAAAATTCGATGTTGACATATAATGAAAAACATCCCATTCTCGTTCCCCATAACAGTCACCTTTCCCTAACTCATAGTGAGAGATGTCCATCGAAAACTGCTACATGGCGGAAGTCAAGCTACAGCGGCATACATCCGTAGAAAATTTTGGATTGTCAATGTGAAGAAAATAATACGCAAAGAAATTCACAACTGCATGAAATGTTTCGCATTCAGAAGACAACCGTTGCAGCAACTCATGGGCAATTTACCTGAGCCCAGAGTAACGCCGTCCCTACCATTTTCTCACACTGGTCTGGATTATGCACTGCCAATACAAGTCAGAACCGCAAAAGGAAGAGGGCATAAGTCATACAAAGGATATATTGTGATATTTGTATGTTTGGTAACCAAGGCAGTACATTTGGAGGCTGTCAGTGATGTAATAATAAACGCATTTCTGGCAGCCTTCAGAAGATTTACATCTAGAAGAGGAACATGCCTTCACATTGAAACAATAAAGAAACCGACCTGCGATTAATTAATAAAATTGATCGATAGTAGTAAAAATCGCAGATTAACCCCCCTACAGTTTATACACCACGGCAGCTCTGAAAACTCTTTACTCACCGCGATGGCCCTAGCTAACTCAAATTTCGGCGGCCTTGGATCGTAGGTTCAAATCATCAGCTGTGTACCCTGGAATGACTTCAAAAAAGAAAAAGGAAATGGGCGCCAGAAATCAAAAGATTTCAAATAATGAGAAGAAAATAAAGTGCAAGTGACTAGGGTTTAATTAATAAGTAATAAAAAGTTTTGAAGTGTCAGTAGTAAATAATCAGGATAATTAAATTGCAAATAATGTGATAACAAAGTTGTGTACGTTAACTGAAGGTTGCGACAAGCATAAAATTAAAAACCCCTTTCGGGTTATTTTAATAACTTTAACAACAAATTACTCACAGTCATTTAATAAACCCTTCTGTTTAGGCTATTGAAAATAAAAAAGCGTGACTGTACCTTTTACAGAGGGCCAATACACATCAGAATTGCAGCTTTAAATACTGAGCATAATTAACTATAAGCATAAAAATTTAAATATAAAAAGCAAGAGCATGTATGAAATTGAACATTACATGTTAATAATTGCGAAACGTATGCATTTAAACTTTAAATATTGACGGGTTTAAACTGTATAAATGTAAAATCCAGGTATTGAAGATACGATAAATCCCGGAATAGCACAAACTAACCTCGCTTCTCCAACGCTCACAAACGGCAAACAGGCAAACGCCGGCCGAGGTAACTACACCCTTCGGTTTAACATAAGGTGGTCGTGAACTGCACACATATCGTTGAAATCGACGTGGATGCGCCGAAAATTGCTGCGAAAGCATCCTCAAAAAGGCAGCAAATACGCTGAACCCTGCAGGTGTCGAAAATGCGATAAGGCTAGCGCCTTGGCCTGCGAGATAAACGCGTGGTTGAAATTGGTAATTAAGAGCTAAGAAAAAATGTAATAATTACTATGATGAGATAATAAAACAGAAAAGCGCCATCGTACCTGATCATAATCAGCCCTTAGGAAACATACACTGCGCATTAGATTAATTGAGCGCACGTAATTTGGCTTGAGCAAACATAATTTAGCCACGCCGGTCACGGCGGGCCAAAATAGCAAGTGCGAGGTACGAACAATTCGAGCCCAAAAGAAGGCTTGCACTCTGATAAGAGATAGCGCGGGTCGAGAGGGCATCGCGCAAACGAAAGGAACTCGATACAGGTACAAAATACGCTGCTTTGGAAAATTTACGAATTCGAAATGCAAAGGATTTACAATTCAAATAAAATTATACATGTTAAGCCTGAAATAATTGGATAACTGGCGAAACAATTAAGCGGAACCAAAAAATTGTTTCAACGTCTATAGCGATAACGGAACCACATTTGTAGGAGCAAATAAAGTTCTACAGAAGGACTTCAAAAAAACTATAGGGGACCCTAGTGTTCACGAAAAACTTACTCAAGAAGGAATCCAGTGGCACTTTATTCCACCGGCAGCTCCCCACTTCGGAGGAATCTGGGAAGCAGCGGTAAGGTCAACAAAGTATCACATGAAAAGGATTGTGGGAGACAGTACCCTCACGTTTGAAGAACTATCAACCCTCCTGTACCAAATAGAGGCATGTCTCAATTAAAGACCACTTTGTCCATTAACCACAGATCCTAACGATGTGGTAGCGTTGACTCCTGGACACTTTCTAATTGGAAGGGAACTAATAACGCCAAACGAACCACCATTAGAAGTACATTCCGAAACGTTGACAAAATGGAAATTACTTCAAAAGTTGAAAAACGACTTTTGGAAAATATGGACTAACAAATACCTATTTGGGTTACAACGCAGAGCAAAATGGACTTCGAAGGAAGAGAATTTGCAAGTAGGGGATCTAGTGTTACAAAAGGATGAAAATAGTCCTCCCAATCGATGGCATTTAGCAAGAGTGACAGAAGTGCATCCAGGCACAGATGGTATTGTCAGAGTTGCAACCGTTAAGACAAAGGGAGATGCAATTCTCAAGCGTCCTGTCACCAAACTCGTTCCGTTACCAAGACAGAAAGCAGAAGAAGGAAGAAAAAAGCAAAGCAGGGGTAGTGGAGCGTCAACAGTCACAAGAACAATAACACTCTTACTTGCGTTGTGCACCATGATTTCAGCAACAACGGGGTCGTACATAGTAAAGTATCCGTCACCTGGCCTATTCACTGAAGAACTTGGCCAAGCAAAACTTTCGAGGGGAGACTTCAGGATCGAAGTAACAGTGAACATCTCTAGCATCCAAGTAGATGAAGAAGATATAAACAAGACAATCCAGCAAATGAATACCTTATGTATAAGCCGTTCACGACTTTTTTGGGACAGAGTTGGCTATGATTTTTTCTTTTCATGTTGGAGTAACTGATTCGATGATGTAGCGGATGCAACTTTTTTTTTCTGTCAGTGTCTATTCGACATTTTCTTGCCACCACATTGCCAGATTTATTATTTTAATATTCGTAAGGAAATAAATGATTTATCAAATGTGTAAAAATAATTTTAATTTCCGTCAAAGGAAGAGTCAAAATGCCCAAAATAATTTTGTTACAACAAAACATTTCCATTAAACGATGCTACTTCCAATTTAAAAAGGACAGACCAAATTTAAAAGAACGCTAGTCGATGTGGAGACTAGAGAATATCCGGCAACAATGTACCCATTCAGAAAATATAACCTTAAACTGAAAACAACCTAACCTAACACAAAAAGTGTCAATTTCCATGAGGGAGTTTAGTTGGAACAGAGGTTCTGCCAACAAAATTACTAGATGGTCATAGCCTCACCTGACCCAAAAAGATCGTGAACGGCTTATAGCAAGGCACTTGTCTTATCGGCAGAATCCCATTGCAAGGAATTAAATCATTACCTGAGAGAGCAGCAAGGCAGATCATCTGGAATATGAAAAGCATGTATAGTCAAGATGCCAGGACCAAGCGAGGAGTACTAGGGCAGCTACTAACCTTAATAATTGGAGTTAACGATGAAGTTTACCATGATATTAAATCGTTGGAGAAAAATCAACTAGAATTAATACATACATCTAATCATCAGACAATGATAATGTTGTCAACTGCAGCAACTCTAAATGAGACTGAGACCAGAATATCCCAGAAGTTGGATAATTTTCGAAGGAAGCTCAACGAAGGGTTGCTATCTATCAATGAGATGGAACCTTGGTACAAAAAGACAGACGACAACAAGTTAAACATACTTGTGTTAACATCATATCAGATGGCTACCAATTACTTACAAGAGATGGGTGAGAAGTACAAACAACTTCTAAATGTACAATTCAAAAAGGCAGACATCCTGCAATTTATTCCATCATCACAATTTTACAGAATAGTGTCGAATGCAATGGCCAATTTTCCATCAAACCTGGAGATACTTACCACACCAATCCACAAGATGGAAGTTAGCATCAGTAACGAAACCATCGATATTTTCAGTTATTTTCACATAACTTAGAAGCGGGAATACAACTTAATCAAACCAACTCCAATTCCAGTGAAGAAGGGAAATGAAACCTACGCATCGCTGAACTTGCCAATGGAATTCTTAGCGATCAACTACAACGAACAAAATTATTTTGAAATTCAAGAAGACAAGTTGAAGGAGATCGAGCCAATAGGGAAACATCTTTACCTATGCAGGCCATCCGCAGTCCGCAGTATTGAAGACAATCCGAACTGCATCATTGATGAGATCTACCAGCGATTGAACAAGGTCAAATGTTTGGTCCATCAGTATACAGTTAAGACACTGGTATGGAAGAAACTGTACGCAGCGAATACATGGTTGTTTATTCCCAATCAACCCACAACAGCAGCAGTACAATGCAGCAGGAATCGAGAAGATGTGAAGATTCAAGATGTTGGCATAATCCAAATATCCCCAGGTTGCACTATATACACAAAACGGACTATTTTGCATACTCAGCTATTCACTACTATTCCTGTCGTAGCTGGGTTCAACAAACCAATGCAAGTAATTATTAACACTACTTTGCAAAATTCAAGCAGCCACCCTCAATTGCAAATGGAGGAACCTGTGTTGCTACCGTCCGATCATTTTCAACGCCTACAAGAAGAAGAAGATGAGTTGCAGTTACATCAGGACTATGGATTTTGGCACCATCATGGTGAACACCGGTACTACAATCTGTATTTTGGTATCAGGTTGTATCATCTGGACATTATGGAAGTACTGGAGAAAGAACAGGAAACCGCAGCCACGCCCAAATTCAGACCCGTCAGAGAGCTTCAGGTTACAACCACTGCCACCTGACGAAGAAGATGGAAAGACAGCCTCAGCCACACCATCCCGGCCCATTGTCGCTCGGCAGAATGTTTAGGAACCAAAACATAATTTTAACTTTTAAAATTAAATATGCATTCATTTCGTGTGCGAACTGTTACTTGCGGAAGTTATAACAAAATCTGTCAGCATTTATTATCAGCACTGGTCGAATGACCGGTCGGCAAACTGCAGTTTTGCAAACTTGCTATCTGTTGTTATGAAATTGAATACGCAAGTGCACATGCGAGCTGAAACTAGGGCAAAATAACAAGAACCTTGTAATTTACGTCATAATTAATGTATATAAATAGGAAATATTTTAGTAAAATAAACAATACAGTTTTAACATCTGTTCTGTATTCACCCAACCTCTGGCCAACGAAAATTAAGTCTCGTTGGTTCACAACCCTTTTTAATTCCTGCACCCCTAAAACGTATCCTGTAAATTGTCCAAATTAAAATCATACAGTCCACTACATCCTCCACCCTGAACACATATTAATAATTTTGATATCCCTCTAATACTTAAATCTATCTTTGTAATTTAATACTGTATTCTTTTAACTTTTTTTAATCTGATATCAAACTCTTATACTAAAAGCCATTGCAGTACATACAAATTGTATTTATGCAAAACATGTAAGGAGTTTGCTAACTGAAATGAAATATATATTTAAATAGAACACTATTTATAGAATTGGTGTCGTTACATACGAGGTCTCAAAATATGTGACTTAATCACAGAGTTCTACCCCCAAAACAAAACAATTTAATTCAATTTACCTATATCCATTTTTAGCTGCTTTTGTTTCTCAACGGTGGAGGTATTTTTCCTGTTATACCCAAGCTGAATTAGCGTTAGTTAGTTTTTCAATGTTAATTTAATTTAATTAAGGTTAAATCTTGTTCTAATTTTTTGTTGTATTACGTATCGAGCAAATTAATTTCTTTGTAATATTCTAATTTATTATTTAAAATCTGAAACCGGTATCTACATCTATTACTTTACTAGTTTACTTCCTTTACTGAAACTAGCACCGTGACTAATATTCGAAATGATTGTTTTCTACTTCTCAATGTCTTCGGTTATCATTTGATTTTTTTGGTAAAATTAAATTAATAGACTAATGACACCCGGGGAAACATGTAGCCTCCAGAGGGTGCATTCCCAGGCGGTGGGCCAGTAGGTATTACGCCTAGGAAGCAAGTAAAATACCTCTCATGAACAAGTTTAACAGCCTCTGTTCCTAGAATGGGTGGCAGTATACAATGTCTGTATACAGATGATTGGCTGAATTAGAAACAGGCTAATCACTTTCGGTACAAACGGAAAATAAGGATCACCTAATACTGTCCGTCAAAATACAAATGTGCAAATTAGAAAAATTTCACTTGACTATATTTTCCATAAAATTGGGCATTTAATGCGCCGTAAGAAATATTTCATGGCATTTACACATTTTTACAAACCTAGCGAGTACAAATTAAAAAAATTGAGTTTGAGTACTTTTTCAATAAGACCAGTTAAATGTATTTTTAAAACATTAACTTCTTGAATTGTAATAAAATATACATAATTACAAAATAACCCATTGGAACATTTAAAATATTTATTTTTTCCTCTACTCTTGCATAAACCTTATTTCCTTATTTGTAATTTTGATTTAACTCAAGATATGTGTGGCTATCTACTCTTTTAAATAAATTTTAACCCGGTTTACTAATTACGTAGCTATTAATTAGGTTTCAATACACTAGCTCAGATAATCAATTATTTTAACATGACAACTTATCTTTCGGGTTGGGACCTGTAATTTACTTATTCTCAAATTAATATTATTTTATGTCTAAACATGAAATCAAGTATGAACTTTTCTTTCAATGAAAATACTATTTGGCAGTTTATCAAACATTCCACCTCACAAGGCACAACGAATAACTTCTCTAATTTATTTTAGGTAACCATTTATAATTTCTCGAACGGTTTACCTTCTGATTATAACTCCTCTTAACCCTGCAGGTTTCTGAAGAAATATACTGTCTTCAGCCATCCACGTTAACGCTTCCTGTTCGAATCAATTCACGACGTTGAGCCACTGAACTTCCACAAACGTTCAAGTGAATACCTCCAACTCATGCACTGTATCGTCCCTGTTATTGCAATTATTCATATTATTAAATTGGTTATTAAATTTTGGTTACAGTGTGTGTTCATTTATTAATTAGAATAATTTATCAGCTAAAAGGTATGTATTGTTTTACTTTACTAAAAATTTTATGTAAAATAATTTTAGTTCTGTCAAATTTATTATTTAATATTTCTTTGTTAAATAATAAAGCTGAAACAATTAAAATTTTACATAATATTATTAAGTAAAGTAAAACATACCTTTTAGCTGATAAATTATTATAATTAATACAAAATACCATTAAATGTTAGAATACTGCATATCTGTGCGTACATTCCATTTAGCAGATCCAATCCAGTCACCTGAATGGTCAAACACAACGAGTAATCCATAATGTTTACTTTTACATTCTTGAATATTTCTTTCAAATTAGAAATTATTTTATTTTATACATTTTTTAGTAATAAGACTTCCCTTGGTTTACACTCTACGTTATTTAGCAGATTTTCTAACATATGCTTAATAATTACAAGCAATACCAGTCTCCGGGTTTACATTTTGCAAAAGTAAAATATATTTTCTCATAACCTTAACCCGTTCCCAATGTTAGGTCAGTGCGTGTAAATTAGTTAAGTAACCATATACGTTAATATATGTTGGCAGACGTTTTCGGCCGAGAATCCTTGCTACGCCCAGTATGAGCTTCGACTAAGCCGGTGTAAGCTTCGCTGGTCACAAATTATTGTTAAGTTCAAAGTTAATAATAACTTTCCACTTTATCGACGCCTTCGTTTCTCCGCTGATAATACACAGGGTGTGACATAAAACTTCGAGCCCCTTACTATTGGATATGCCGCTCAATGTGCACATACGATGGTATTACGAAAGCCCAATATTTACCTAAAAACATATCGATCAGATATGCTGTGTATTTATGACATTAAAGCAACTGACAGTTGTAAGAACAGCTTATATTTGTAGGCCAAAGCATGCAATGTTAAGGAGACAATTTCGTTGGTGTAAACTAGACTTTTTCCATTGTAAATATATCTTTGTAGTAAATTTAAATGAGTTTCCAGTTATGGCTCACAATAAAGCCAGCTTTGCCAGTTGTACGCAAATGCTTAATCTAATTGTTATTTTGATCTTAGTTAACTATGAATTCACCAACAAATATTTCCTTTGTTAGTAAATTGTTTTTCCAATTAATAGTGATAACTATAAGCAGGTTAGCCATTTCACAAAACCTCAAAGAAAGTAAATGGCTTATTTAATCATGTAATATAAATACAGAAAACAGTTTTAACGATAAATAAATGTTATAATCTTAAATCGATTATTTATTCCTTCAGAAACATAAATTAACAATGTTTAAATGCCACATTTTTAAAATTGCAGAAGAATTTAATACTGATCTCTTATAACATGTGAAGGCATATCTGAATTTAAAAATACATGACGTTTCCAATTTTCTTCTACTAATCTTTGTCGCAATAATGTCAATATGTTCTAGGAACAGATTTATTCCTACAAATATTTGCAAATTATTATATGCTTAATTTCTATATTCCAGTGTCCCTTTGTTTGAAATTTAATGCAAAGTTGTTTTCTTTCGTATGTGGTATGTGTATTATAGTGAGACAAACAAACGTAGTATTTCTATGTATTCCACAAGAATTTTGAAGCCAAAATATAACCTCTTTAGTTTACAACTAATAGTAGAATGAGAGTAGGCTATTAATACTTGGTTTGGATTCCTATAGTGAAATAATAAATATACAAATATTTTCAACCGAAAGGTTTCCCAGGTTTTTATTCCAATCTTTCAGAACTTGTTTTTTATTATATTATAAAAATCTTGCCACACCTCAGCCGTACGTTCTAAAATACTTCATAAAGTCCATGGACAAATATTGAGAATTTATGTGTTGATTAAAATAGGTTTTGCAATACCCCAAGGCATTTATATTGGGTCATATTGGCAATGATATGAAACTATTCAAAATTCTATCAATTATATCACTATCAACTATATAACTTAATGGAACCTTTTAAGCCCCAAAGCTGTTTTGGCATTACGATTAAACAACCGCTTTTGCATTTGAGTTTTCTAGCAACAAAATGTAGAAGGTTTATCCAATCGCACCGAATGCTACGGTGTATTGTCGATGACTACATTAAGACGGCAGCTTAGCCAAAGCAGGAATAAGCTTATGGTTCATCCAATTTTGAAAAATTTTGTTTATCGCTTTATGATAAATATCGTCGTTCTTACCAGAACCAAGTAACATTTCGCACTCTTCCAAAAAGCCGAACAACAAGTCTCCGCATGATAATCTGTAATATGTGTTCCCCTCAGTTCTAATTTTGGATAGATTGCTTTTTAAATCTGCTTTGTGCACCCATTTTGATATATTTACGTTTCGTCTCAATACACAAATTTTTAGTGAAAGTTTTTAATTGTAAAAATGTTCAAAAACATTTATTGTTTTTGTTGCAAGGTGTTCACATTAAATGTTGCGCCTATTTACATGCTTGTACTTATATACCCCGAGGGAAAAAATAAAAGGAGAAGCGAAGCAGAAACCGAACGATAACAGAAAACAGAAGAAAAAACTACAAGTGGGAAAGCCGAATAACAACCAAATAAGGGTCGAGTCTGCCAAACGTATGGAAGAGGAACTCACAAAACTAGAAGATGGAACATTTATTGAGGAAAAATGTAAAGATCTCAGGAATATTATTAAACAGGTAGCAGTGGAGCAAATCCCAACAGAAATAGAAGAAAAGAACCGATGATTTAATAAAGAATGTAGGGAGGCACTAAAAGATCTGAAAAAAGGTAAAGATAAAAACGATGTGCTGGAAAACTGTACAAAACGAAGAATAATTTAAAGAAAAATGGAGAGAGCTAAAAAGGCTATACAAAAGCAAAAAAGGAGAATGCAGGAGAAGATGATGGAAAATATAGAAGAGTTCTACAGCAGAAAGAACATCAGACTATTCCATAAACAGATAAACTAAGCAAGGAAAGAACTCCAACACCCATAAGCAAAAATAAACGTGGAAACCTGGTTATCGATAGATAAAAAGTAGCACAAATATAGGGAGAATTCTACGAGGAATTACTAAGTGAAGACCAGGAGGAAGCAGAAGAAGAAAATCAACGACCCCAAATATAGGAAAAAAACAGAAATTTACCAATACTAGAAGAAGTATAAAGTACCATAGACAAGTTAAAAACAATAAAAGCCCAGGTGTAAATGTGATGCAATCGGAGTTACTGAATATGGCGGGGATACCTTAGAAAAGAAGATATTAGAGCTTACAACGCAAATATGGTTCACTGGTAAAATTTCCAAAGAATGGAGAGAAACCGTAATAATCCCAATCTACAAAAAGAGGGAGAAACTAGAGTGTGGAAACTATAGGTCTCTGTCGCTGCTGAGTGTTATGTTGAAAATCCTAGCATCACTAATGAATGACAAACTAAAAGAACTAGCTGAAGGAGAACAATGTGAATACTAAGCGGGTTTCAGATATCAGAAGTCAGTAACAGACCACATTTTCGAGCTAAGAACAATGCAAAAAAAACGAAGACGAAGGGAAAACAAATCCATATACTCTTTGTTGTTTTCAAACAGGCTTACGAAAATATAGATGGAGAGGAGCTACTAGCGACACTTAGGGAACTGCAATTGTCAGAGTGTATAATCCAGTTGATATGCATGACATTAAAGGGGAGAGAGGACAGGGTGAAACTAAAAGGAGCACCATCAAACAAATTCGGGATACAAAAAGGATTACGACAAGATGACAAAATATCACCCACACTTTTCAGCCTAACCCTGGAAACAATAGTAAGACGGAGCGAAATTGATGGAGTACGAACTATACTAAGTGGTCCCCAGCATACATTAGCCTACGCAGACGACCTCCGAATCCTAACATGAACGCAGGATGAACTTAAAGAAGTGTTTAAGTGCCTGGAGAGGGAAGCAAAGAAACTAGAACTACAAATAAACAAGGGTAAAACTAAGTACATGGTTTTTAACTCCAAGGACGCCGAGACAACATAAAACATAGCTTCCAAAAAGTACAGAACTTTACTTTCTTTGGGACAAATGTAAATAGCAATGGCGATGAAATGAAGAACTTGAAAGAAGAATAACGGCAAGTTCAAAGAGTGAAACAATGTTAAACTCAGTGTTAAATAATAGGTAAATCTTAAGGGCAGGTAAAATTCGTGTGTACAAATCAATCATAAAACCGGTAATGAAGTATTGAAGTGAAGTATGAGTATTAACGTAAGAAGTGCAAAACAAAGTAGCAAAATGGGAGAGGCAAATTCTAAGTAGGATGTTTGGGGGTGTTAAAGTACAAGATGTGTGGCGAAGAAGAACGAATGTGGAGGTCTATGCAATCTTTCGAGACTATCCAATTAGTACTATAATCAAGCAAGGAAGACTACGGTGGCTGGGACACATCACCTGAGGGCAGAAATAGAAGGGGGTAGACCATCTAAAACTTGGATTCAGGACGTAAAAGAAGATCTCACCCGACTGGGTATAGCCAAAAATTGTGAGACAAGAACTAGAAGTAGAAAGAAGTGGAGGAAGGTCGTAGGCTAGACCCATGCCTACAATCTTTCTCCATACTGCCTCTTTAGCTGACATTACATATATACTTATATACCCTATCCATGTAATAATTTTTAATAGCGTTGTTTTATTACCTATATATATAAAATGATATAAATAAAAGTTCTCTTCGCAACTCCTGTGGTTACAACACAGGATAGATTGTTGACTGGAAAAGGGTTTAAAAAACTCTGATCCAAAACATTGGTTTAATGAGCTTTAATGGTTAGATGGAAATAAAACCACTTGGGTTAACGGTCTACATTTCGATTTATTTAAAATCATTATGAAAGGCATCTAAAGGAAACAATACAGGTAAGAAGCGGTGATATAATTATAAAGCTATATTCAAGATCTTACTTAAGCTACACGTGGCACAACTGCACATGCAATGCAAAACAAGTGAATTTTAATTATGTTAATAATACAGCAAGGGCAAAAACTGCAGGCTTAGTTGTATCACACAGTGAAGCTTGAACTGCTGTTGTCAGGTTATACCTATATTAACAAAACACATTTAAAATTAATTAAGTTTATGCCAACATGGCCGTTGATTTACTAAAAGTTTTTGCTTGGCAGGAGAGTAATTCTGAAAATTGGCTGGGCAAGACAAATAAAAGTGCTATCGACGCATGCGCTTTAAGCACGGCCTCCTATGCATATGAGGGATAGTCAAAAAATGACTGCGCAGTTCTCGCAAAAGAAAGAGATTTAAAAGACTAACAGAAATTAGTTGTAGAATGTTTCGAAAAGATTCAGGCCGAACTTAAACTTAGAATTGACCTACCCCTTCTACCTGCAATTTTTTCTTTATAGGTCTTTTATAATGATTCGACGTAAATCCAACTGTCGACCATTAAAGCAAGTGGTTTTACTTTAATTGAACCGGTAAAGCTCATTAGTTTTTGCCACTGTACTAAGATCAAAGTTTTTCAAATCCCTTCCCCAGTCAATAATCTAATCTAAAGTCGTATATACAGGGTGTTTCAAAAAGGTGTTGCCAAACTTGGGGAGGTTATAGAAGATATTGCGGTAAACAAATTTTGCATATAAACCCCTAGTCGAAAATGAGAAGTTGTGGCCCTGGAGCAATTTTTGTCCATAAACGTAATGTTATCTTTTTGATAGAAAAAGACTTCGATATTTGGTTAATTTTTATTAAAGATAACGCTAAAATAATAAATTTATAACAATGGTTTAAAATGGCAACCCTTAACCTCGTTACATAAATGTGCCCTTCGATTCATGGAATCGCGCACCCTTTGTAACATATGCGGATCTTTCTGCACGAAAAGACAGGCTGCCATCACTCTGTCTAACAGTTCCTCTTGTGTGGCTACAGGGGTTTTATAGACGAAGGACTTGATGAAATAAAAATTAACTAAATATTGAAGATTTTTTTCTGTCAACAGGATAACATTCCGTTTTTGGACAAAAATTTGTCCAGAGCCAAAACGGCTCATTTTCGAGTAGGGGCTTATATGTACAAAATTTTTACCACAATGTCTTCTATAACCTCCCCAAGTTTGGCAACACCTTTTTTAAACAACCTGTATAGTCCTTACAAGTAAATTTCAGTATCACTCGATTAACTGGTTATGAAGCAGTGTTGTCAATTATTTGAACATTATAACACAGAAGATGTTTTTGTTAAATCCAGGTTATTTTATTTTTATGTAGGTTTGAGACTGAATATAATTTTAATGAGACATATTTAAAGAGGTAGCCAACATACTTAGACTTTAAAAATACGAGCTACTGTAGTAGTAAAAACTCAAGATTATAACACGAAGTTGGAAGTCTTACTATCTGATAAAACTCACAAAAGTCTTAGTCGAAATCCCACTACTTTTCTGAAAATAAAAATAACTGCTTCCATAAAACACTCCGATGTATGGCTTGAATCCTAGAAATGCAATAACTCCTCCCATCTATGGTTTATATAAGATACATAACGAGAGCGTGCCGTTGAGACCAATTATCGGCGCGCCCATTTTTCTACACACGCTTTGCAAGACATTTAACTAATATACTACAGCTTTTAACTGGCAAAACAGACACTTTTGTCAAGGATACAGCAGATATTGTTCAGAAACTAAAGAACACAAAGTTAAACACAGATGATCTCTTAGTTAATTTCGACGTAGTATCACAGTTTACGAAAGTGCCAGTTGACGAGGTGCCAGTATTGGTCAAAAATATTTTGCCTACAAACCAAACTGAACGTGTCAAAATATGCTTGAAAACACTTACTTCAGTTGGAATAGAAAATAGACGAACTAATCGAAGGAGCGCCTATGGGGTCACCGCTATCACCTGTTATCGCTAATATTTACATGGAGGCGTTTGAAACCAAGGCTCTCGAACAATGGCAATTAAAATAGACCGGCTGGTTTAGAAATGTAGACCATACCTTTCGTCATATGGTCGCATGGACCCCTGACATTGAATCTGTTTCTAAAACACTTGAATTCTGTACATCACAACATACAATTCACAATGGATGTAGAGGAAAATGGCAGTACTCCGTTTCTAGACCTTCTGGCAAAATGTAGATCAGATGGTAGTTTAGGACATGCAGTCTATAGTAAGAAAACACGCACGGACAAATATATAAATGCTATAACTTATATTTTTATTTGGGTATTTCGCCACTCTGCAAATTAAAAGAAAATAGGAATATGAATTATAGATTCACGCCACAAAGAAGTTTCAGAGATTATCTAAATGCTAACTACACCATCATCCAATGCAAAAATCAACAGTGCTTAAGACTTTGGTGACCACAGCCGTTCGTATCTCAGATGAAGTGAATCTAGAGAGAGAAAAAGAACATCTATTTGGCTCTTTACAAAAGAGAGGATACACAACTACCACCATACGAAAAGCTCTAAACAAGACTATGACATAAAAGACTAAAGAAGAATCCCCACCTCTGGAAGGATTACCATTTCTACCTTACGTTAAAGGTTCGACTGCTAAGAGAGGATATGTCCTGAAATAATGCAACTTCTAAATTGTGTTCACGACCAATGAAAGTTTAGGCAACGGTTTCAGATCAGTAAAAGACAAAATACCAAGTTTAAAAACCGCTGCCGTTTACCACTTTCCTTGTTCTTGCGGCTCGAGTTACATTGAACAGACTAGTTGTTCCATTAATCTTAGGCTTCAAGACCATAAAGGCGATTGCAATGCATCACAAAATCAGCCGTAGCTGAGCATACATTTACAAATGGGCACACATTAGAATTTGAGCATGCCAAAGTACTTACCAGAATACTTTATTACTTCCCACGAGTAATACGCGAAGTAATAGAAGTAGAAAAACATGCAAATTATATAAACAGAGAAGATGATCCTGGAATCCTCTGATACGCGATATAAAGTATTACAACCACTGTGTGTCAGATGGTCACGCGCCACAAATTCAAACTGTGCTACACTTGAACGACCAATCAGCATTACGGCTCCGAACGGCTGGCAGAGGAGACTATAAATGACTGCACAGCGACCTTCAGTTCTTAGTGCGGTTTTCACTTTGATTATGCAAGCTGTAATATCTTGCGAAGCATTAGTCAATATGGGTGCACAAACAGCAACAAGGCCAAATCTGTCTAAGTATCCTCGTTCCCAAGGTACTCAAACAACACGAGCCATCAAAGAGCATGGCTATCGTGTGGAGCCTTGATCAAGTCCACAAGATGCAAGGCACATTAAGCCAGAGAATACTGAGTTTTTAGTCACAAAGACTATGCGGTCTAAGTTGAAATTCTACGTCATCAAGAATATATGTAAAGATATCTGAATTTATGAGCACAGGGTCAAAACACAATATAAACGGCTCGATACGCCAATCTTGTTACTATCCACAACTACACATAGCTTGTTACGTGTAGAATGCGCCGCCTGTCGTAATTTATAATTCGAATATTGTTTTTCCCGCGCACTGCGCCGTGTTTTGGCCGTGACAATTACGATGTGCTTTTATCTGGGGAAAACCGATGGCAGGCCTAGACACGCTCTTTTTTCGCTAGCAATTGGAAGCGAGCAGTTCAAAAAAGATGTAATTCACAAGTTCGGGGATGCTTGTATAGTGTTTTTTGTTGGCTTGAAGTAGTGAAGTCATGTAAACCCTCACGTCTTCGTGGATTTGAGACCTCGAATTTATTTAAGGAGGATGTTTCCTTGGCTGCGTCGGATTTGTCGGTAATTGCACGCTCGAGCTGTTCTTTTTGGGCCCAAAAACCACCTGGGGTGAGTAGCTTATTTTGCGTTAGGAAGCCTGTCCTTGCGTGTTCTACTAGAATCTTCTTTTTTTTCTCTTATAGCAAGCCGTACCAGGCAAAAACCTATTGCTCGTCTTGAATTTGTTCTGAGTTAATGGCACGTGCCGCAAGTCTCGGAACCGCTTTCCCTTGTCGCCAGCGCTTAGTTAGGGCACAAGAAGGAACCGCATTGTGGGGTGTATTTAGCCCCGAGGTTTGGCATTTTGATCCCGTTGGAGCAGCGCTGTTTTACGTTCAGAACTACCACCAACGGCTGCAGAAACTTCTCGGCCGAAGCTCGAGATACGCGCTCAGCGTCTTCCAGAACTGAGCCCCAGGATCTTTTGCGGCTAGTAGCTTGTGAAGTTGCCTGTTTTTAATATGTTATAAACTGCTGTTATGTCAGACACTGTGAGTATAGTTAGTGCATGTAGTTATTAATCTAGGGCGTTCCTAACATTCCATTGTATGCTAGTTGTAAGTTATTCATTTTAAATTGTACTGTTTTTTTTAGCATGAAAGTAAATGATCTCAAATTATCAGTATGCAGGGTGCGTCAGCTACAGTTTGATTGCATTTGTTGAAGCTAACTTTCAGAGAGTGTGTTTTAGCTGGGTATATAGTTTACAACTTCTCATTAGTTCACCGGGGTGCATTTTCCAATATCTTCAAGAATTGTTGGCGCTCTGAGATTTTAATAATTAATGTTTTACCGATTCATTTTCGTTCTTGAGAACTACACGGTCTCCAATCGCTGAGCTGGCGGCCGGCATTTACACCCAAGTGTACCTATTTTTATGCTGCTTTGAAAGATCGCCCAGAATCTAAATTAAAAAGGCCTAACAAGTTCCAACTCGAAAATTCTGTCCACAAATACCGGAAACTAGATTCTTGATGACCACAACCTGGTCGGATACATGAACCACAAAGAAAGAGTAGCAGGCCAAAGGCTAACTAGCCATCGAAGACGGTACATTTAAGTAAGTGGGGCCAGTATAGGCCTAAAGGAGTAAAATAGCAATACCTCTTTACAGAGAACGTAGTTAACTACACACCTAGGAATGAATTTCGGATTTTTTAAGTCGTCCAACCGACAGGTAGCAACGAGTATTTCAATCAGTACAAACAAAATCGAAGTATCAAAATTTTCTTTATTCGTCCCCTAAATCTCGAATAATAAATTAACTTGGCGAACTAATCAAGTTTTTTCAATTCGTTAAAAAACAAACAAACAAAAGCAGACTGAAAACAGCCTAGTACGGAGATTATAGAACCAACACGCACAAAAGTTTTCTATTTAACGTACACAACATTTCAAATTATACGGAAAAAATAAGAGAATATACTTCATTTCAAATCAAAGCCGCTGCAGCTTATAAAAATAACATGAATTTGCTGCCGTATCCTTCCATGTAACGTAATTGTGACTATCGCGATCGAGCCCCTGTGCTTATAGCCTACACCTCACCCTAGCAAAAGCTAGTCGAACATCCTTTAAGCTTGTCGCATGCCTTAAACAGAATTTCCCCTGTAACATTGTTTTAACGCACATGGATGTGAGACAATGTCGAAACGTTACTGACATTTTTTCTGAAGAACTAAATTCTGTTATCAAACAGATAAGTCTACTTACTTAAAAATCTGATGTGATACACGCACACAACTTCCTTTTACAGTAATCTTATTATTAGCCAAAAATTCGATTTTAAATTTTTTAGCATTTGTCAAAAATTTTCAAAATTTACAAATTCTACGGAAACCGTACAAAATAGAGCGTTAATGAGAGTGAAATTTTCTGTAAAATTTTAGTTGAATTAAAAAATTTTATAATATACCGGGTGTTCTATTTCAAACAAAAGTTAATCAAAAATAGAAAGAAAAACAAAAGAAACCCATTTAGAGGTTATCAATTAAAAAATCAGCTAGCTCAGATCAATACACATTATAAATTTATTAGAAATGTAAAGTTTAAAAAAAATCGTTTGAGCCGTTTTAGAAAAATCACCAAAAACTAAAAAAATCACAAGAGTAAACAGCATACTTCCAGTTATACGATTTTCTTCAAAAACTTGCTGTAGCATCTAGATAGTACACAAAACTTACATATGAAGTTTCAACGCCATACCTCTTTTCGTTTTTGAGATATTCTGTTCACAGGCACACAGACAGACCAATGAACAAAAACATGTTTTTTGGGTTCAGGGGACACTAAAACGTGAGGATTTGTTGAAAACACAATTTGAATTTTTGGGGTGAATCCAATACTTCTTTTATCTTAAAAGGAAGTAAAAATTATTGTATTTATTGAACTGGCAAATATCAACACTCTTGTGAGCACGTGTACTGCAAACTATAAGCCGTTCACGACCTTTTTGGGACAGAGTTGGCTATGATTTTTTCTTTTCATGTTGGACTAACTGATTCGATGATGTAGCGGATGCAACTTTTTTTTTCTGTCAGTGTCTGTTCGACATTTTCTTGCCACCACATTGCCAGATTTAATATTTTAATATTCGTAAGAAAATAAATGATTTATCAAATGTGTAAAAATAATTTTAATTTCCGTCAAAGGAAAAGTCAAAATGCCCAAAATAATTTTGTTGCAACAAAAAATTTCCACTAAACGATGCTACTTCCAATTTAAGAAGGACAGACCAAATTTAAAAGAAAGCGAGTAGATGTGGAGACTAGAGAATATCCGGCAACAATGTACCTATTCAGAAAATATAACCTTAAACTGAAAACAACCTAACCTAACACAAAAATTGTCAATTTCCATGAGGGAGTTTAGTTGTAACAGAGGTTCTGCCAACAAAATTACTAGATGGTCATAGCCTCACCTGACCCAAAAAGATCGTGAACGGCTTATAAGCATTTTATTTATTCACTGCACGATGAATATATGATTGGAAATGTTTACCAATGCGTTTCAGTGAATTATATAATATTTGGCAACATATTTTGTTGTCAAAATACTACTGCTTTCTCTGAAACTTCTTTATGGCTTCAATCTATAATTCATATTCTTATTTTGGTATTTCGCCACTCTGAAAATTCAAAAAATGTTGATAACGATGGCAGATTGTCCCTTTACGTTTTTTAATAATTTTAATTTGCAGAGTGGCGAAATACCCAAATAAGAATATGAACTACTGCTTTCTACAACTACTCGTAGTTGACTAATACAAAAATCAATTTCCGAATGGTTAAAGTTTTGAGTAAGACAATTAACAACAAGAAACACGTAGTTCCGCATAATACTAGACTATTTTGGGAATGCTTTTTCATTTTAAATATAAAGTTCAAAAAACAACTATTGCAATTGTAGCCCATATAATTAATAATAACAATAATTTACATATGACACTAAACGTGCAAAAGTAAAACGGCTTTTAAAGGTTTATGTAACTGGAAGATTATAAGCAGTTTTGCACAAGCTGGGGTTTACGAGAGAGCTTGCTGAAGTCACATCTTTCGAGATTGGTCCACCTCATTTATTGAGGTAGAAAAACTTAACTTTTCGCTCGCACACTGACAACGGCCTCTGCAGTCAAGTCCCGGACATTTTCTCAACCCTCAAGCTCCTGCTGTTTGGTAAATTTCTTTGTGCAAAGTTTCTTTGTAACGTTAAACTTGTTGCCCGGCAATTTGCCCAAACAAACTGACATTTGAAAAAATACGAGAACCTGCCTGTAGCGTTTGTTAGATAAGGGTTCGTCGAGTCAAATCGCTTAACACAGATAACGATTTATAAAGAGACTAACTAGATAAAATAAATTGCTAATGTCTAACTTACTTTGATAAAACAATCCAACCAGGTGCCAAAACAATATAATCAGGAATAAATTTCAATTACTTGCGGTGTAAGGCACATCATAGGATTATCAGAAAGGCACAAAACGTATTAGTTGGAATGAAAAGACACTTCATTTTTTGTTTAAATTGAAACTTTATTAAAGTTGCAAAAATTTTGAATTTAAGTAACTAAAATAGTTTTTTACGATAATTGATTGTGTATTTAGTCTAGTCGCTCCATATTATGTGACAGAATTTACGACTTGTTTTGACAGTTGTTTACTAATTATCATTCCCACTCCGTGTTGATGTTTTTCTGAATTTATTGTTTCCGGAGCAAAATATTCTGTAATTGTCTATTGTGCATTCACCTGAACTAGGCCAACGCATCTCGCTGATACCTAATATCTCTATCTTCAGTCTGCTCATTTCCTGAATATCATTATTTATTTTTTCTGCTTCGTACATGGTACGCACGTTCCATGTGCCAATCTTAATATTCTTCAATTGTCTGATGTTTATTTCTTGTTCTATTTCTCTTTGACAGGGATTTCGCTGCATGACGACCTGGGAGGCCCTGTTTTTCCTCCCCTGTCGGATCTTGGCTTCCGAGGTCCATGATCAGTACTCATATCATATTTTGCTGTAGCCATCATGATTTTACTAGGAAATCACTAATGGGGGTGGTTTCCCGTTGCCTTCCCCAATGGAGGGGGGATATGACATATGAGTGGATAGTTTGGTATGGGTAGGATAGAGGTAAGGGGAAAGGGTTTGGAGAAATTAAGGGCTTGCAAGGGCAGGGTTGCCAGTTCCCTGAAGAGGTCCGACTTTTACTACAACAAAATGCAGAAGCCCTCCTGCTCATGCAAAGCCACTTTCAACTGCACTCTCTAGGACATGCAGACAAAAACATGCTGTAACTCAGTGGCTCTGAAGGTAACCCTCTCCAATGCAGCAGGAATCCGCAGAATGACCAAGTACTGCAGCGCAGGGCTTCCTCAGTACACCTGTTATTGCCTGTTGGCGTAGTCTACGTACTCAATTTTCGAAAAATGAAAGAAATCTGGTAGTAAAAAATCTTAACGTTCCTAATAATAGTAAAACATTGCAAACGGTGAGATTCACCTCAGTGCGATTTCAGCGCCTGCGAAAACGATTTTAACGTTTGGTAGCAGCCTGCGCGCAACCTGCCCATCGGCGCGATGCCATAAATTATATGCAACACGCTTATCATTGCACATTTCTGTTTTTTTTTTTAAATTTAGCCTTCATCTGTAGATATGTGCAAATTATTACTTTTAGCTATTCCTTAGTTAAAACAAAAATAGACAACATTTTATTATTTTAAGGTGCTCCCCCTGTATATATTTGACCAAAAGTATATTAATACGAGTTGTACAGCCCGACAGACAGACTGGTCAAATTAAGAAAACATCTAGGAACCCTGAAACGTGAAGGTTTGAAGAAATCTCGGAAGGTGATCTGTTCGCGAATACAAAACTGCCTTAGTCGTTTAGACGAGGGAGGTAAAAACGTAAAATTGTCAGTGACATTTGGAAGTTGTGACAGCAGATTCACTTCGTGATCACGCTGAGCTAACCGTTAAAGTGGTAATTGAGGGAGTAGAGCCGGTGGTGTTTGTTTTTATGTTAAAAGTACTTATAAATGCATCTTAGCAGAGACAAACAATTCGATAGAACAACTATGGTTAACACTGAAATTTAATAAAGCCTCAGTTTCTATAGGATGTGTTTATAGGCCACAAACCACTAATTACAAGTACTTTTGTGATGAATTGGAGCAATCATTTGTTATGTTTTCTAATATATCTGATCACGTATGTTGTCTCGGTGACGTTAATATAAACATGTTGAGATTGTGCGAACCTGATGTCAAATATTTTCAGTCTATGCTCGACGCTTTAAATTTTACTCAAATAATTACTGATCCTACGCGTATAACACGAAACAGTGAAACTCTATTAGATGTGATTATTATTAGTAACAATGAAATTATTACTGATTCTGGGGTGAGACATAAACTCGCTGATTATGAACTAATATTTTGTAATTTAAATATCAAATCCCTTTCCGCTTTACCTACATCCAAAACAATTTGAAGCTTTCGTAATTTTAATGTAAATTTATTCCACGACGATATCCGTAGAATACCATGGCAACGAATATTTGTTATCAATAACATTAATGAAAAAATTGAATTTTTAAATACTAACCTAATTAATACACTTAATTTACACGCTCCATATAAAACAATAAACGTTAGTAAACCTAGCATTCCGTGGCTGACAGATACCATTCGAGTTGCAATGAAACTTAGAGATCAAGCCTTAGCTAAATATCGCCAAACTAAGTCTTGTAGTAAATGGGAGTATTATAAATCGTTACGTAATCATGTTAATCATATGCTTAAAACAGAGAAAAAGGCATATTTTCAGTTTTCTGCTAAAAATTGTAGTTCTAGAGAAATGTGGAATAAACTAAGAAATCTAAGCATTGACACAAAACCAAAAATTGAAATTCCACCACATTTAGCTAACTCTAATGCAATAAATAACTTTTATTTAAACTCTATTCCCGATACTGCCACTATCGATTCTGATACGATAATGCAGTTTTATAAAACTAATAAATTAATTTCAAGTGAAATTGAATTTCAATTTAAAGTAGTGGATACTGAAAGTGTACTTAAAATTATTGATGATATTAAAAGCAATGCTACTGGCCATGAGGGCCTAAATATTGAAATTATAAAACTCTGCCTACCTATACTGCTCCCCTACTTGACTCATGTGATTAATTATGCGTTGCTTACAAATACTTTTCCTGACAGTTGGAAGAAGGCGGTAGTATTGCCATTACCCAAAACGTCAAATCCGGAAGAATTTAAAGATCTTAGGCCAATTAGTATACTGCCTGTTATGTCAAAGGTTCTAGAAAAATTAATGAATTCGCAACTGCGAGAATATCTGAATGAAAATAAAATACTACCAGACATTCAATCTGGTTTCAGGCCTAATCGAAGTTTTTCGACAGCCCTGCTATATATCGTAGATGAATTGTTAACTGCTTCTGATCAAGGCAAAGTGTCGATCCTCACACTACTTGATTATAGTAAGGCTTTCGATACAATTAATCACCAAATTTTGCTTTCCATTCTTCACTACATTGGTTTGTCTACTTCTGCTGTCTCGCTATTGAAAAGTTACCTAACAGGGCGTATGCAATGTGTGAAAACTTTTTGCAATGCATCCGACTTCTTACCAGTTGTAAAAGGAGTTCCTCAAGGATCTATTTTAGGACCCTCAATGTTTATAATATATACATCAAATTTTTGGAAATCTATTAAAACCTGCAAACTAAAAATGTTTGCAGACGATTCTCAACTGCTATATTCGTTTACTCCTGATAATTATAAAGAAAGTGTAAGTGATATTAGCAACGACCTCAATGCAATAAGCCTAGTATCACGACAGCACTCTCTAATTATTAATCCTCAAAAATCGGTTGTACTTTTGTTTGGGAAAAAAGATGTTGTTTCATTTTTATCTGATAAAATTAGCGTGACGATTGATGATATTCCTATTCCCATTAAGCAAGAAGCTAAGAACTTAGGTCTCATCATGGACAATACGTTCAGATATGAAAAACATGTCAATAACTCTATTAAAAAAAGCGTTCAAGCCCTAAAATTAATTTATCCTCACAGACACGATTTATCGACAGAAACTAAATCCTTGCTTTGCAACTCACTGGTTTTATCTAATTTTTCCTACTGCAGCGAAATTTATGGTTCATCCATTACCCAGGATGTTGCTAATAAAATACAAAGAGTTCAAAATTCGTGTTTACGCTTAATATACGGAATAAAAAAATTCGACCATATTTCTCACAAATTAACAGATTTGCGATGGTTAAATATGCAAAATAGGCGTCATTTACAATTTGCTACTCTTTGTCACAAAATTATTACAACAAAGCTGCCGGCTTACTTATATAATAAAATAACGTATAGGACTGATGTCCATGCCATAAATTTAAGATTCAAAGGTATAATATCTCCACCTTCACATAAAACGGCCTTATTTGAGCGTTCTTTTCAATACCAAATTTATAAAACCTACAATAATCTCCCTCCTGCGTTTAAGCTACTTAATTTAATTACACTTAAAGCTAATATGCGTGACCATCTTTATAAATTGCAGATAAGATAAAAATTGTAAATAAAAAATAACATTAATTAACAACATTTTGTGGACTACTAACATAGCATAATCACAGAATCTTTTATTTTAGTTTTTTAATTATTTTTTTTTGTTCAAACGTTTCTTTTTACTTTAGATGTATATTAGCATTTTTTATGAATTATATATTCTCGATTACTCCAGGGTTTAATGGAAGATCAAAGGTGGTCATCTACCTATTTGAATTAAATCCTTGCGATTTCTCAATTGTATGATACTTCAGTTATTTGTTTTGTATATAGTTCTGTAACCATTGAGAAATAAATTCATTATTATTATTATTATTAATTATAGATACATAATTAACATCCACGCAAATATTAAAAATTCGAGGTACGTAGGAAATACACATCGAACAGTAAATGATCAATAAGTCCAACATAAATCAGATGACTTCAACATAATAAAAAACTCAATAAAGTGTATTCTCAAATCATGTTAATACCCTTTACGATGTGGCAATATGTAAAATGCAAAGTTTTAGCAGTTAGCATGCAAATGCAACAGGATTAATAAATATAGAAACATATAGTGAAAACCAGAAGAGAAGAAGAAGCGCAAAGAAAATTCCTGGAAAATATTACTTATTTGTGCAAACTTCGACTGGCTTTATGGACCTTACTGTTGACGGTTATGGGTTATCTCTTCTCAGTTCTAAGCAATCAGAACTCGATGGCCCAATTCCAGAGCAACAATCCACTAGCGCTACAGTCTAAGGGTGGGTTCTGTATCATCGACAACCATCTAGAAAAGACGCATAAAGAGAAATTGTAACAAATGCTCTCGTTGTGTAAGTCACTCGCCCATATCTCCCATTAACTTCACTCAAAATGTGTTTTCCCATAATCCATACATACCACCAAGAATCGGAAAAAGTGTAGGAAAAATTCACAACCACTAAAATTCCAGGTTCTGACACACATTTTTTAATTTTTAGTAGCCGTAAAGGTTGTTGTTATTTTGCAATTAATTTTTCCAGAAACCCATTCAATTGTTAAACAAAAGAACAATTTATCGAGTTTTACTACCACAGTGATACGAAATAAGGCTATAATTCTGAAATAAAAATTTAAATGTTCACGTGACTTCATCGGTCATACGGCAACTCAAATATCGAGCTTCATTAATTCTACCCTAAGGCATAGCACGTAGGCTAATAAGAATAACTAAACTATATCTGCTTAAATCAAAACGTCCATAGGAATATTAAGATGATATTAATTAGATTGAATTCTTATAATTACTTTAATATTTCTTTTAATTTTCATATTTTATAGCTACTCAAAATGATTGTATAGATATAAAGTTAAAATTAAGAGCCAAGTATTCTGCCCTCTATTCTAATTGTTAAATAATTATATTAAATGACTAACACAGGTAAAACAAATAACCCAGTCAGGGTTGGGTCTCTATACTTGGATAATAATTTGATTAACTTGCCATTAGGACTAATGCGATATTGGTTAAATGATGTTCTTGCACAAACACTGTTTACGCGTTGAAATAACCTCAATTACAGTTTTACTATTGAAAAAAGCAAGCAATTACAAGGCGTTCATTCAGATAAGCATTATCTTCTTGTGTCTTATTTTCGCGTAATTTAGGAATATTGCACAGCAGATATTATACGGCATCTTTAGATAAAATCAGCTTTCAATAATATTCTCATCTTTGTTGGAGCCACAATTTTACAGCTTGTTATTTCGTAATTAATTAATTATCTAGTAACTGACATCTCAAATAGTTTTATATTTACTTAATACTAGATTCGAGAATAACTTCTAAGATGTCACAATTTGACGGCTCACTTAACCACATTTTACTGATTCTTCTTAGTTCGTCCTCTTAAATTTTTTATGTCATTTATATGGAAATTTTCCTTATTTTGTCATTCTTTACAATCATGTTTGCATTCTTTTCAAAGACGTGTAAATCAAAATGAATTTAGCATGTATTAATAATTATTTAGCATTACTTTTAAGGTTATTTATCAGTAAACTTCAGCATAATTATTTTAAGTTAGCACATTATATGTGACATGGTCTTGTATTGATTTAAAAGCAGTCTGTTAACATTTCTATTCAGTTACCTACCCCGAATTTAAATCGAATGTGTTCCCCAAAAAAACCTATTTAAAATTTATTTGGAATATCATTCATCGTTTCATTAAGCAGCTCTCTTATTTTTTATAATATTAACATTTTCAATGATTAAACCATAACCCACTCTGTTTTTATTTTTATTTCATTATTTTTAAACCATAACCAATTCATTAAACAGAACCGCTTGCGAACACAATATCGTATCAATATATTACATATCTATATTTTAAGTACTTGTAAACTAACTTGCAAAAATTCAAAAGATTCTCTAAAGTTAGTTGCCGTTTATACTTCCAATTTGTTCGTAGCTGTGGCTAGATTGATTTACAAATATTGGTTTTTGTTATTTTTCCCAATTCAATCTCGTTCTTGACCTAAGATGACGTGAAATTTACTCATTCCATCAAAGAAAACAAACGTGCTCTTTGTTTGTGTCCTCCCCTAAAAACAATAAAGTCGCTTATTGTCATGCTGGCAGTTGTAATATAGCCACAAGGTTGTACCAGATATTCTATCCCTTCAAAGGCTGGCATCACTTCGCTATTGCTATTATTACGTCGCGCTGTCACATGTGCCTTACACAATAACCTTATACGTCCGTCCGACTCATTGTGTCTCCGGGAGCATTTAGCAACGCGTAATGGAGGTCGATTATTGCCAAGCTCTCGCCGGCGAGGTGAGATGACTCCTTTGCACCGGGACGCCTGCTGTGAACACATACGTATTTTGCGAACTGCTCACTATTGAACTGCGGCAACTACATGCTCGAGTCCATTAGTGCTTAACGTAGGAAATGCCGTTTAATGTGCCATTGGTGGGGTTCGAGTAGGGTGTCGAAATCTGCTCACATTTACCTCTTAATTTGCGGTAACAGTATCCGGCTTATGGCTACCCGTTGCATTATGGTATTGCTGAACATGAGAACCTCCACACGGAATGCTTGCTGTTGGCTACGTGTTTTACACTGTTAGGGAATGGTTGACCTCAGTCGTTTAGCTTTAACTGTAATTTTACGGTTACGGTGCCAGTTAGCGCTGCAAAAATTAAAATTAATTAATTGATAATACTACCAGGGATATTTTACTAAGAGTACTCTCGTCGTAAACGTTTTAGATCTCCATAGTTTTAAAAATTACTAAAAAGTAGAGCTTGTATTGCGTAGCACGTAATGTATAATTATTCATTACAGAATATATATAACATTATCTTTCAGATCTCTTTATATCTACAAAACGAATAAGCTCCTCCAAATAAAGGAAACTAGGCTGTTAGTGCAAGTTCCATGAATAATGTATCGTTTACCAAGTGACTTTTGTTAGAAACTTCAATATTGCAATGATTTACTGCCCACAGCAATTCTGGTTGCCTAAGTAACACGAAAATGAAAGATTTCAAAGTGAGCACAGAATTAATATTTTATTTATTGCATGATAAAATAATACTTTATGCATGTGATATGAGTAGCAGTACCTAACTATAATTTTGTTGAGAAAGGTTAGTATTAGATAAAGCCAAATCAAGAAGGTTACGTTCAGCGTTTTACTCATAATTGGTGTTCTGAATGGCAAGCGCAGCTCAATTTATGTAGCTGTCAGATTTGAGTTTGGTAAAATCAGTACAATGATATGTATTTTAATAATACAGGGATGGTTTGTGTAGTTACAAAAATTATATGAGCCTTATGATTGAAAGTTTGTATCACCCGCAAACAGCAAGACAACTGACGGGCAAAGAAAAGCAGTGCGAAGAAGTACAGATTGCAAAGAGCAATTAGGCTACCTATCAAAGGACACATACATTGTGAAGTGCAAAAAAAAATAAACATGTAAAACAGAGCATTTAAAACTGAAGTGATTATAAGCAGAGTAAGCGTTACGTTTGACAATTAAGAACATTATATCAAAACTTTAGCTCTTATGTAAAAAACATATTATCAAACATTATTTCACAAATCAATTATAAATCTAGGTTACTACGATACGAGACAGTCAATTGTTAATAACAACAAAAGAAACCTTGTAAAATGTGTGTCGGTTGCAAGAGGTGCGCCCAAATTTTCTATAACATTTTTATATTATAAAGTTTTCTGTTTAAAAAAAGTGGTTTTTTATATTCACCGGTGTGCAGAGCATCTTTGAGTGGAAATTTCATCGTGGTAGTGTTACAACGTGTGTTCCCAGTGAATAAAGATTAGCTCGGTGAAGTATCGTGCAAGTGCGTCCGTCATCGAGGCCCCTTTTCCAATAGTTAGAAGTATTGGGCAGTACGATTCATATATGTAGTATGTACAGCAGACCTTCATGAGTGCCTGAGTGCAGAAATTTGGAAGAAGAAGCTATCATCAAGTTCGTAACTGCCATGGCGTCCTTTCATTCTGTGAATCGGGACAACGAAGCCCACTTTGCAAGGTAAAATTCACAGGCTGAAGGCCCATAAATTTTGGGTTTCATCAAGATTAAACATCGTACAACGTCGTGAACGTGGTCCCAGCTGCATAGATTCATCCAGATTCAAGTAATATAGGTGACATCCCCAGGAAATGCAGAGATTTGGAAATTTGGCAGGAAATTCCACATCGCCCTTCGTTTTGCGTCGCTGAAACAAAACCAGGTGAGCCGGAAATTACGTCGGATTCTTTGCATTGTATTGTACCTGATGTGATTTTGCCATTTTAGGTGTTTTTAATTCAATTTACGCTATTTCCTTGTACAAGCGAACCATTTGTGTTTACAGTAAATTTAAGGTTAAAGCTGTCAGAAATGAATTCACGCAATTGCCACACTGGTTAATTTTTCATACACACTAGTATTTGAAATACAAGTTGTTGAATCTACCCCTGTGGAAAAGAGTTTTACTCATGCTAGACCGGAGCTTTAATTTAATTAATTGCAAACAAATTAAATACATAAGAGCAATGAACCATTTATGTAGCAGGTAATTGCAACGTGATTTTAATAACCCCTGAGATTGACACACAAATTAATGATTAAAACTATTTAATTTCATAAATTGTGGTGATTTGCGCTATTTATTATTTTCATTTTAAAAGCCTTATTTTAGTAGGGATATCATTACAATATACAGGAAAAATAGCAATGGGAAGTCCATATACTTCGAAATCCGCTAATGAAGGCCGCTGAAGAAATCATTATGGAGATTGCTAAGTTAATTACTTTCCTCATACCAGGATGAAAGTATGTTTACAACAGACGATTAAGACTGCAACTAAGCTAACTATAACGAGTCACAGCATCTTTGAGCCAAAAACCTCTAAAGGACCGCCCACCTGAGTGACTCCGGTATATCGAAAGTTGAGCACCATTTTAATCATTAACGCCTAGGTGGTTGAATGGGTTAGCGGCCTCTTTAGCAACCAGCTGGTCATGGGTTCAAATCCGGTCATAATAGAGAATTTTCCCTGGGCGCGAATGGATTTCAATTCATTAGTTAAGTTAGCTGTAAGTTATGCTTAGAGTTAAGAGTAATGTAAGCTTTTTCATTTGCGTCACTTACATAAGTAAGAATGCTATTCCTTGTATTTTAGGACTTATTTCACAGCATTGTGATTTATTCCAAAAGGCTTTCCGATCACTATGAGGCAATGAGTGATTTCGATATGCTTTTTTCTCATTTCTAATAGAGTTCGTAACGAGATTTCGAAGCGGTTTGTAATACTTCCATTGCTCCGGATCTATTTATTTTTTGAAACGCTTAAAAACAGTTTCTTCTAAACTCATCATTAAACGAACAGTATCAGTAATTCAAGTAGCAAACGGTTTTCTGCATATGAAGGTTTTTAAGGGAATCAATGTCTGTAACTGTAGGTTTTTGGTTTACACTTACATATATTTTGTCCAGAACTACAATATACAAGTTCACCATCAGAAAAAGATCCGAAATGCGTAGTTTCTGAGAAAATAATAACGTACGTGTTGGTGTTCGCACGTTGTTCTAGTAGGTTATTTTATTATTTGTATAAATCAGAAATTATCCAGCATGAAGGCACACTATATCGCTTTAGTACAATAAGGTTGAAGCAGGTAAATGTTAAAGTCACCTGCACATGCCATGCCATCATGAAGAGGGAACAAACTATATCAAAATTTTTTGTGAATGTCTTGTATCTAGTTGTGGATTCGATTGTCTTTTCGAAACTGATCATTTCCTCTTTATCCGCATTTCTTGTTTACTCGACCTCATAATTTTTACCAATGCCAAACATAATGCCTTTGAATTGTTTTACTTCTTTTATTGTTCCCAATCCTGGTTGATATAATTCACTTCATGTTCAAGCCCACTATGAACTGATTCAACTTCGCGCCATGGCTCTTATATCTTCTTACCTATATTACACATTTTTGACTTGCTGTCCGCCTCCACACAATTATTCTAATTAATTTACTTTCCAACTGGGGCTACACTTGTGCCCTAATGTACGTTATTTTTCAAAATATATATTTATGTTTCTCATGTTCATGATTTTGTTTAAATCTATTAGTATTATCCTATTTTAGTTCAAATCTTTATGTTTCATTTTATCACAAGTTGTTGATCTGTCTACTGTCTTTCCTAATGTGCCCATTTGAATAGCCTAACATGATTTTTAAATACCTAGGGATGCTATCGAGTTCCGTTTTGAAAGTTCAGTAAAACTAAACTTTTGTATGTATATCTCTACGAGCGTGTGAAGATTACCAACATACCTTCTGATACCTTCGTCTTAACCTCAACACAGGTAGTCTATCTGATACTAGTTTCAATACTACTAGATAATGCTTTCAATCGTAATACACCATAAAGTCATTTCTAGCAATCTACCTTCTTGATATAGCTTATAGTTTATTTACGTTCCCATTCCTTTGAATTACAGATCATCTTCAATAGACACTTTAATAGCGTTCAGTATTTTATTTATATGTTCTCCTTCTATAAACTACATGTTGCTAGTTTTATATCGTATTTTTCTAGATTTGTAGTTGAATATCCTTACTTGAGCTGCAACCATTTGATTACTATTTATTTCTTAATTTCTTCCCTCTCCATTACAATATAAATTAAAAAATTTTGGTACTCAGACAACAACCGTTAGGCCAATTATAGGCGTCGCTGTACATTTTATGGGGACTTCCAACCCCACTAACGACTGTCATAATATTATTATGACATCCGGGACCAACTATTTCCATGGCAGCTGTACCACGAGGCGCCGAGAAAAGCAGGCGCGAAACATTGTACATTCCCCAATAAACCCAACGGAAATATTTCTAAAGCCTGCAGAAGGATTGCAGAAGAAGACGCATTTACGGATAAATAATATGCTATAATTTAAACGGCGCCAACATAATTAATAATTGACGTTGAAATTTGCAATAACGGCAACATTCCAGCGATGCGCGAGTGCGCGAGCAGCTAGCCACAGCGCACGCGTACCTGAATTTCCTCAAGCGAACATCCAGGCTATAGATGACCAGAAAGGTATGAGCAGAAAATTCTCAGCCTGTGGAAGACACTTGAGCCCAGCGACCAGTCCAGTCCAGCTTCACCTGGAGGAGCCAACAGCCTCTAATCCGCTGGGCTTAGGTAAAAGCGCCTCTAGCCAGAGAAAGTTTTTTAATCTGTAACGCTAGCTTCCGCATAAATTATAAACAAACATTAAAAATGCATTTAATTTACGCATCGCCCAGTCAAGCTTTATCGTAGGTTACATCTTGCCAACGTCTGAATAAGAGATAACGAGCCTAGACCCGAGCGACGCCGTAAACACCAAAAGTCGATTCTCGCGCCGCTTTCCACCACCGAAGGATATCCGAAGTGGCGACCTAAAACGACACGAAACATATAAAAGCAGTTGCAGCGCTCATTTTGAGAGAATTCCCAATTCCTAATACCCAAATAAATCCGATAGATTCCCATTCCTGTTTCTGTTCCTGTCCCGTCCGGGAGATTTTTCTTTTACCGTTATCCGCTCCAGAACTATTCTGTGGTCAGTTTTGATTCGGTGAGTTATAATACAGTGCCCGAATCCTGACGTAATTATCCTGTAGAAGACATCCTGAACTCAGTTTCGATTTGGTGACCCGTAAAAAGGTGCCCAAATCCTGATTCAAACCTCCTGTAAACCTTCCTGCAGATCAGTTTCGATTTGGTGACTCATAACAAAGTGTCAAAATTACTAGTCTAAGCATCCTGCAAACCGGGGTCAAAATCAGTTTTCGATTCGGTGATAATTAATAAAATATCCGAGCCCCGACTCGGGACAATTAAATTTAGCTCATAATAATAATGGCAAGAATTCGAGCTACGAATTTGCGCTGACAGCCAAGCATTTATTAACTATTCAGATTATAGCTAGCGACCTACCTGGAAGGCTCCCCGAAACGTAGAAAGCCGTCCACGACCTACAAGGACAAACAGCCGCACGGCAACATTCCCGTAGGACGAGATTCTGCTACGTGCATTTCGAGGTTATCTCGCCGAAAGGCACCTGGTTGTCGCCGATCGAGGGCCGCCTGCCGTACCAAAAATCTACGGCAGCCGGACCTTTTCGATTCCATTTGTAGTCGCACGCCCAGGGTAAGAAATTCAGTAGATAATCTAATTTGCTTCTATAATTATAGCGACACAAACAAACCCGGCTAATCTGACAGTTTGAGTTTGAGAGTGCCGGCGCCCCCGAGCATCGCGACGAGCTACGATCCAGAAACACGAGGAGCTCACGAGTCCCGGAAGCGAACCCGTTTCGCCTGCCGTACACCGATGTGGAAATGGTTGCCGCAATTCCAGGGAAACAAAAACAGCCTTCCTGCCTGAATTTTAAATTACTGTAATATACATATTGCTCTTTTGATGTTTGAATAAGCCTTATGTTTGTCCATATAGATAAACAAAATAAACTATCTAAGGTAGTATCCTGGTGTTTGTTTGCTAATTAAATGTATATCTGAGCGGACAGAACATTTCCGATTTGAGCTTAACCTGAGGCAATAATTTTGACAGTAATTTTGGCACCCTTAGTAAGGGGTGAAATGTCACAAATCAACCCCGATGCCGTCCCGCGATCTTTCCAGATGAGTTTTTGCCGTTCTATAAACCTAACCATTTTCTTAAACTGGAACCTTATCTTTTGTCGCGCCGATCTTTGGTATCAGGGAATACCAAAACCTGCTGCTAGCCATCTTTCCCGCGCCGTTGGTTCAGTAAAATCCTTATAAAACCAGGCCTTGCACTTTCACTCTGGCGCGGCGATTTGTACTATCAGTGATAACTTCTCATAGCCGCCCCCCCCCCCCCCGGCCGAGTCACCCTTTACAGCGTCAATCTAATACCGCCGTAAAAATAGAACTCTTGAACCCTCCACAACTTCGCTAATTGCCGCCTGATATGCGTCCTTTAATTCTAACCACCACCGTAGCTAATTACAACTTATATGTAGTATGAGGTACCTTTTGACTATCGGCGAGATTTTGAGACTCCGCTAGTTAAAATTACAGCTCTAGCTCAAAACCTTAAGGCAACTGCAAGCTTAACGCTGGAATCGCAAGCGAAGTTTTGAAGCATATACGGGCTCCTGAAAAGGTAAAAGTTAATTCAGCACAAATTAGCTCCAGACACTTTACAGTACCAGCACATCCAGACAGCCCAGAAAAGTTCCTTAAAACGACTCCAACTGACTCGACGGCGTTTATCAGAAATTGCGGAAATTTTAATACTGTTAGATATGTGTCCGAGGCACCCAGACCAGAGAACCGGCTGAGGAACAATACACCTAACCTTTTTGAACTGTTCCAAATCTAATCACTCGATGCAATCTACAAACTCTTCCATATCGATTGCTGCGAACCACTCATATGCAAGTAATTTAATTAAAAATACCAGCTACTACTCAGCATTACAACATTAATATTTTCTTCGAAATACTATGACTTGAATGTAAGTATTCCATTTCCTTATAAATTCTCCATGACATGAATGTAATTAATTTCAATTCCTTTCAATTTTAATTTTTTTATTGTTGCATTATTTCCTGAAGTTGCTTTTATTCTTTTCTTTGTCTTTTTTCCACCTAAGTGTTCTTCTGCAGGCGTACATGCGCACGCAAAGTAGTACACACTTATGCACACACGTTTTACACACATAGACGTACGTGCCTGCAATTTTTGAACAACATTAAACCGCAACGTTATTAAATATTAAACCTTTTTGAAATTTGTAAATTGTTTTGCATGCTGCTTCATATGGTATCAGACGCCACTCCACTTTCCATTTGTAGCCATTCAAAAGCTGCACTATCTCTTTATCTCAGTTGTTTAAGCTGGAAAAGCGGGTCTATATTCTTAGATACATTAAGATGGTTTAATGCTCTTAAGTTAATTCTGTATGCGTAGAGAAATATTGAACAAAGTCAATTAAAGCATAGAATTGAGATATTTTATTTAATTGCAATCTAGACAGTAGTTGAAGTCATTAAATGCATTGGAAATGAGATGCAAGAAGCATAATTCGAGGGATAAGGGCTAGCATAAAAAATACAGATTTCGGAAGTTACAGTAAAAGAAAGATTTAAGATGGCTAGTATAATATAAGTAATATGATAGGTTTGAGCATATTTGAAGCCGGACCAAACGTAAGTAAATAATGAAAAAAGTTGTTTATGTGCATAATGAATATGAACGTAAAGTTATTAATAAAAATATACAGGCCAGTGGTAGAAAAGCAAGCTGAAAACTACATGGAAATCAGAGCAAGATAAGATAGAATTTGTAATGAGCAATGCAGAACGAGGGCAACTAAAATGAAGAATAATTAGTGAAGTGGCTAAAATTGAACTTAAGTGTCAGTGCAATTTAAAACTAAGGGTTTATAGCAGAGCAGTGATAAATAACATTTCATGTGAGAAGAAAGGATAATTTTTATGTATAAGAAATAAAGACAATTTCTAGTTTTAAGCAACAAACATGTTAATCAGATTGTATTCTTTTATGTGAAATTTTAACCTAAACTTATTTCCATTGATATTAGATCGCGGTTACTAGATAACCCGATGCGCTATTGTTAAAGAAATAGAAATAGTTCTTGTAATGTCAACTTGTGGGCAAATGATGCTGCCGATTTTTGGTGTTTTTATATAATGAAAGTTATTTGCAAAGTCTAAAAAGTATACAAAGTTATTCTACAAGTCACCGGACATAAGTGGAAGTGTTATTAAAAGTTTCTCCAACGAAAAAGTTTATAAAATTGTGCAAGCCAAGATCGGCGTGGGTTCGGCTCCGACAACCTGGAAATTTCAAACTGCGATACCATTCCATTCCAACATCAGAGACCAGGGCTCTCAAGTTCTACAGGTCGGGTGGAGAAGTAACAACATCCTAGAAGAAGATTTGGTGCCAACGAAGCGACTTCCACCAAATATGGGCGTTGACATCGCCCGTAGCCGCTCCAGAGACCAGGTCGCCGATATCTTAAAAAGTACGATTTGGCAGGTTTTTATGTGGTTGGAGTCCGGAAAGCCAGTGGACTTCAAGAACACACCTTGCTGAAGAGATTAATCGTGTTTCCGAGCATCTAGATACGTTCAAGATCGAGAAAATCTCGTGGCGTCACTAGAAAATGCGATTTATGCCAGGATTTGCAGTTTTCACAGGAAGCCAAGACAAAAGATAGTAGCGCGTCGTTTCTACGTCTCAACTTGAAACAAAACCAAGTTAGATCTTGCTAGGCGGGAGATTCGATTCAGTTTACCTGTGGTTTTCTTGCAAATTTCGGTTTTGAATATCAAAATAAAACGCTGTATGCACCCGCGAACCTTTTGTGTTGTAAGTCAATTTTGTGAGGTTATAAATTATTGAAGTGAGTAGAGAAGTTCTACTGACATTTTGAGTATTTGGGCCACTTTGAGTTAAATATTCTACAGAATTCTTTTAATATAAAATTCAAATTTGAACCTAATCTGAGATATCAGTCTTGTGTTTTGCCGGAGCAAGCCCAGAAGATTATTGCAATCTGATAAAATATAGAATGGGGCAATTAACCATTTTATTGGAGAGTAATAAATAAGTTTCATTTTAGTTAGCTAAGATACTGACAGGCAAGTTTTGCATTTTTAAAATTTAGTATAAGTGCCCTGAGTATTGGGGTGTTTGCCTAATAGTACATTGACTTGGCGCTTGTATAACATTACATAACAATATATTTACCGTTACAGATAACTAAATAGTATCTAAAAATTATAACAAATCATTGAATATAGTTTAAGTGTTGCAAGTAATTACGCGAACAAGTAAATTACGACAAGCAGTGTGCTAACGCGGATCATGCATTTCGTCCGAGTAACAACCGCAATATACAGTCGCGGCAAAAAAAACGGGACACTTCTTTTTGACCTAATTCTCAAAATGCGAAAAAAAGTGCTTACACTGACAATTCTATTAATAAATGTCATCGAGTCATTATTTAATTCAGAAAAATGCCGGCACATATTTGAAATACGGATAAAGCGGCAATAATTGCTGATTGCGGCCCATTTTGAGAATTAGGTGAAAAAATTGTCCCGGTTTTTTTGGCCGCGACTGTATATTTTATGAAGATACATCAAAAACATAAGAATTATGACGAAAATAAAAGTTAACATTTATGTTTAATAAAAGTGCCTGTAAAATCGAAAGTTAGTATAATGGCCAATCTTGTTTAGTCTCTGGGTTGATGCATATAGATATAAGATAGGTTTTCCGCGATGTCGTTCTGCTTTACTAATTTGATACTTGATCCGACTTCCGTCAACGTCGATGTTTGATATCGGTGATGTGTAGATGTTGTGACACAGATTCTCTAGAAAGGAAAGTTTACTCCTTAAACTTGTCCCAAGATTGCGACGATACTAAAGCGTCTTTTCTCTGTAAATATTGATCCATATACCTGCACTGAAGTTAAATATTTTAACAAAGAAAGATTAAATTACATGTCGTCAGTCCGCGAAACTTTTCAAGCTCGGAATGATTTAATCTCCGGTATTTAAGTTAAGGAGTGAGCAATAATTTCGTGAAGTTCAATTTTTGCTTTGATTAAATTTCGAGTAACTTTGTTTTGCGGTTCAGCAGAAACGTAAACGTATTGTATTATTTCAACTAATGAACTGTGGTTTGAGAATTGGTTAAATTTCCCGCGTGACTTCATTTTTGCTACTTTTGCAGAGTCGGTCTGAGAATAGCACGCTTGAGCGGTCAAAGTGCTTACGATTTGGGTTGCGAATTGACTCAAAGCTACATTGCTCCATCTGTAATTTAGTAATTGTGTTTGAACAATCTCAAAACGGAAATGTATGGTCATATTTGCCTTTAGTTTACATGTGAAGATTACCAACATACCTTCTGATACCTTCGTCTTAACCTCAACACAGGTAGTCTATCTGATACTAGTTTCAATACTACTAGATAATGCTTTCAATCGTAATACACCATAAAGTCATTTCTAGCAATCTACCTTCTTGATATAGCTTATAGTTTATTTACGTTCCCATTCCTTTGAATTACAGATCATCTTCAATAGACACTTTAATAGCGTTCAGTATTTTATTTATATGTTCTCCTTCTATAAACTACATGTTGCTAGTTTTATATCGTATTTTTCTAGATTTGTAGTTGAATATCCTTACTTGAGCTGCAACCATTTGATTACTATTTATTTCTTAATTTCTTCCCTCTCCATTACAATATAAATTAAAAAATTTTGGTACTCAGACAACAACCGTTAGGCCAATTATAGGCGTCGCTGTACATTTTATGGGGACTTCCAACCCCACTAACGACTGTCATAATATTATTATGACATCCGGGACCAACTATTTCCATGGCAGCTGTACCACGAGGCGCCGAGAAAAGCAGGCGCGAAACATTGTACATTCCCCAATAAACCCAACGGAAATATTTCTAAAGCCTGCAGAAGGATTGCAGAAGAAGACGCATTTACGGATAAATAATATGCTATAATTTAAACGGCGCCAACATAATTAATAATTGACGTTGAAATTTGCAATAACGGCAACATTCCAGCGATGCGCGAGTGCGCGAGCAGCTAGCCACAGCGCACGCGTACCTGAATTTCCTCAAGCGAACATCCAGGCTATAGATGACCAGAAAGGTATGAGCAGAAAATTCTCAGCCTGTGGAAGACACTTGAGCCCAGCGACCAGTCCAGTCCAGCTTCACCTGGAGGAGCCAACAGCCTCTAATCCGCTGGGCTTAGGTAAAAGCGCCTCTAGCCAGAGAAAGTTTTTTAATCTGTAACGCTAGCTTCCGCATAAATTATAAACAAACATTAAAAATGCATTTAATTTACGCATCGCCCAGTCAAGCTTTATCGTAGGTTACATCTTGCCAACGTCTGAATAAGAGATAACGAGCCTAGACCCGAGCGACGCCGTAAACACCAAAAGTCGATTCTCGCGCCGCTTTCCACCACCGAAGGATATCCGAAGTGGCGACCTAAAACGACACGAAACATATAAAAGCAGTTGCAGCGCTCATTTTGAGAGAATTCCCAATTCCTAATACCCAAATAAATCCGATAGATTCCCATTCCTGTTTCTGTTCCTGTCCCGTCCGGGAGATTTTTCTTTTACCGTTATCCGCTCCAGAACTATTCTGTGGTCAGTTTTGATTCGGTGAGTTATAATACAGTGCCCGAATCCTGACGTAATTATCCTGTAGAAGACATCCTGAACTCAGTTTCGATTTGGTGACCCGTAAAAAGGTGCCCAAATCCTGATTCAAACCTCCTGTAAACCTTCCTGCAGATCAGTTTCGATTTGGTGACTCATAACAAAGTGTCAAAATTACTAGTCTAAGCATCCTGCAAACCGGGGTCAAAATCAGTTTTCGATTCGGTGATAATTAATAAAATATCCGAGCCCCGACTCGGGACAATTAAATTTAGCTCATAATAATAATGGCAAGAATTCGAGCTACGAATTTGCGCTGACAGCCAAGCATTTATTAACTATTCAGATTATAGCTAGCGACCTACCTGGAAGGCTCCCCGAAACGTAGAAAGCCGTCCACGACCTACAAGGACAAACAGCCGCACGGCAACATTCCCGTAGGACGAGATTCTGCTACGTGCATTTCGAGGTTATCTCGCCGAAAGGCACCTGGTTGTCGCCGATCGAGGGCCGCCTGCCGTACCAAAAATCTACGGCAGCCGGACCTTTTCGATTCCATTTGTAGTCGCACGCCCAGGGTAAGAAATTCAGTAGATAATCTAATTTGCTTCTATAATTATAGCGACACAAACAAACCCGGCTAATCTGACAGTTTGAGTTTGAGAGTGCCGGCGCCCCCGAGCATCGCGACGAGCTACGATCCAGAAACACGAGGAGCTCACGAGTCCCGGAAGCGAACCCGTTTCGCCTGCCGTACACCGATGTGGAAATGGTTGCCGCAATTCCAGGGAAACAAAAACAGCCTTCCTGCCTGAATTTTAAATTACTGTAATATACATATTGCTCTTTTGATGTTTGAATAAGCCTTATGTTTGTCCATATAGATAAACAAAATAAACTATCTAAGGTAGTATCCTGGTGTTTGTTTGCTAATTAAATGTATATCTGAGCGGACAGAATATTTCCGATTTGAGCTTAACCTGAGGCAATAATTTTGACAGTAATTTTGGCACCCTTAGTAAGGGGTGAAATGTCACAAATCAACCCCGATGCCGTCCCGCGATCTTTCCAGATGAGTTTTTGCCGTTCTATAAACCTAACCATTTTCTTAAACTGGAACCTTATCTTTTGTCGCGCCGATCTTTGGTATCAGGGAATACCAAAACCTGCTGCTAGCCATCTTTCCCGCGCCGTTGGTTCAGTAAAATCCTTATAAAACCAGGCCTTGCACTTTCACTCTGGCGCGGCGATTTGTACTATCAGTGATAACTTCTCATAGCCGCCCCCCCCCCCCCCCGGCCGAGTCACCCTTTACAGCGTCAATCTAATACCGCCGTAAAAATAGAACTCTTGAACCCTCCACAACTTCGCTAATTGCCGCCTGATATGCGTCCTTTAATTCTAACCACCACCGTAGCTAATTACAACTTATATGTAGTATGAGGTACCTTTTGACTATCGGCGAGATTTTGAGACTCCGCTAGTTAAAATTACAGCTCTAGCTCAAAACCTTAAGGCAACTGCAAGCTTAACGCTGGAATCGCAAGCGAAGTTTTGAAGCATATACGGGCTCCTGAAAAGGTAAAAGTTAATTCAGCACAAATTAGCTCCAGACACTTTACAGTACCAGCACATCCAGACAGCCCAGAAAAGTTCCTTAAAACGACTCCAACTGACTCGACGGCGTTTATCAGAAATTGCGGAAATTTTAATACTGTTAGATATGTGTCCGAGGCACCCAGACCAGAGAACCGGCTGAGGAACAATACACCTAACCTTTTTGAACTGTTCCAAATCTAATCACTCGATGCAATCTACAAACTCTTCCATATCGATTGCTGCGAACCACTCATATGCAAGTAATTTAATTAAAAATACCAGCTACTACTCAGCATTACAACATTAATATTTTCTTCGAAATACTATGACTTGAATGTAAGTATTCCATTTCCTTATAAATTCTCCATGACATGAATGTAATTAATTTCAATTCCTTTCAATTTTAATTTTTTTATTGTTGCATTATTTCCTGAAGTTGCTTTTATTCTTTTCTTTGTCTTTTTTCCACCTAAGTGTTCTTCTGCAGGCGTACATGCGCACGCAAAGTAGTACACACTTATGCACACACGTTTTACACACATAGACGTACGTGCCTGCAATTTTTGAACAACATTAAACCGCAACGTTATTAAATATTAAACCTTTTTGAAATTTGTAAATTGTTTTGCATGCTGCTTCATATGGTATCAGACGCCACTCCACTTTCCATTTGTAGCCATTCAAAAGCTGCACTATCTCTTTATCTCAGTTGTTTAAGCTGGAAAAGCGGGTCTATATTCTTAGATACATTAAGATGGTTTAATGCTCTTAAGTTAATTCTGTATGCGTAGAGAAATATTGAACAAAGTCAATTAAAGCATAGAATTGAGATATTTTATTTAATTGCAATCTAGACAGTAGTTGAAGTCATTAAATGCATTGGAAATGAGATGCAAGAAGCATAATTCGAGGGATAAGGGCTAGCATAAAAAATACAGATTTCGGAAGTTACAGTAAAAGAAAGATTTAAGATGGCTAGTATAATATAAGTAATATGATAGGTTTGAGCATATTTGAAGCCGGACCAAACGTAAGTAAATAATGAAAAAAGTTGTTTATGTGCATAATGAATATGAACGTAAAGTTATTAATAAAAATATACAGGCCAGTGGTAGAAAAGCAAGCTGAAAACTACATGGAAATCAGAGCAAGATAAGATAGAATTTGTAATGAGCAATGCAGAACGAGGGCAACTAAAATGAAGAATAATTAGTGAAGTGGCTAAAATTGAACTTAAGTGTCAGTGCAATTTAAAACTAAGGGTTTATAGCAGAGCAGTGATAAATAACATTTCATGTGAGAAGAAAGGATAATTTTTATGTATAAGAAATAAAGACAATTTCTAGTTTTAAGCAACAAACATGTTAATCAGATTGTATTCTTTTATGTGAAATTTTAACCTAAACTTATTTCCATTGATATTAGATCGCGGTTACTAGATAACCCGATGCGCTATTGTTAAAGAAATAGAAATAGTTCTTGTAATGTCAACTTGTGGGCAAATGATGCTGCCGATTTTTGGTGTTTTTATATAATGAAAGTTATTTGCAAAGTCTAAAAAGTATACAAAGTTATTCTACAAGTCACCGGACATAAGTGGAAGTGTTATTAAAAGTTTCTCCAACGAAAAAGTTTATAAAATTGTGCAAGCCAAGATCGGCGTGGGTTCGGCTCCGACAACCTGGAAATTTCAAACTGCGATACCATTCCATTCCAACATCAGAGACCAGGGCTCTCAAGTTCTACAGGTCGGGTGGAGAAGTAACAACATCCTAGAAGAAGATTTGGTGCCAACGAAGCGACTTCCACCAAATATGGGCGTTGACATCGCCCGTAGCCGCTCCAGAGACCAGGTCGCCGATATCTTAAAAAGTACGATTTGGCAGGTTTTTATGTGGTTGGAGTCCGGAAAGCCAGTGGACTTCAAGAACACACCTTGCTGAAGAGATTAATCGTGTTTCCGAGCATCTAGATACGTTCAAGATCGAGAAAATCTCGTGGCGTCACTAGAAAATGCGATTTATGCCAGGATTTGCAGTTTTCACAGGAAGCCAAGACAAAAGATAGTAGCGCGTCGTTTCTACGTCTCAACTTGAAACAAAACCAAGTTAGATCTTGCTAGGCGGGAGATTCGATTCAGTTTACCTGTGGTTTTCTTGCAAATTTCGGTTTTGAATATCAAAATAAAACGCTGTATGCACCCGCGAACCTTTTGTGTTGTAAGTCAATTTTGTGAGGTTATAAATTATTGAAGTGAGTAGAGAAGTTCTACTGACATTTTGAGTATTTGGGCCACTTTGAGTTAAATATTCTACAGAATTCTTTTAATATAAAATTCAAATTTGAACCTAATCTGAGATATCAGTCTTGTGTTTTGCCGGAGCAAGCCCAGAAGATTATTGCAATCTGATAAAATATAGAATGGGGCAATTAACCATTTTATTGGAGAGTAATAAATAAGTTTCATTTTAGTTAGCTAAGATACAGACAGGCAAGTTTTGCATTTTTAAAATTTAGTATAAGTGCCCTGAGTATTGGGGTGTTTGCCTAATAGTACATTGACTTGGCGCTTGTATAACATTACATAACAATATATTTACCGTTACAGATAACTAAATAGTATCTAAAAATTATAACAAATCATTGAATATAGTTTAAGTGTTGCAAGTAATTACGCGAACAAGTAAATTACGACAAGCAGTGTGCTAACGCGGATCATGCATTTCGTCCGAGTAACAACCGCAATATACAGTCGCGGCAAAAAAAACGGGACACTTCTTTTTGACCTAATTCTCAAAATGCGAAAAAAAGTGCTTACACTGACAATTCTATTAATAAATGTCATCGAGTCATTATTTAATTCAGAAAAATGCCGGCACATATTTGAAATACGGATAAAGCGGCAATAATTGCTGATTGCGGCCCATTTTGAGAATTAGGTGAAAAAATTGTCCCGGTTTTTTTGGCCGCGACTGTATATTTTATGAAGATACATCAAAAACATAAGAATTATGACGAAAATAAAAGTTAACATTTATGTTTAATAAAAGTGCCTGTAAAATCGAAAGTTAGTATAATGGCCAATCTTGTTTAGTCTCTGGGTTGATGCATATAGATATAAGATAGGTTTTCCGCGATGTCGTTCTGCTTTACTAATTTGATACTTGATCCGACTTCCGTCAACGTCGATGTTTGATATCGGTGATGTGTAGATGTTGTGACACAGATTCTCTAGAAAGGAAAGTTTACTCCTTAAACTTGTCCCAAGTTTGCGACGATACTAAAGCGTCTTTTCTCTGTAAATATTGATCCATATACCTGCACTGAAGTTAAATATTTTAACAAAGAAAGATTAAATTACATGTCGTCAGTCCGCGAAACTTTTCAAGCTCGGAATGATTTAATCTCCGGTATTTAAGTTAAGGAGTGAGCAATAATTTCGTGAAGTTCAATTTTTGCTTTGATTAAATTTCGAGTAACTTTGTTTTGCGGTTCAGCAGAAACGTAAACGTATTGTATTATTTCAACTAATGAACTGTGGTTTGAGAATTGGTTAAATTTCCCGCGTGACTTCATTTTTGCTACTTTTGCAGAGTCGGTCTGAGAATAGCACGCTTGAGCGGTCAAAGTGCTTACGATTTGGGTTGCGAATTGACTCAAAGCTACATTGCTCCATCTGTAATTTAGTAATTGTGTTTGAACAATCTCAAAACGGAAATGTATGGTCATATTTGCCTTTAGTTTACATGTGAGAACGCCCTAGAGGGTCTCTAAGTACGAAGATTTTTTGAACCTGACTAATTTGTTGCTAATAACACGAAGCACTTAAAATGATACCGATCGAGGGGTACTTTTTTAATTAGAATACACCAGAACTGAGAATTTTATACGAGAACTATATTACGTCTTAGAGACAAATAGTTCTATAGTTGCATTGAAGCATTGACTATTTTTAATATCTAAAAAGACTGCTGAAACTGCATAGGGCGTTAATATTTGTTTAAAATCTATATTTAAATTAGAAGCAAAATCACTATACCGGCTGTTTGATGACTCAGATTAGAGTTTGTACAGTGTTATACAGGGTGTCTCTGAAATATATCGACATGGCTTAAGCATGAACTCTTGGGGACAAAATAAGATGACTTAACCTAACTTAACGTATATTCAAAATTCATTCGTTATACTGGTATTCCGCTTCAAAGTTATTAAAAATAACTAGTTTTGCTTATAAAAATAGATCGCTTTGACCAATTTCGATAGTGTTCGGTATGGTACGACATATGAATTTAAGGCATCTTTTAAGATGCTATTGTTGATTATTAACTAATCACTAGTGAATTAAATGTGTGTTTCACAGCTTGACTTTTAATCGATTAAGCTGATAAGTTTCACATTTTTTCAGAAAGATAGACTTACTAGTAAAATATTTTGTACCTCTATTATTGTTTATATTTGTTACGGTTTAGCTACAAATGTCTGCAGCTTGCATATCACAAAATAGATGTGATCTGCTACTAGTTTTTAAAATAGTAGAAATTGTTTCTCAGCTGTCACACTTCTTAAGTATCCGTAAGAGAGCCGTTAAGTAATTATCAACATTTAATCACCTTTGTTATTTCCATAATAATGGAAGTAAGATACGCATATGCCGAATATGATTCCAGTTTTGGGACATTTTGATGGACATTTTTGCAGGAGCGTGAGAGTATATAGAGGAATGTTCCCAAATCGTCACATTCTGGATCATAAAACTTCTGCAAACACTGAAAAACGCCTTCACGAAACACGAAATTTTGCACCAGTTATTGCTGATTGCGGAAGTCCTCGTGTACTTCGTATATCGCATATAGGAAAAGAAATTTTTGAAAAAGTAGAAGGAAATCCTGAAATAAGTACTCACGTTATCAAGCAGTGTTACTTTCAGTAGGAGTTTAAAATAAACGTTTGAACAGGATCAATCGAAAGCTTTCTCATGGGCCTGGTAATCTTCAAATCACCTAAACTGAGAGTATCATTTAAAATGTACACAATACTAGTTTACATAACAAGTCCTGAAAGAACATCTTTACAGGCAAATTACAGGCCGATGCCGAAGGCTACAAGTCTACAAGTCCTGTAAAGGGCGTTTCCGGATGAGTTACGTACAACATTTTTAGGCACTCGTGTATCTTCTTAATTTTACCTAAATATTGCAACATTACAGAACAAATAAACATTATATCTTTGTAAAAATTTAGAGATATTTGTAATTGATTTCCTTAGCAACGTCATGAACAAATCTTGCAAACCAATCAGAATGCTAATTTTCCAAAATACATTTCCATGTTTGTTGAAAGACTAACCATTAAACCTTAAACGGGATATGTGGTTTTTACATGAAAGAGCATATATTCATTTTACATTAAAAGTTTATAATTATCTTCAAGCACAGTTTCATAACAAGTGAATCGGTATAGGTGCTGACGCTCCTGCAAACTGGGCATCTTCATCAACAGATTTGCATATTTGCGATGCTTTTCTGTGGGGAGTATAAAAAACGAAGTGTATTCGAATCCTATAAACACACATACACACAACATGAACTTTGAACTAGGATGCAACAAGCGTCACAGTCAATTAGAAACAATGAAAAACTGCTACCGAGGGTACACCTTAACTTCTTGCGTAGGATTGACCTTTGCATCCAAAAACATGGCTGGCACATTATAAATCTATTAATGTTTCTGAACTTCCCCAATAAACTAATTAGTTAGCAAATTGTCTTTTCGTTATTTGTTTGTTTAGTACATTAAGAAATATATTAAACCTGCACGTCAAAGAAGGACAGGGGTCGATACTGGGATTTTTGTAGCTAACTCGTAACGGATATGAAAAATTAATGCATGTAACAAAAGTTTTCGCACAATTTTTTTCGCTACCAGCTTCATAATGCATTGTCGATATCTAGTCACCACTGAAAACAAAACTTCCGAATATGTCAGCTTTCATAGTATTCATGTAATTTCGTTTATTAATTTTACCAGAAGGGCTTTTAAAATCAAAAAACATAAAATTATTGATAAATTAATTAGCCAATTTTCCACACAAGAAATAGTTAACATTTTTCGAAACGAAACATTTCCCGTAGAACCAGTTTTCGTACGACTAGAGATTGTGACAAAGAAATTCCTTGGGTGAATTTATCGAAAGGTCAATATGAGGACCAATTAAGAAGACGAATCTATCAAAATGATAGTGATATGAATATTTCAGTCATCCAAAAAGTAGTGTCAAGTTTGAGTTAAAATGCGCCCTAAAGAAGAACATCAGCCTCTATCACTAGTTTCATTTTTATAATTTCAACTGATTCTAAAAATCTTTATATACAGGGGGTCATCGAAAGTGTACCCAAACTTTAGGAGCGATAGTCTAGGTAAATGCAAGAAAAAAACTCTAATATATTTTTGTTATTAAAGCTTCATATAGCTGTTAATGAGGATCCTATTTCACCATTCTCAAGTTTAAGTACCACTGTTTTGTTAATGTGAAAAGTAGGAGGCTCCTATACCTGTGTTTGAGTTTTAATCAGTAATAGCTATCATATTACAAAGTAGCTCTTCAAAACGATTTACAAATACTGCTACAGTTGTGTCTAAATATTCTAATAGAAGATGAACAGGTTCTACACAAATGCAGAATATGCATTTTATTTACGGTCAATGCAACGGAAATGCAAGAGAAGCAGTAAGACGTTATCAAGAAATTTATGCTAATCGTAAACAACCTTCTGCGAAGACTTTTATAAAGTCTCATCAGCGTTTGCGCGAGAGTGGAACTGTTCAGCCTCAATTCAGGGACAAGAGCAGGCAAAAAAACAAATAGAACTACTGATGTGGCTGAAATTTTCTTGAAATGGTTGCAGAACATCCTTCAGTTAGCACGAGAGGAATAGCTAGAACCGTTAGTATATATAAGCAGGTAATATAGCGAACTCTCCACGAAAATCTACTGTACCCTTATTATCTTCAACGTGTGCAGGTTTTGGAACCAGCTGATTATGCTAGAAGGGTACAGTTTTGTGAGTGGCTTATAGAACAAAACAGAAATGATGCCGAATTTTATACAGAACATTTTATTTACTGATTAGGCCACGTTTTCCAGAAATTGTATAACTAACTACCACAATTACCACATTTGGGAACAGGAAAACTTCACATAACAAAAAAATGCTCGCTTCCAAAGAGAATTTTCAATAAATGGTTGGGTAGGCGTTTGTGGCAATCGTCTAGTTGGTCCTTATATTTTACCTCCAAGACGATCAGGAGAATACTATTTACATTTTCTACGAAACAACTTACCTGAACTTCTCGAGGATGCTCCGCTCGCTGTACGTCAAAAAGTGTGGTTTTTGTTCGAGGGCGCGCCAGCACATTTCGCCTTAATGGTACGAAATTGGTTGAACCAAATTATCCAAATAGTGTTATAATTCACTATGTTATAATGGTCTATATGTATGTAAATGGTTTTATGTTATAATAATATTTATTATTCTTTAGCTATTACGTATGACTTTTACTATACTTTAATCTATTTTCAATCAATTCTCTTTTAAAATGAATTTAAGTAACTCATTTACCGTTTTATAAATTATGAATTATCAATATTATTAAATATCACTAACTCCTGTAGAAAACATTTACTCTTAACTGAAAAGACAGGTCGGATTCGCTCATAATCAAGACTACTTTTATTCCTGAAAATTAATTTTTTTTATTTCGTGATAACTTGTACGTTTGTCACTGTCACTTTAAATTATGCAAGTGCAAAGTCAATTACAAATACCTCCTCGTTACATTACTTGTCATTCAACAAATATGAAATAGTAAGTTCTCCCCTCTTTAAAATTACCTCACTTCACCCTTTCTATATTTTTCTTTCAGTTTTTACATAAATACTTGTAGCCTGTCACCTGTCCGTGGACCTCGATACTCTCCGTTACCAAGCCAAA
>OW679194.1:7520931-7559259 GCA_940337035.1 Agriotes lineatus | reverse complement strand
AATTCTTTATAAAAGTGAGTGTAATTCGTTAATTAAACTAGCTCCTAAATTAAACTATAAGTCACCAGTTTTGAAAGACAGAAGGTCTCTTTAGCAATACATGTATTTGATGAAACCACTGTTACAGCAGTTAAAAAAAGAATCGGTAATCATTCTGGAACAGCCTTATTTTTAGAAGTTATTAATAAGTGGTGGACTATTGTGAACATAAAATGTACTTACACATATATTGTAAAAGAGCAACGACTTTCTGCCGCATTTACATCTTGTGATGACGAGTGATTTCAGTTTTTAGAACAGTTTTTATGTTGGTTGTCACGATGGAAAGAACATAATCTTAAAAATAAAAAACAAGGATTTTTAACTGAAGATACTTTCCAAGCTTTCTACCACTGCACTTGTGTGATTATTCAAATTATTAAATATTCTCTACTGCAACTGAAGATTCGCTACATTTTACCAGGAAAATTTCAAACGGATCAGTTAGAATCTCGATTTGGAATGTACAGACAAATGGCGGGGGGTAATTATAACATTACAGTAAAAGAAGTTCTAGATGCAGAAAAAAAGTTACGAACTAAAAGCCTTCTTGGCATACGATCTTCTCAATATGGAAATGTATCTTTATGTACAAATCAAATAGAAAAAAAATCTTTGCCTTCCAATGTTACTGAGCTTAATCAAGAATATCATAATGATAAAATAATTGATGACGCATTTTCAGACATTTTAAATAATAAAGGTGACTTTAACATTGATCAATCGGCTATGATTTATGTTTGCGGTTTTTCTGTTTTTAAGATGTCAAAACAAATTAGTTGCATTAATTGTTTAGATTTAATTAAAAATAGTAAAGATTGTTGTGATGATGACTATTTTCGACAATTAGACAGAGGAAGTTTATGTGTACCATCTAATTTCGTCTTAGCTGTAGGCACCCTTGTTATAACTATATTGCAAGCTTTAGTTTCAGAAAAATTTGAGTCTCTGTTTTTGAAATCTGAAATTAAGCAAAAAAACTATTTTGTATAGCTTAAGTTTTTCAGCAATTTCTGCTAATGAGGATGTAAACAGTATTGACAACAAGATTCTTGTATTTGTGGTAATTCCAATTCGGTATTAGTTCAACATATGATGTCTACCATGGCAAACATTCTTTTAAATAATTACTCAAAAGTAAGATCGGACAAATTGTCACAAAAAAAAGGGTCAACCTCTAAATTAAATAAAAGAAAACTGGATATTTTGTCCTAGAAATTATTTTATCTTTATTCATGTAAACGTTTTGTGTACTAACTGTCTAATAAAAATGTTTGTGATTATGTTTTATTTGTTTTGTGGTACTGTCACCCATTCTTAAATCAATACCTCGAATTTTTCTATCACATTTAATAAATTCCTTCGGCCAAGTTCACCTATGCATCAGCCGTCGGCTTTCAGGCCATTCGCTGTTGCCATATTGTGCAGCCACAGCCTTCTTTAGAGAGGGCTGTGCTAAAGTGGTAACAAACGACTGCGTAGGCCTGCTTCAACCGTCCAAGTTTCAATTTCAAACTTGTTTGAAATTTGGTCGCTCCTGACCTACGAACTCATGCGCAATCGTTTTAGATTCCCTACTAACAAACGTAAACAAACACACCTAACCTGAAGTAATTTTGCGAATTATGTATGTATGTATTTATTTTAAAGCCTTTTGATTTACAGAGGATAAACATTGGCTACGTCAGACTAGGATATAAATAACATAAACAATAAATAATAAAAGCAACCAGTCAATGAAACTGTACGAAACATGTAAAAGTCACAGTACACATATTGTATATTAATAAAACTCCACAACTACTGCAGATCACTGAATTGGTCATTTGTATACTCTTGAATATTACCGTGTGTCCACAGGAGTACGCACCATAGAGATAAGATAATGCTAATAGAATATAAATATCAACCAGGGCTATGACCACCGTCCCTTTTCTTGTACCATTTATAACAATATTGTTTCATACAGTGGCGAGTCAGAAGCCAGAAAACGTTTTAGCGTGCCGGCGATCACAGCATTAGCCGATCTTTCTATTCTATTTAGTTATCCCTATGGTGCGTCCTCCTGTGGACACACGGTATAGTAGCATTTGGCTAATAAAAACGATTTTATGCACTTCTTAAATTTTATGAAGCTCATATCTCTTACGTGTGCAGGTAACTTATTGAATAATCGTTTCCCTGCATAGATAGGAGACTTTTCATATTTTATGGTTCTATGTTGCTCCAAAATTAGCTGACCTGCATGTCTAGTTGGATAACTGTGGAGGTTTACAGCATGTTTACTAATTGTCATCTTAATTAGCAATAAAAGTTTGTATATATAAATAGACGGAAAAGTCATAATTTTATAACGGTTAAAAGTAGAACGGCAAGAGTCTCTACTGTTCATATTAAAACTTATTCTAATTGCCCTTTTTTGACAAACAAAAATTCAATGGCTGTCAGTCCCTCCTCCCCATAGCACAACATTGTATGTTAAGTAGGAATAAATTAAACTGTAGTAGACATTCATTAAACAGTCAACTGAAAGTACTTCTTTAAGTTGACGCAAAGCAAAACATGCCCTACTTACTACTTTTGAAACTGAATCGATCTGTTGCCCCCAACAGACTTTTCCGTCCAAATATGTGCCTAAAAATTTCGTGCAGTCAACTGATTTTATAAAACTACCAGCAAAGTTAAAAGAAAGACTATTTTCTGGCGCAGTAACTTTAAAAGAAATACACTCTGTCTTTTCAGCATTAAGAATTAAATTATTCTGTTTACACCATGACTGAAACTCACATGCTGCTGCAGCTGTTAGATCAACCAGGTCCTGATAAGTCTGGGCTGAAACCACTATTGTGGTATCGTCAGCGTAATTTATTACAACTCCTGATTTTATACTGCTAGAAATGTCACTTATATATAATATAAAAACCAGTGGTCCCAGCACAGACCCTTGGGGAATTCCAAGTTCGCAGTTAACAGTTTTTGACATACTATTTTGCACCTTAACGCACATTTTCCTCTTATATAAATAAGATCTGAACAGCTCCAAAGCATTACCTCTAAAACCTAACATAGACATCTTATCTAATATAAATTTTACATCAAGCGTATCAAATGCACGCGATAAGTCAAAAAATAAGGCAGCCACGTGTTTTCCTCCATCTAGCTCTTTATATACATACTCAATAAGTGCGCAAGAGGCAGTTTCAGTAGATTTGCCTTCACAAAAACCGTGTTGATTAGCAGGTAAAAGATTATACTTAATGATAAAAGACATTGTTCTCTTATATATTGCTTTTTCAAAAACTTTACTTAGAGTGCTTACTACCGTTATAGGTCTATAATTATTAATGTCCAAAGAGTCACCTTTTTTGTATACTGGTGAAACTTTCCCGATTTTTAATTTAGTTGGAAACTGCCCTGAGGTAAAGCATAAATTTATAATATGGGCTAACGGCTTTGCTACAGCATTAGCGACTTCTTTTAGTATTGCAGTTGATATGTTGTCGATACCGACACTGTTTTTACGTTTGAGGTTATTAATGATATCAATCACTTCTTGTTCAGTAATAGGCTCGAGAAAAAAGGAATTATTATTGGGTGTTGGCAACGTACAACTTTTGGAAATATTATTTCCAAAAGACTTCGTTAAATTGTATTTTGCAATATTAGAGAAGTGGAATGTAAAGCCGTTTGCTATCTGCATATGATCGTTTAATTCCTTACCATTATACTTGATAACAATATCGTTTGACATTGTATCCCTGCCAAGACTGCTATTCACAAATTGCCATATTGCTTTAGGTTTATTATTACATTGAATAAAAATATTAAACACGTCTTGTAGTTCAAAAATGTCGAATACTCAAGGTAAGTGCGCTTTGAAATTGTGCAGTTTTTATATTTTAGAAATGTACATGTGTTTTTTTATAGAATCGGAGGTGAAAAATACTTGTACCCCAGTTGATATAGAAAAGTTAATATGCCTTGTTGAAGAAAACGACATACACACAATCAGGCACTACCTGGATATGTTGTCAGGGATGTATCAGAACAGTTATGGAGAATAATACGAATGCGGCTTAATAAGACTGCACAATGTTGCAGCAAAAAGTGTCAATTTTTAAGAGCAGCACTTTTCTAGAACAACATATATTATATGGAAATACTTCCACAAATGCAAAAACTCCCGATGCCTTCCCCAACAAACTGCTCGGCAGAAAGTAGGAGTGGTGGCAGTAACCGTAATGATACATATGTTGTAGATGATGAAGGCAACATGTGATTATTACTGGATGATCACGAAGAAGATAATAGACAAAGAAGATAAAAACAAAAGGATCAGTGCTCGAGATAAAGTGGATAATGAAATGGCGGAGTACCTTAGCATACTAAAGAAGAAAAGCTCCACCGATGTTCCAAAAAAGAGTGGCATGGAAACTTTTTACTCAGTATTTTAGAGGATGCAGAATCACTAAGTGTGGAGGCGATAAGAAATGTCAAAATAAGAGTTTTAGAGCTTCTGACCGAATTGTCCATTGAATTAAATGTAATATTAAAGAATAAATACCTAGTTAACCATTTTGATTCAAAATATCGAGAGATAAAAAAAAAACTCAACTTCAGCGGGTTGTGAAATTCAAACGTTTGAATAACATGTTGGTAGCACTGTAAGTCTATGTCAAATTCGATGTTAGTAGGTTAGGTTTTGACACAGACTGGTGCAAAACCTAACCTGCTAACCTCGAATTTGACATAGACTTACAGTGCTACCAACATGTTATTCAAACGTTTGAATTTCACAGCCCGCTGAGGATGAGTTTTTTTTGGATCTCTCGATATTATAGCCATGCAAAATAACCTTAAAATTATTTTAATCTTGTGTAGGTACATATTTTATGCTGTTGTACATAGCTATATTTAAAAATACTACGGATCTTCATCTAAATTGTGAAGTACTTTTTTCTCTTGCAACGATACTGCTCCCACACCACAAAAATATTTCATGAACTGCTGCCTAACTTCTCTCACTTGGACTGTAGACTGATTTAAACATGGTTTTTTGTTACTTTGTAGTTGTGGGCTTTCAAAAGCTCCAAATTTCAGAAATATTCTCATGTTCTTAAATTTCTATTCTATCTTCGCATCTTATCATATTATGTAATACCACTGCAGGTAAGATTATTTTATTAGCTTTTATAGGATCTACACTTATTGCAGATTAAAATATTCTGAATTTTGAAACTAAAATACCGAAGGTGCATTCAACACCTGGTTATTATCTCCGCCAACTAATGACATGGCAGGTAAAAATGAAAATAATCTACTATAATTCCTTATTCGAACTCCGTCAAAGTAGTTGCAGATTTTGTAGTTGGTATTCACGTAGCTATAAATATCTTTTTGTGTGTTACATTAACAGGTTGCCGATTTTATTTTACACAAAGTTAGTGGAGAAAAATCCAAAAACTAGGATTAACTAGTCAATACAAAAGTAGTTCAGAAATCGGTATATTGCTACACTGGACTTTTGGTTTAGCTATGTTGCAGCCAGTGGTGTGCCCGTAGGATATACTCCATATACGCCGTATACTCTCAGGATTTTCTGGGCATACTGCGTATACTCTCCAGCAATTTTGTGAAAACTCGTTGAATGTGCTTACAAATTAGGCCTAACGTCAAGTCGCACACTACTTGAACAATTGTCTGCACCAAGGCGGCCAGTGTTTGTAGGATTTATCCCACCACTCTACCGTTCCAGTAGCAGTGAAGGGTGTATTCCGCGACCATACGTGAAGGTTTGGCTGCGAGACCATCGATGGGCACTTTCAGTTCCTCGTGGTCAAGTTAAAGAATGCAGAAAACAGACAAGGAAGAAGATGCATCACGAAAAAAAAATTTTGTCATACATTTAATTAGGTTAATCGTTTTTTTTTTCAATTTTATATGGAAAAAAATAATAAAAATTGTAAGCTCATTTGTTGTAATTGCCTCCCCCCCCCACCCCGCTAAGCAACCATAGAAAAAGTCAGGCACACAATGGGTTACCGGTAGTGTAGTACCTTCGAAAAAATTGATGGGAACATCACTGGTTGGAGCCCAAAGATGTGAACGATTGTTTTGCATTTTATTTTATGTCAATGATTCCCAAAGACAGAAGAGTATTTAATTGATAATTATATTAGCGAATCTGCTACGTTTCAACCTTTACTATGGGCAAGTGCATCTGAACGTGAACGCACTACTAATGCTTGCAATCGTTTCATAGCAAATTTAATTCATATTTTTATTCAGCCCATCCAAATATATTGTGTTATCTTGTTTTTTAATATACTCTTAAGCAGAAGAAAAAAAAATAATTAAAAATCCTGCGGATTAAGAGTCAGGTATATCGGTTTATGTATGGCAACTTTGTGTTGGCCGGCAGAGTTTGAGTATTGATAACGAAGATTATAAATGAAGCGGCGGAGTTAAGGAACAGCGCATTCAACAATACATCTAGTAAAGAATAATCTGAAATTAAATATTCTCCCAAACAGCACAAAATCTTGCCATTTTTATCGTTTTCAAGGTTATGTTGTTTATTCACTGTAAAATATGTTCCTCAACCATCTTTTGGATTAAACTAGAAACCCTTTCATTAAATTATTTTACAAGTCCATAACTTTCTTCAATTTTCAACTGAAAAAAGTATTTTAACCAGGAATACGAGAATTTTAACGATTTGTCGTTGATCACCGATACCTACATCACCACCAAAAGTTGTAATACATATGGAATGCTGCCTTTATCTGTTTACAGAATTAATAAACAACACAAACTACACTGCTGTATTAAATAAACGCAGTACAATGGACACAAAACTTATAAAATTAGAATTTATGGAAAGCTTCCATAAGAAAGTTAACGTTGCTTGTCCACAATCAGCTGTTAGGGCGGAGCTTGTGACGTCACGTGGAAAATACTAATTAATTGATATTTTTTGACAAAATTGAGACAATATAAAAGGTTTACTTTTAAAATAATAGTCTCAAGATATATTACACTACGATTTGTTTTTCAACTGCGGCACAAACCTTTTCCAGCTGTGTTAAATTTTAAACCTGCGATCCGTCATGTTAGAAAAAATCAAGCATTTTTGCCTTTTTAAAATTATCGTCTCAATATTCATTACCATTTCTGGTCTTATTCAATTTTTAAGAGTGTACTAATTATATCAAAGCTTATTTTGTAGCAGCAGATCTATTAACAAATTAAAGCAGAGAATAATGCTTGCCAAGGTAAAAATTAAAATTATTCATAAAAACTGAAATTCTTAATTTTATTCTTTTATAGGTACACTATAGATCAGCCTCGACACTGCTAATGGTGTAAGAAGCACTCTGGTTAACAATGTAACAATGAACAATAAATATATTCTTCAGGCAATTTTTTTCCGATTCACAGTCAGAATCAACCACGACACTGTCTTCTGAATCCGAGCTATCCTCAGAATCAACACCTGTTTTTTGCAAAAGCACATTTCACTTTGCACTCCAAACGATGGGCATGCAGCTTGCAGTCCAGCGCAGGATCCCTGGAAGTTCCAGCTGCTAGTAAGTCCTGGTGGCAATCCAATAAATCAAACTTGCGCCTCTTCTGCAGCAAGTTCCCCAGCGCCTCGAAGCAGTGCCTGATTTCGTGCTGCAAGTTCTCCTCGGAAATGGGGAGCTGCTTAAACTGCACGCATTTTCGAAATCATTTGAGAATGTCATTTTGTCGCTGTAGGTAGTTCTGCTTTATAGCGTGGTTTATCTCCGGGTGCTTTGAGGCTGAAAAGTCCAGCCTGCAGTCGAGAAGCCCCATGTTCGGCTTCTCCTTTTTAATCTGACACAACTTCTTCTGTATCTGCACGGCGAAAATTTTTGTTGCATTAGTTTCCTACAAGAATAATATAACAGTAGGGTGTACACACCACAAAACAATACCTAATACATACATTAGCTGTGCAATGCGCGCGTAAACAATCGTCCAAGCAAAATGGTCGCCGCAGTGTTGCCAACACTTGATTTTTATCCGTAATAGAAATTTAAAAAATCTGGTGTGATACACCCACACAACTTCCTTTTACAGTGATCTTATACCGAGTGCCTATAAATGATTGATTTTTTTTTAATTAGGTTGGCACTGTTTATGTTGGTAGCACTGTAAGTCTATGTCAAATTCGAGGTTAGCAGGTTAGGTTTTGCGTCAGTTTTGACATAGAATGACGCAAAACCTAACCTGCGAACATTGAATTTGACATATACTTACAGTGCCACCAACATAAACAGTGCCAACCTAAGAAAAACAATTTCAATCATTTATAGTCACCCGTAGTACAGTCATTAAAAGGAAATAAAACGGATTTGCTTACAAAAGGTCATAAAGTTTTGAAACTTGGCAGGAATGTTGACCCATATACCCTAATGATGCCTCTTAATTTGCAACCTCAGGAGGTCGCCGCTCGCACCGCCATCTTGGAAAAATGACGCCCAAAAACAGTTTTTGGGGTATAACTCCGTTCCTGTTAATCCTATGCAAAAAAGTTCTGATTATAAATTAAAGTGGATAAAATTTTCTACAAAACAACACTATTAACATTTTCTTGTGAGATTGATAGTTTTCGAGTTAGCGGGATGTGAAGTAGAGCGAAAATTTCGAATTCGCGAAAAAACTGCGTTTTCACACGAATTTTTTCACTTTATCTATTTTTATCTAATAAAATCACTATATCCGTTACATACAATGACACGTGGTACCCCAACACCCTGCACTGTTCCAATGAAAGTCCCCCAATAGGGCGGATCTACTCGACATGGACAATGCGGAATGTTGGTCATTGGACTTGTGTTAAGGTGGAACAACATTGTTAAAGTGACAGCATATTACGATATTTGTTATATTATGGTAAATGTCGTCATATGCTGTCATGTTTACAACGTTGGGTTACGTATCGTTTACACACATGCACAATGCCAGTCGTTTGTATCCGCCGAAGAATATTAATTTCCACGTTGGAACGCATGTAACCCGCTTCCGCATGTACATGTCCAAATCTGCGCGAGATAAAGAGAGACTATACTGAGTACCAACCAAATCTTCTTTGTTCAAACCATTCACGCCCATTGATCCATCTGAACAATAGAGCCGAAGCTTTCATGTTCTGGAAGGTAGATTTTTGTTGGACCGAGTGGTATGGTATCGCAACGATTCGTTCGGAACAATTTGTATACTTTATGTGGAATACGTTAAGCGGCACTGTTGATCAAACGCATGTACAGTTTTTGACGGTTATCCGGATAACTTCAATAGCATGAGCACGAAAAGCGCGGAAAGACATCGACGTTTCAGGTCGCAAACCTGCGCTGATATCGTTTTCGATGCAACAATGATTTCCAGTTTCGCAAGGAAAGTTTCTGTCCACCGATTCGAACAAAAGGCGTTTAGTTCCTATGTTAATGAAGAAGTTTGAAGAGCATGGTTATATACAGTAAAGCAATCCGTGGAGGATGCGGCTTTTTTCATCGTCCAAACAGCGCTCGATATGTCCTCTTCATATCCGTTTGTTTATGTTGTAGGGGAAGACATAGATCTATTGGTTCTGTTAACCGCAAGGGCACGAGGTCATGCTAATGTTTTTTTGCGAAAACCAGCCAGAGGAAAGATTGCGGAACAGATATTTTCTGGGCAAAGCCTCTACTACAAGGATACCGTAGCGAAGAATTTTCAGTTTCTCCATGCATTCAGTGGTTGCGATACCACCTGTGCTCTGTTCAACCAGGGGAAAATCAAATTTTTCAACCTCCTTCAAAAGAACAAGTTGGCTGATACTATTAAAATCTTTCAACATCCAGAAGCAGACGTTAATGTTCTTGCTATAGGTGGAATAGTATATTGTATAACGAGTGCTGAAAAATGGTTATTTCACACGAGTATGAAAATTTGAGCCACGAGCCGTAGGCGAGTGGCTTAAACATGCGAGTGTGAAATATCCATTCAGCACGAGTTTTACACTGTACTTTTCCGACGACCACTACTTTTCCGACGACCACCTAATTCTGTTTGAAATAGCAAAATAAGAAAATGTATTAATTATTACATTTTTGTTTATTAACTTTAACAAAACGTATTTAGAATAGTTACAAATTTACTTGTTGAAATTATAATTAATCGTAATATGAGAACAGTTATACAGACTTATAGGGAAATTTGAAATTTCGGATTCGAGCTGGTTTTGTTCTGCTTGAACAGTGTTTTTTGATGATGTGAATGCTAGGTTTGGGGCTTGTTGCGTGGCCACATTTTGATTTTTTTGCGCTTGAAAACTTTCTTCTTCGGGGTTAATATACTGGATGAGCTTGATAATAATGCTGGTGCCAGTTCTACTGATTGCACAATTCTATTGGAAATTTCCATTTTTTTGTTGAACGAATCGTTTACATATCCTTCGGCAACTGCACTGGATTGCCAGCCACCGTGGCGTTTTAGTGTGAGAAGATCTCCGCCTGAATCGACAAGAATGGTGGCTGACGATCTCCGGAACGAATGGCCTGTATAGGTTTCCGGGTTGGGCAGGTTTAAAAATTTTGCAATTTGCTTTACCATATTTCCAAACTTATTAATCCCTACAAATTGGGACGTACATTTCCCTTTCTGGTAGTTTATAAAGAAACGTTCATTTGGATTGGTCAAATGTTTTGGTCGCAGGCTTGCATACTTTTTATAAATTGCATAAAATGTTCCTGTTATAGTAAAACTTCTGGGATTTTTAGTTTTAGTCACAGGAATCATAACCAATAACGCAGAATTTAAGTCCTTCAGATCACAAAGTTTGATGTTACACAATTCAATTTTTCTTAAGGCTCCGCTGATTCCAAAAATGAGGGCCACCTATTTATTTAAAATTACTAACTTTATTAGTCGGCTACGATAAAACACAACAAAAACGATAAATTACCTACCTTTGTTAACAAATAAAATTCATCAGAGGCCGTGTCAATGAACTGCTTAATTTCTTGGGGATTTAGCGTGTTGGATTTTTTTGGCAAATATCCATCTGATTGCCGTTTTAAAATAGCCTTCAATTTTAAATAATTAGCAATGTTAATATCATGTTTTGCTATAATTGATGTTTTCAGCATGGAATATATTGACCATAAGGTGCTAGATTTGTAATTTTTCGAAAGTTTTCCAAAGTATGCTAACAAAACGTTTTCGGAGAAAGACTTGGCATTATTTTCATTTTTCCAATTAATGAAGTTTTTATAAGCGGTGTCGTATCTTTCTTTTGATATTGACGGTAGCAAATTTGCGGTAGTAATTAATGCTGCCTGCTTTACGTCGGGTGGAGTCGAACTAATTTCTTCACCACTGTCCATATCTACAGCAAAACTAAATAAAATCTATAATTATCTGAATGAAATGTATTTACCTCTTTTATTTATTACAATTTCCCAATTTCTTAACAAAAATAAATCTTAATTCGGCTAGTAATTACTGCACTTGCTACAATTTGACGTTTCAATATTTATTTTTAATAAAACAAATGACGATGTTCAAAGTGGCTAACTATTTTGTACAGTCTAGTGTGTGCACGATGTTCTAGATCAGCGTGCCTGCCGGCTCTCAGAAGGCCGTGAGCGTGTGAAATGTTTTTCACACGCTCATTTCATCACAGTTTCGTTGCTATGTGAAATTTGCAATTTTCAGTAACAATAAACTGTGCGAATTTCTTCACATTGCATAGTGGTCGTCGGAAAAATCATTTTTATTGGCATTGTACGGTACATCGCATGAAAACGACTCAATGGATTCCCTCCCCTCCAATACGAATGTTTTGTGAAGGCTGTTTTCAAAAACAAATTTAACCTTGCCTCCCTGCCTCCCACAGAAGATTCTGTATGCCAGCATTGCCTACGGACATATCATCAAGTTTAGATGTGGAATGGCATTACGAAAAACCCGGAGGAATACGGTTGGCAGAAAACAAGAACAGGGCTTGATGCTGTTCGCGTAACACAACAGCCAGCCCCCGACATACTTCTCCAGTCAATTTCTTGCAGATGTAAAAAAGGCTGTGGGACGGCAGGCGGGTTTCGGAAAATCGGGTTAAAATGTTCGGCACTCTGTTTCTATTGCACTGGTGTAGCTTGCGAAAACATTCCTGACATTGTGGAAGATTCTGACGAAGTGGACGATAATGAGGCTGCAGATATTCTTGACTCCTTACAAATGTACGAGGAGAATGAGAGAGAAGAAGAAGAGGCTGGTAACTCGGAAAAATCATTTGCGCTAAAACTATCGCAACGTGCAAAACTACTGAAAAACCAGTAGGTAATCAATTCGAATACTGGGAAAACAACGTAAAAAAAATGCGCCGATGCACTCTACCTCATGGGTGGTGTAGAAACGAGTTGCAATATGTATTGGTTTTAATAATGTTTCTGTACAACAAACTATAGATAAGTTAATTTGTGGTTAATGTGAAAAAACTGTTGAAAATACAGATTTTTTGCGAATTCAAAATGTTCGTTTTACTTCTAAGCCCTTTAACTCGAAAACTATCGATCTGACAAAAAAATATTATTAGTATTGTTTAGTAGTAAATTTTATTCTCTTTAATTTGCATAGGATTAACAGGAACGAAGTTATACGGCAAAAACTGTTTTTGGGCGCCATTTTTCCAAGATGGCGGCGCGAGCGGCGACCTCCCGAAGTCGCAAATTAAGAGCCATAGTTGGGGCATATGGGCCGAGATTCCTGCCAAGTTTCAAAACTTCATGACCTTTTGTAACCTAAAATATTATAATGACTGGACTATTATAATTAGCCAAAAATTTGATTTTAAATTTTTAAGCATTTGTCAAAAATTTTCAAAATTACAAATTTTACAAAAACGGTTCAAAATAGAGTGTTAGTTCAAGAGACAAATTTTCTCTAGAATTTTAAGCTGAATTCAAAAATGTAATAATATACCGGGTGTTCTATTTAAAATAGGAGTTAATAAAAAAAAGAAAAAAAACAAAAGAAACCCATTTTAGAAGTATTCAACTGGAAAGTCATCTATCTCACATCAATACACATTAAAAATGTAATAAAAATGTAAAGTTTAAAAAAAACTAAAACTTGAAGATCTGTTGAAAACTCTATTTCGAATTTTTGCGGTAAATCCAATACTTCCTTTATTGTAAAAAAAAGTAAAAAATAGTAATAGATTTGGCAGTTTGAGTAATAGACTAATAATAATTTAAATTCTACTCAAATGCATCAAAATAATCAGTTTTTTACTTCCTTTTACGATAAAGGAAGTATTGGATTCACCCCAAAAATTCGAAATTGAGTTTTCAACAGATCTTCACGTTTTAGAGTCCCCTGAACCCAAAAAACATGTTTTTGTTCATTGGTCTGTCTGTCTGTCTGTGTGTCTGTCTGTGTCTGTGTGTCCGTCTGTGAACAGAATATCTCAAAAACCAAAAGAGGTATGGCGTTGAAACTTCATATATAAGTTTTTTGTACCATGTAGATGAGACAAAACGCTTTTGAAGAAAATCGGATAACCAGAAGTAGGTGTTTACTCTTGTGATTTTTCAGGTTTTTTCGATTTTTTCAAAAACGGCTCTAACGATTTCTTTCAAACTTTACATTTTTATTACATTTTTAGTGTGCATTGACGTGACATAGGTGATTTTCCATTTGAATACTTCTAAAGTGGGTGTCTTTTGTTTTTTTTTCTATTTTTTTTCTTAACTCCTATTTTAAATAGAACACCCGGTATATTATTACATTTTTGAACTCTGCTTAAAATTTTAGAAAAAATTTTTCTCTTTAACTAACGCTCTATTTTGTACCCTTTTTGTAGAATTTCTAATTTTTGAAAATTTTTGACAAATGCTTAAAAATTAAAAATGAAATTTTTGACTAATTATAAGATCACTGTAAAAGGAAGTTGTGTGAGTGTATCACACCAAATTTTTATGTTAGCGTTAACTTTTGAACTCGGTCTTTAACCTCTCTAGACTAACTATGGAAAGTTATGTAGCCCATTTTTTTTATATGGAAATGCAAATAGCGAAATTCTAAGGTAACAATTATTGGCAACAAGCATTATCACTAGACTGATTTGTGTTGGTACATTATTTTTGCAGTGAGATTTAGAGGTTTCATGTTGAGTGGTTGACATTTAATTATTTTAAATTTTAGTTGTGCCTATTATAAACTTGAAATCTGATTTTATAAATTAGGACTGGGGACAAATTAAGTTTATAACAAACAGTACTACAATTTAAAATAATTAACATGCCAACCAGTCAAAATGAAACCTAACCTCACTGCAAAAATAGTAATCAGAAACGTATGTACCAACACAATTCTATCAAGTGGCAATGCGTTCCCTGCATTTCATATGAAAAATATTGACCATATAATAGCGATAACTATTTACTTTACATAAGAACGACACATTTTTCAAAAGTTTACTAGCCTGCGATTGCCCCATGCCGAGCAAAGTTCAATAGTAATTAACGTATTGTTACGTTTTTACGTTCGGGCTATTTACAAATTATATGACGCTCCTTGTGTTAAACATTTATTTACAACTATTAATTATTATTATTTACAAACACACGAATTAACAAGGCAGAACACAAATTACTTGAACTAACGAACTACAGGCACTATTTCTAACAACGATACATTTATTTATATGCGCTGGATTAAACATCAATTATTTATTTGGCTATTTACGACTTAAACACTAACGATTTATATGGTTATTTATCTGTTATTTATTTCACTAGCGTTCGTTTATATCACGCGCGCTTCGAGGTGTGGGGTGAACTGATGAGAACTCCGGCGGCCGTGTATTTATATTCGGGTAATTTCCTTCGAGATCCATCTAGATTTCGCTGGACCTTTCTGGGAACCGCCTGACGCATTCGCGTGTTAGCCAGCAAGGTCGCTGACGTCATGCGTCTGCACCTGGGGTCCAAGGTTGCAAGGTCGTTACACTGCCCCCGCCTTAGGTCATCTGTCCCAGAACGAGTTGCGTCGGATGCCTGTCACTCGCTCTTGTGGGGGTTTGATGGCGGTAATTGCAGGCGGTGCCCTTCTTGCACACGGACTGGCTGAAGAAGTAGCAGTCAACCGTGGGCTCAATGCTTCGTGACGGGCTGCAACAGCAGACCTCGATCTGGATGCCGGTTCGGTCGAAGACTACTTCCAGCATGCTGCGTACAACCCTCCAGTCCAACGAATCTAGGCCGCATCCTAATTTCGGCACCGCTAGCCGGGTTTCGCCGTTCTTCACCATCTGCTCCTTAAGGTCCAAAAGAGCAGACCAGAGCTCCTGGTAACTAGGTTTTTCGTAAGACAATCTTTTCGTCACCAGGTAATAAATAGAGCTGTTGCCTTCCTTCAGCTGCAAGGTTCTGTCAACCTGAGGTGCCTGCTCTCGCAGCTGGTGTAACCGGTCAAACTTCTCCCGGAAGGCAGCGGCAATCCCCCTAGACATCCGGAGGTCCTGGGCGACGCATTGTGCCAGGGAATACTGCCGCAGGGTGTCGAACAGGTCACGCTGCACCTCTGTAGTGACTCCGAAGCGCGCAGTCTTTATACCCCCATATAGTCCAGTCACTATGTCATTTTTGCTTGAAAGTGAAGGGAAATTTGAAATTTCTTTTTTGGGGTATTGGTGAGGTCCAGCAAAGCTTAACTTCAAGTTGTCGACCAAAATTTCCTATGTGCTATTTCCGCTGTCTTGATAAATGAGTGCGTTTGATTTTTTTGTGATAAATCGGTTCCCGTTAACACTACATAAAAATAATGTAGACATTTTTGTAAGAAGTTTGAATGTTCTACAATTTATGTTCTATTACTTTTTCGCGTAGAAGTGATATCTGTCGAGATATCGAACGCGAAAGGAGAGCGTGAAATGGTCGAGATTTTCTTTTGAGCTTCTGGGCTTGTGTCGCATTTCTCGTTCTATTTACCGAAAAAGTAGTTATTATCAAACTTGTAGAGGTTAAAAATAGCTTGAATTTGACCTATTATAAATTGATATGCGACTAAAATTACGACTTGTAGAGCGGGCCAAAGTTGTCAAGTTGACGCGTAATTTTTCTTTCATATATCGTACTATTACGTAGATGACAGAACAAACTTCATTGCATTACTGGAATCATATATTTCATCAAGTAGATAGTATACAGCATTATATGATTGTATATTATTAATAATAATAATGAAGGTCTTTATTAAATTATTACAAAATTACACAGAAAAAATATTGACTAAAACGTAATATTGTCTTGGGAGAAGTTCAACTTGATAGAAAAACAGATCTATAAGCTGTTCTTCCACTTAACCCGGTGAAAAACAGAAAGAAAAGAAAACAAAAAAATCCAACGATCTACGCTTTAGCGCCAGGCGAAATATTACGCACAAAACAGCTATGACGGTGTTTAGTGATATAGAAATTTACTAAGTGTGTTATTTTGATCCTAATAATTGATTTATTGATGTTTATCCATAAAACTTTGAAAAATAGCTTTTCTAAGTTTTGACGTACAGTCGTGTTCAAATAAATCTGGGACAATGTTTTTTTCGTATGTAGGTTTAATTAAGAATTGAAGAATATCTCCATGGGTTTCCTGCTATCTGAAAGAGTTACATTAGACTTTAACAGTTAATGAAATCTGTAACTCTCTCTGATAAGAGAAAATCCATGGAGATATTCTTCAATTCGTCTCTCAACCTGCATGTGAAAAAAACACTGTCCCAGATTTATTTGCACACGACTGTACAATAGCCTTTTACTACATTTGGTAACGAATTATAGCATTTAGTTATTCTGTAAGAAAAAGATCGCTTGAAAAATTTTGACTTATGTTGAGGTGGAGTCAGCGTTCCTTTAAATCTTATATTTAAAGCATATACATACGTCGGTTCTAAACTTTATTTTGTTCTATAAGTAACTCGGTGATTTCCTCAAAATGCTCTTGTGGAAAAGACATTCAGAATGAAAGAAGCGCCTTTCTTTCATATTAAGCCAGTTTGAATCTTTCAGCTTATAAGGAATTCTTTCATATATTCGTATTCCAAATATGAGGCGTAATAGCTATTTATGCAACAAGTGCTAAAAGTCGACGTTTATGCACGAGACATGAACACTATGAAACGAAGCCAAAGGCTGAGTTTCATAACATGTCTCGTGCATAAACTTTTAGCAAGCGTTGCATACAATATTTTATCTACGACCTTAATTTTACCGTTATTAATCCACAAATATCGATTTAACAAATGTTTGCATCTACGACACTTCTAATTTATGTCATAATAAATAGTAGCCTATGCTCGGGCGAATGTTTGCGAAGCCAGTGCTGTCAATGTGAGTTACGAAATGTAATTACTGATACTCCACATCTGACTGTATTCATTACATAATGCTTTAATTATTTCAAAAACATTTTACCTGTAACGCAAGAAGCAACTAGAATAACTTTACAACTTCACTTCCAGTTCGAAATTGTAGTTTTATAACCTCACTTCACTTTTAGCACTAGAGCTAAAAGTAAACAGCTGATTTTTTTAACCACGGTAAACTATAAAACGTCACTTTTATTGACACAAGCTAGCGCTAAAAGGCCTACTTTTAGTAGTGGTCGTAGATAAACATAATTTCTGAATTTTCTGAATTCCAGCAATATTAAAGCTAATTAAATGTGAATCATAAACAACGGCACAATAATCAAAACAGGACAAGATTAATGCATTACACAAAACGGTTTTCACATTTACACTTAAAAATTGTCGATTTTGATAAATAAGTTTCAAGGAACTATATGATTTTTGCAGACATTTTTAAATATGTTTAGTAAATTTAAAATCATTATCATTATTTTTAAAATCAAATAAAGGTTCACACTTCGGTTGTTTTTCAGGTTCTTCTGTTGCAGATTGACTTCGTCGAGAAGCGATCGAAACTAGTCTTTCATTGCAGTAGTTCTTGTAGCATGCTCTATGCACACTTACATTATCCACTCTTTCCAACATAGACCGATGTTCATCGTGTCCCTTCTTCACGCTCGCCGCGAAAAGAGTTTTTTTACAGCTTTCACTTTGGCCACGTAAACGTCTCTGATCAAATGTATTTTACATATGAAACAATCACCCATTGTAATCTCAAGAAATAACACGTTTACAAAATATTTATTTCTAAACCGATGTTCTATAACAGAAACGTTAAAAATAACAATTTACGTACTGGCTACTTGAATTTTAACGATTCTCATAATGCAATGAAGTTTATTATGCCATTTATGTAGTAGTACGATACATGAAATAAAAATTAAGCGCCGACTTGACAACTTTTGCCCGCTCTACAAGTCGTAATTTTAGTCGCATATCAATTTATAATAGGTCAAATTGAAGCTATTTGCAACCTCTACAAGTTTGATAATGGCTACTTTTTCCCTAAATAGAAAGATAAATGAGACACAAGCCCAGAAGCTCGAAACAAAATCTCGACCCTTTTACGCTTTCCTTTCGCGTTCGATATCTCGACAAATATCGTTCGTACGTGAAAAAGTTATAGAGCATAAATTGTAGAGAATTCAAAATTCTAAAAAACATGTCTAGATTATTTTTATGTAGTGTTAACGGGAACCTATTTATCGCAAAAAAATCAAACGCACTCATTTATCAAGATGGCGGAAATAGCACATAGGAAATCTTGGTCGACAACTTGAAGTTAAGCTTTGCTAGACCCCCCAAACACCCCAAAAAAGAAATTTAAAATTTCCCTTCACTTTCCAGCAAAGACATTATTTTTGGACATAGTGACTGGACTAATAAGCGGCCATAAACTTCTGGAAGGAGGTTCCTCCGGTCCCTAGTCATCTCAGGGGTTGTTCCGTGACAGCCTCCACTTCCTCATTGGTTCCGGCATATGGGGCCAACCGATTGAAGTGCACCACCCTGCACTTTCCTCGAGGAGGTTTCTGGATTCGGTATACCACGTCATTCAGTCGAGCAACTACAGTGTAGGGGCCTTCCCAGTTTCTTTGAAGCTTGGGGGAGAGGCCACGACGGCTCTGGGGGTTATGAAGCCATACCAAATCGCCAGGTTGGAAACCACCGGCCTCAGCGCGGGCATCATATCGGTCCTTCATTCGGTCGCTATCACCTTGAATGTTTCGGCGTACGGTGTCGTGGATCTCTTCCATCCTCTTCTTCAGGTTCCCCACGTAGTCGTCGCCGACCGTTTCTTCGCCAGGCTTTCTTCCAAATTTGAGGTCACATGGCAATCGCAGCTCGCGTCCAAAAAGTACCGTGACTGGGGTGTGGTTGGTTGTCTCTTGTACTGCCGATCGGTAGGCCATTAGGAACAGGTGAATGTACTGGTCCCAGTCACGCTGATGTTCGGAAACCACCTTGGACAGATGTTTCCCCATGGTTCGGTTCATCCTTTCCACCATGCCGTCCGATTGAGGATGGAGGGCAGTGGTCCGGGTCTTGTGTATCCCCAGCAGCTTGCAAACGTTCTGGAACAGTCCAGACTCGAAATTCCGGCCCTTGTCGGAATGTAACTCCAGGGGGACTCCAAAACGGCTGAAGCACTCCTTCACCAGAACATCAGCGACAGTACCTGCCTCTTGATTCGGAAGGGCGTCCGCTTCGCGCCACTTAGTGAAGTAGTCCATGCACACCAGGATGTATTTATTTCCCGATTCGGTTTCGGGGAATGATCCAGCGATGTCGATGGCTATCCTCTCGAACGGACTACCGACGTTGTACTGCCGCATCGGAGCTATACGTCTACCAACCGGTCCGTTTCCTGTAGCGCAGGCTTCGGACCTTCAGCACCACTCTCGGACATCATCTTTGCAGCTCGCCCAGTAGAACCGGTCTCGGACCTTCTGCAACGTCTTCTTCAATCCGAAGAGTCCCCCACAGGAGCCATCATGCAGGTGGCGCAGAACCTCGGCCACTCTACTCCTTGGGACCATCAATTGTGATCTGGTTGCCCTACCGTCCTCGTCTTCCAAGATTCTGGTCAGGACGTTGTTTTCCAGCTGCAAGGAGTCCCATTGCGCCCAATAGGTCTTCACCGTTGGGTTGGTGGCGGAGACCTCCTGCCGGGTAGGTCGACGGCCATCTCGCTTCCAGGCTATAACCGTGCCTAAGTCGGGGTCGTTCTCCTGGCTGTCGTCTAGCTCCCACGAGTCGTCGACTACAGTGGTACGATTGATGGGTACCGCACGACTCTCCAGTCTTGAACAGTGGCCGCAGTCCGCAGGGCAGGGCCTCCTGGATAACGCATCGGCGTTGCGGTGGGCTGTGCCAAGTCGATGATTTATTTCAAAGCCGTACTCTTGTAGGCGCTGGATCCACCTAGCCACCTGTCCTTCAGGGTTCTTGAACTGCAGCAGTCATCTTAGAGCAGCATGGTCGGTCCTCAGCAAGAATCTTCTGCCATACAGGTATTTATAAAAATGCTCCACGGACTTGACTACTGCTAGAATCTCCCTCCTGGTTACGCAATAGTTCCGCTGCGGTTTGGACTGGACCTTGCTGAAATATGCCAGGACTTTCTCTTGCACATCTTGGACCTGGGTCAGAACACCACCGATACCGACATTGCTAGCGTCAGTGTCGAGGATAAACTGGCCTTCCTGACGTGGATAGCAAAGTACAGGTGAACTGGTTAAGGCAGTCTTGAGCGTCTTGAAGGCCTCCGCGCACTCAGCACTCCATTCGAACTGTCGTCCCTCTTCCGTTAGACGGGTTCAATCAATTATTTATTTGGCTATTTACGACTTAAACACTAAAGATTTATATGGTGATTTATCTGTTATTTATTTCACTAGCTTTCGTTTATATCACGCGCGCTTCGAGGTGTGGGGTGAACTGATGAGAACTCCGGCGGCCGTGTATTTATATTCAGGTAATTTCCTTCGAGATCCATCTAGATTTCGCTGGACCTTTCTGGGAACCGCCTGACGCATTCGCGTGTTAGCCAGCAAGGTCGCTGACGTCACGCGTCTGCAACTGCCTTCAAGGGCGCTGACGTCACGCGCCTGCACCTGGGGTCCAAGGTTGCAAGGTCGTTACAGTATTAAGAGGAGTAACCCAGTCTTAACATTCGAGCATATTTTTACCACTTGAGCGAGCACAGCGAAGCGAAAGTGGTAATTTATGTGAGAAATGTTAAGACGGCTACCCCTCGAAATGCGTTAATTAGTTTATTGTTCATTGAGGCAATAATTTTGAATCAATAATAATTACCAAAAACTGTTAAATCGAAATCGGACTACCATAAATATGTGTGATGTTGCTATGGTGCATGCATGTTAAATGAGTGGATGCATGTTAAATGTATCTTAACATTTGAGGACGCGAGTGTATGCATGTTAAATGAGTGGATGCATGTTAAATGTATCTTAACATTCGAGATGTTTTTGAAAACAAAAGTATGTTTGTTTACTAGGCTTCAATTTGACGTATGGGTATCGTTAGTCAGTTTGCGAAAAATGCCATAAAAATTGAAAATTAGAAAATGTATTTATAATTTAGTTGGGCAAATGCCTAAAGCTGAAATAGTGCGTATTTTTCGAAACCAAGATATATCAGCAACTTCGCGACTTCGTCTTGGCTCGTACTTGCCTACCTCAAATGTTAATAGGTCCTTACATTCCTTGTGACTTATAGCTATATTTATCACGAACTTGTAAACATACTTATCGAGTCTATTTCTTTGAATCTCTTATTACTAAATCGGACCTGAAATAAATTGTAAAATTATAACTTGAATAAACAAATGGACATTCGAGCTCTAGATTCAAGTGGTAGACTTATGTTACAAATGGAATTTAAGTCAAGCTTTACTGTCTGCTCGAGTTGCAGATTTGCCAGACAAAAAACGAAGAAAACTTTTGGTTTTTGAGGTTACATAGTATAAATAAATCTAGTTTATGAAACCTAACCCCGTTTTTATCATTTATGTTTACTTGCGCATCGCGGTTTTGCGCTTCGCGGCATTCTTCTGGAACGTAACCCCCGCGATCGGCGAGGTCTAACTGTACTCGGTCATTGTAGCATTGTACTCAGAGTACTTACTTTTCGTGTATTCGGTACTCAGTCCACGAGTAAATTTTTTAAAGTGTACTTGCATTTGTATTGGACAACTTTCAGATTATAAAAATGTACTCAAATACATTTACGTGTACTCGAGTACGTATCTGTGTACTTGAATACATTTTTGGATACTCGAACGTATTTTCGGGTACTCAAGTACATTGCACTACGCAATAAATACATTTTTATGCGAACTTAGACATCAACAGGTGTTCAATCACTAGCCGCAATAGAACAAATGTGATTATTTTCATTTACGATACTGGTAAACAGACCACGTCGCCACCTCACAGATGACAATTTTGAAAACCTTATTTTGAAAGCCGTCGCCAGCGTGGCCCAGCGGTTAGGGCATCAGGCTGCGTTGCCACGGTACGGGGTTCAATCTAGTGACGATAACAATCGAATTGTTTTGACTATCGAATAAATGCCGAATGAAAAGTTCAAACAATCGAATGAGTGGTTCATTAAAATCATATATGTATAAAACTATCGAATACTTTTGTTTAAAGGGTTTTATAAGCTACAGGCGAAAACTAATTTGTTTTGATGCAACTGAAGTATTTACGCAACCCTGCTACATCTGTACCTAAAGAAAAGGTTTTCTCGAAGGCCGGTCAATTAACAAATCTGAGAAGAAATCGCCTTTCTCCTAAAAATTTAAATTATATTATATTCTTAAACAGTACTTTGTAGTTTGTAATAATTAATAAATAATCTTGTGTCTTGTTAATAAAATCAATATTATTTATTTTGCTATGAAAATAACATAAGAATTATGAAAATAGTTCGAATTTTACATACCGTCAAAATTTAAAAAATACATGTGATATTTACTATTTAATAAAAATAGTTTTAATATTTTTTATACAAATGAATGATCAGTGCCATATTCCCTATTAGGAAAATTACGCAGTTGCGTAAGGCGGTAGATTTTTAGAGGCGGTACATTTTTTTGTGGGTGGCAAAATTCTTTTTATATTGAAGTATGTAATCGCGGACAAAAAATGGAAGCATCATTGTTTTCCTAGTGTAAATGGGTATATTACCTAAGTTAATTCAACATTGCTGATATCATATTGTTTAATACAGTTGTCAGTTGTTGTCAAAAGTAAAAAGTCAAAGTGTTCTTACTCGCAAATAATGATGCATTTCTCTCACTTATAATATAATCTACTATTATCTACTCCAGTGGTATAAGTAACGCATTGCGTCACTCATTTGACACTATTTCAGTTAGGTAATGAAGCTCATTACACCACTCAGTTATGTAATGGTTTCATTATGCAACTGAGTTGTGTAATGACTTCATTACGTAACTGAAATAGTGACATTTGCCTACTAAAATATTTTTGAAAATGACAGATCTGACATTTCTCTTAATGCACTTTTCTCAATTTTAGGCAGTCGTAGATAATAGTAGATTATATTATAAGTGAGAGAAATGCATCATTATTTGCGAGTGAGAATTTTGAATCGCGAGTGCGCCAGCACGAGCGATACAATTTCTCACGAGCTTATAATGGCATTTCGCTCACGTGTGATATACGACGTTTTATCTTACAGTAGCAATTCTTGTGCCTAAATAGTTTGCGCTGTCAGAATATGTCGTGAAATAAATTTATAATTTGTCACCTATGATTTGTGATATACGTTTGACAGTACTGAAGTGTATGGGCAGTACTGAAGTGTATTGTCAGTCTATGTCAAATTCGAGGTTCGTTGATTAGGTTTTGTTTGTTATTTGACACAGACTGACGCCTAACTTAACCTGAAAATTACGAATTTGACATAGCTTGACAGTGCTACCAACAATTCAGTAGTTTAAATAATGAAAACTCACTTGTGAATAAAACTCCATTTTAGTCACTGAAAACAGTTGTATAATGTATGGTAATAGGCGCGACTGTAAGATAAAATTTTGTACAATACATGTGTGATAATGCATCATTAATATACTTGTGTGCTTACATAGCTCGTGCTACGCACTCGTTTGTAACTTACACACACGTATATTAATGATGCTGTTATCCCACTTGTATAGTAAATAACTATTATTTTACAGAAGCGCCTATTACCATACATTATACAACTGTTTTCAGTGACTAAAATGAAGTTTTATTCACAAGTGAGTTTGCATTATTTATACTACTGCATTGTTGGTAGCACTGCCGAGCTATGTCAAATTAGTAATTTTCAGGTTAAGTTCTAAGTCAGTCTGTGTCAAATAACAAAAAAAATCTAACCTCGAACCGCGAATTTGACATAGACTGACAATACACTTCAATACTGCCAATACATTTCAGTGCTGTCAAACGTATATCACAAATCATAGGCGACTAATTATAAATGTATTTCGCGACATATTCTGACTGCGCAAACTATTTAGGCACAAGAATTGCTACTGTAAGATAAAACGTCGTATATCACACGTGAGGGAAATGCCATTATAAGCTCGTGAGAAATTGTATCGCTCGTGCTGGGGCACTCGCGATTCAAACTTCTCACTCGCAAATAATGATGCATTTCTCTCACTTATAATATAAGCTACTATTATTTTTTCAGTGGCATTTTGGCGCCCCTTGCCGCATGCGTCTGTAGACGGGGGCCTACTCGGCCTATACCTAGTTACGGCCCTGCAAACCATGTTAACTAACAGTTCCCAATTTATACTCGCAGGTGGAAAATGGTCGTAGACAAATGCGGCACATCATAAAAAAATCTGTACACGGCTCACAGGCAGCTGGAACACGCAATTATTAAACTATCGTAGATAGGCCACCCGAAATTCACCACGATGTTGAATGGCGCCAGTTAACGAGTGAAAATAAGTTTTCTTCAGCCGCGATCTGTCAAACCGCTTTTAAGAAGAAATTACACCCGTATCTTAAGTTCTTTATTGCGTAACCATTAGAGAACCGTTAGAGAAACATCTTTAAAATAAGAGTTACTATTTAGTGATTAATTATTACATATAACTTATGTCTAATGGATTTTGTTGTTTTAGTCGATAGGTAATATCACTGTGGTCCAAATTACTGCTCCAAGATTAGAAATAATAAGTAGAAAGACGGTTTCAGTCTAGTCAGAAATAACTTTTCAAATAGCTTGGATAGTACGTACGATAAGCGCTGCTTGCTTTCCGAACGCATGGGAGCCAGACCGAAGCGGTACAAAGCTTTTTAGGCCAGTCAAATTGTCGAAAATACCTCGTTTTTTTGACAAAAATACTACCTGAAAAGTGAGTATGTGGTTTTATAGAACAAATCAAGTAGAATTGAATGAACTAAAAAGTAACAGCTGAATCAGTGGAGAAGTGATTTAAAATTGCGCTCAAAGTATTGAAAAAACGGTTTTTTGCATATAAAAGAGCAAAAAAGCAATGAATTTTTTCCAAAAAAAATAGACTTATGTAGTTTAAAAAAACAAATAAATTAAGCTGTCGATGGTCAAAATCGATTAATTAGAAAAAATGTTATCACTAAAAAACCGCTAAAAATGACCGATTTTTCAATTGTTCTTAACTTTAAAAAAAAAACCTATATAACGTTGAAATTTTCAGAAAGCATAGTACTCGATGAGCAGAAAACACACGATTTTAAAATTTGCAAAAATCTTGATTACCTTTTGCATAAATCATTTTTTTCGAAAAAAATACGTTTTCGCAGAAATTGATTTACTCAGCTTGAAAAAGTCGTATAGCAATCAGCGTAGGCTTATTTTGTTCCGTAAGAGTTATACTACCACACAAAATATGAACGCAAATTTTTTTGTACTTGAAAATATGTGCAAATTTAATGTGAAAGGTGATCTTTTTTTTACGCGCACAAAATGTTGAATATTTGTGTCAATTTTAATTGTACCGAAATTACATAGGCACCATTCGATAGCTGCCAATTTTCTCCGTAATTGAAAAAAGATTAAGGTACGACCCATAGGAGCCGAGGAATTTTTTTGTTTTAAATTGCTGCACATTCAATTATTAATATTAGCGGCTGAAATTTGCACACACTTTAGTTGAAGACTTCTAGTGTAATATAAAAATTATTTCGCAATTATTGACCGTGTATTATTTATTGCGAACCGGTTTACATTAAAGGCTTTGGCACACAGAACGCGGTCTGTCGCGGCGGGCAGCGATATCTGCCCGCCGCGATCCGACGATATGTTTGTATGAAGCAACACTGCATTATCCCTGTCACACACGAGGCGATCTGTAGCAGCGAAACAGTCTTGACCGCAGCGGCAGGCGATACGTTTGTACAAAATCACAAAAATATCGCGCGATCCAGACGATCCACATCAGTTCGTTGAGAGGTTTTTTCAAGATGGGAGAAGAAACAGAAATGTTGATAGAAAAAGTGAGAAAGTACGAGTATTTATACGACACTTGTGGTGAAAAAGGCAGAAACATAAATCGTGATTGCAGAAGAGCTGAATATTACTAGGAAGTTACTAATATGTTTTTATTTCACAATATTATTTCTGGTTTAACAATTTAATTATTTCAGAAAATTATTTTATTAGGTAGTTACCTATTATTTATTATTAGCTACCTCAAAAAAGTATTATAAATAATATCTATTGAAATTATGTCCTACTGGAAAAATAATCAGCAAAATACTACTGCGAACCTGCTCTGCAGAAGACTATCACAACACTGGATCGCTTACACAGATATCGCTCCGTATGTGACGTAGCCATATCGCCGACCGCCGAAAAGATCGCGCGATCGCTGCCCGCCGCGAAAGACCGCGCCCTGTGTGCCAAAGCCTTTTAAGCGTCGCAAAATGTATGTTCCGTTCAGAGCGGTGCCGTGGCGAGTAGCCTTTGTTGTGGGGAGAAACTCGTAGTCGGCCGCTCCACTGGGCGTTTACTCGCCCTGCACAATGTAGGTACTCAGACGATCCTTCCTTTTTTAAATGTTTATAATGATTCTAATAATTATTATAAGAAGCATAATATTAATTAGAAGAATAATTATAGCAACTAATTATTTCATTTCTAAACTGTCATTAAACGTGAAAAATATTTTTATTAAAAATAGGATTATAAGATATATTTAAACAAATTATTACATAATATAAACATCTATGAAAGTACAAACCCTTGCATATGAGATAACTATTACTGCAGTTTATTGCCCACCCAGACATATATTGACAAAATATCAACCAAGTATTCTTTGACACACTGGGACTGTGATATGTAATTACACTAACAGCTAGTCTTATAAAGACCATTAATCTGAAGTTTATGTGTACTTTGTTGTTAAAATAAACAAAAGCGCATTTAAATTCGTAGAAAGTTGACAGCTATCGAATGGTGCTTATGTAATTTCGGTACAATTAAAATTGACAAAAATATTCAACATTTTGTGCGCCTAAAAAAGATCACTCTTCAAATTAAATTTGCACATATTTGCAAGTACAAAAAAATTTACGCTCATATTGTGTGTGGTAGTATAACTCTTAAGGAACAAAATAAGGCTATGCTGATTGCTGTACGACTTCTGCAAGCTGAATAAATCAATTTCTACGAAAACGTATTTTTTTCGAAAAAAATGATTTATGCAAAAAGTAATCAACATTTTTGCAAATTTTAAAATCGTACGTTTTCTGCTCACCGAGTACTATGCTTTCTGAAAATTTCAACGTTATATAGGTTTTTTCTAAAAGTTAAGAACAATTGAAAAATCGGTCATTTTTAGCGGTTTTTTAGCGATAACTTTTTTTCTAATTAATCGATTTTGACCATCGATAGCTTAATTTATTTGTTTTTTTAAACTACATAAGCCTATTTTTTTTGAAAGAATTCATCGCGTTTTTGCTCTTCTATATGCAAAAAACCGTTTTTTTCATTACTTTGACCGAAATTTTGAATCACTTCTCCACTGATTCAGCTGTTACTTTTTAGTTCATTCAATTCTACGTGATTTGTTCTATAAAACTACATGCTCACTTTTCAGGTAGTATTTTTGTCAAGTAAATATCTAATTTGACTGGCCTATTTCGACAGTTCAATAGTTCATATACAGCCGCAAAGGTTAAGCAGCAAGAAGTAGGTCAGAAGATAAGGATATTTTAACATTCCCTGGCAGCTACGGCGGCAAAGGCATTGGAGCAGTTTAGTTTTGCCGGCTGCCGATAACAAGCATGTCAAGTTCCTGATATCGCTACTTACATATCTTTGGCACGTACGAGACTAATGAGGAAAAGTCCGGATATTCATGAATATTTAAAGGTCGTGTGCAATTTCGATAGAAGAGAAGTTGGGATTTCCGCAAAAATAACGTACATAACTATGCTATTTATTTTACTATACTCATAACTCATAATGTACTGGTATATTGTCGCACAACTTCAAACAATATATGCGAAATTACGAAATTACCGAAGATAAATGAACACGCTCCAACTGAAACCCACATCACGTAAGATAATCCAAACACAACTCACAGGGATACAAGAATGTCCTTGCTACATTTGCATTTATTTTTAATGTCAAAGCTTGCACAATATTTCCAAGAACTTATACTATCGCGTGGGGGCCGCTTGACCGACAGATTGCATTACATTTTCGGGAGCGCTATAAAACTGAGAGTTTACATCGGTGACGACTCCAAAAGTGCGAGACATCGCGTCACGTTGAAACTGCTATATCGTCGATTTTGCATCGATCGCGTTTTCGCCCGCTATTCCTATACAAGTTCGGAACTTCGTTTCGGAGAGCCCACAGCAGCTGCTAGCTGCTTAGTGTACATCAGGGCTGTCCAACATGTGCGGCCCGCGGATCGATAGATACTATACTTTCAGGAAACATGAATCTAGAATATACGAATAACGAATAACGAATGTCATTTTATCTGGCTTACTTATCTCTGTAACATTTGCTCCTATATTAAATTGTTATTATACATAAAATGTATTTAAATTTGATACATCGCCTAATCAAGCGCTGCATCAATTCGTCGCGTAAACAGGCGATAAGAAATCCGAGCCGAGCCTCCAGTGGAAGTTAAGGCAAGTACCCCGATAAGGCGGCAGAAAAAGTATAAAAGAAGATTGCACTGCCGGTTCCAGTAACTTGAAATTATTCCCCCTTGAGTCCACCAGTCTTGATCTTGTTCTCTCCTTTTCTACCTGGGCCCTCCGCTCTGACATGCTGAACTGTCTACCGGAGTAAGCCTCCAACCCTTACCAGACCAGGCTTCAAGGGAGATGACGTGTTGTTCTGTCAGCCCGAGAAGTTCAAATTTTCCGCAAGAGCAAGGCTGCTAGAATTCGATTTATCTTGATTGTTGAACTTTCTTGGGAAATCGAATCCCTGAGGCTTTAACCCTGACTTGATACGCTGTACTGTCTTGCAGGGCTAACTGCTTAAAAGCTATTTCCGACCGCCTAATGTTTCAAGGCAAATCCCGGCTCCCCGAGAGGTGAAATACTCCTCATAACCTCATTTTACTAATAATTAAACCTGTAACCTGTAGGAATCGCAGCCTCTACCCCGTTTGTGAGCGGCTAAAGCCCTGCAGGACCCCTTTTTGGACAATAAAAGGCGAATTCCTGGACTTCGACGTTCTACTACACAGCCCGCAAATTCCCTACCGTGGGATTGTCGCTAAATTCACCGGAAAATTATAGCTTAAAATCACTGCTGAGTGGAAGGTCAAGTTTGCAGGAACAAAATACCTACTCAGCCCATTTCCCAAAGAATCGGCGTACCGGCGGACCACCAATAGGAACCCGCAACACTCGCCGGTGCATTGGGTTGCAGCTCGACCCATGAAATTAGACACCGTTCCAGAAGAACATGTTAATTTTAAATGATGTACAACTCAGAGTTATTTTTAATTAATCATTGTAACTAGCTAAAAAATTATATTTGTTTTGGTAATTATCAGGTGTTTTACCTAATCGAATATGTATTTGAGTGAACGTATTTCTCCGATTTGAGCTTAACCCGAGGTATAAATCTTTGAGACGCCCTAAGTTGTAACACTCTGAACTTGCTAATTATTTACTTATTTTCGTGCAATAAACAATTACCATTGTTAAGGAAATTTCCAAATTAAATTTTACGGCCAGATAGCAGATGCCAGGGTTCAGTCTGGTTAACTCAAATATACAATCAAGTACACATCAAACAAAGCGATTTATTTTGTATACCTATTTACATTTTAAAATAATAACTAAAATATCCCATGTATTTTCAAATAAAAGATTTGAATTTCAATGTATCACGGGCAGGCTGACGCCTACTGGGTTAGACAAGCCACGATGTTTTCTCCGGTCGTATCTTCTCGGCTACCGGACGAAGGCAGTTCGTAGTTAGGAGAGCGTCCTCTACTCGGCTAAACTGGAAACAGAAACTAGGTTAAGTTTGTTTATTTTTATCGGGGGCATGAAATAAAGTTAGATTTGCCCTTATTTCGGGGTGTTGAGAATGAATTTGATGTGAGACGTAACCTCGTTACGTCGAAGCTATTCTGCAGTGCCCGTGAAACCTCGTGCAATGCAAAACCTTTTATGATAAGTGAAAAGACGGTGGAATTACATATCGAGTGTCAGCTAATAACTTTTAAGCCAAATTTGTGTTTAAAGCTGTTACTGAAATTCCAGGGGTGTCTAAGTGGTAACTAGGGGTTTTCTAATTACGTTATTTAAGGTGAATAAACCCTCCTTTAAGCTACATGAATTACTTTTAGCTTGAAGCTAACCTCACACAATTTTTGGTTTAGATTATGTACTATGAATTGCGGCACTGCAGAAAGCACGGGAAATCTTCAGGACGAGATTCCTCTAGGTAAGTGAAGCTTTGAATTTTTACGAGTACGTTAATTACGGGAGTTTCGTTGCGGGCTCTTAACCTCGCAATTCTTGTTCAAGCTTATGCACGGACCTGGAGGGCCACGTTTTTAAAATGCTTTCTAAATGAATTACGTGAATGTTGTCGGGAAGCGGTTTCGAGGAGGTCTAAGACTCTTATCAGGCGTATATGTACAACGAACCACGTACGAGTTTTAGACCACACCGGTTTCGAGGAGTAAACGTATATAAATTCCAGACAGGCATATATAAACAATGATCCACGTCTGAATTTTAGATAAGATAACTCCTGAATAGGCTCGACGGAGATCAATAGGCACTGAAAATCAATGGGCCACTTTGATCTTTCGGGGATTTCTGGGGAAGATTGGTTCTAGGACTAAAAGTCAAAAGGTGCCTTTTCTAATGGGTGCTACGTCTATTTATACATTACCCATCTCCTTCGTCTAAGCTGGAATTGGGGCGGGAATGCGTCGGAAGATGAACGCCCGTGAGCCCGCGCACCTCGGTCGTTTCTTCGCCTAAACTCGCGCTCTGCGATGTTATCCTTGAATTGTGACGAAGTTTTGGCGGCGACCAAATTTGAACGCATTTTGAATCGTAAATAATAATTTCGGCCGGCGCTAACGTCACACAATTCCCTTCCTATGGAGGGAACAACCCATGGATGGACGTCTTCTTCAAGGAACTACCCCCTTTGGCTCGGAAAGCACCTGGAGCGTCTTCAGGACAGGCGTAGAGGTTGCGGTATCAACCTACGGGGCGCCAGGTGCTGATGATGATGGGCGGCCGGGGTTACTTTGCGTTCCAAAACAAAAATGTATGCGGGATGTTGGTTAGTTAAGTCCTAACAGTTGCGCGTGCTTTTTTAAAATTCTGATGGACTCTCCGGTGGGCAGCTTCAAACGGAATTTTCGCGGTCTTTTTGTTGTTCGCTGTCGGCGGCGTCGGGGAACCTGGGGCTCTGGCTCGTCGATTATTGGTTTTGAGACCTGAGGTTCCGGCGTGGGCCGTGTTGACTTCAAGGCCTGGGGCTCTGGCTCGGGCAGCGATAATACTGGGATCTGGGGCTCTAGCTCGGACAGTATTATCTCCATGACCTGGGGCTCTGGCTCGGGGAGTATCAATTCCGGGAGATCGGTAATCTCCACTTCGGGTTCCGGAAGGTGGAGTTGCCGTAATTCTTCTAGGACGGCTGTCAAAGTGCCGCCCGGGGTCAAAGGTACCATTCCCGCTTCCATCGGGACTTCGGAAGGAGAGTCTGGCTGGAGTTCTGGAGGCAATTCCGCCTTATTTTTTCCCATGCCGCTTTCCGCTAAAGGGCCTATAACTCGAGGCGTCCAGGAGGTCTTAGGCGTCACCGGGTCTGGGGTTAGCGCGCCCATGTGGGCTTCGGGTGGCGTGACCGGCGGGGCTCGGGTCTCGCCCTTGGTTGGAGACGCGGCTGGATTCTCCGAAGATCCGTCGAACAATCGCTTGAACTTTAGGGCTAATTGCCGGATTGTTAACTCCTGGACAGGGTGAAGTCTCGAAAGCGGGATCTTTACCAGTAGACCTTCTCCGAACGGTTTAGGATCCGGCTTGCGGTGCTTCTTCTCTTTCGGAGCCAGTTGTCGGATTGTGAACTGCTGGTCGGGGTGGAGCCTTGAAAGCGGGATCTTTACCAGCAGACCTTCTCCGAGTGGTTTAAGATCCTGCTTATGGTGCTTCTCCTTTTCCGGCGTGGCTGGTAATGGTGATAGCATTGCCGGGACCGGGCTCCATTTTGGCAGGGGACTTTCGGCTACCCTAGGTGGTGGACCAGGGGTGGCGTACAATTGTGGCGTCCAAGGGCGGATTTTCTTTTGGCCCTTAGGCCTTCGGCGTAGCTTCAAAGGCCCGGGGCGAACATCCTTGCGGTTACGTACTGGTGACATCTTCGTTGAAGGTGGCTGTACTAATGAATTCATGGACTGCAGGTCGCCACATTTATACCCATAGTCCGCGTTATCTCACCCCCTCTAATTGGGAGCAGGTAGAGTAGGAGTATTTTGATAAGCGGGCTTGATGTCCTTCACGTGGACCCTGCCGATGGCCCTACCGTTTTGGGGGTTGCTCAGCTCCACGATGACGGGGGAAATAATTTTTTGGATCTCGTAGGGTCCAACATATTTTGCGGCTAACTTGGCGGTGATGCCTTGGGCGGCGTCGGAGAGTACCCTATCGCGTTTATAGACCTGGTGTCCGACCTGGGGGCGATACTCTCGCCTCCGGAGGTTATAATGATGGCTTTGTCTGGTGAAGGCTTTGGCGAGATTGTTTCTTACCACGTTCATTACGTCCTCTAACTTCTGAAGTTGTTCGCGGTAGAGACCTGGGGCTGGAGCTTCATCGTCGGGTCCAAAGTCGGGGTCGGCCGTCTCGCGTACGGATTTTGGCGGCAACATTTCCCGCCCTAAGTTGAGCAAGGCCGGCGTGAATCCTGTTGATTCGTGTTTGGACGTGTTTATCGCAAACATGACCTCGGGCAACCATGCGTCCCATTGTTTTTGATTTCCGCGGGTTAATTGGGCAATAATTGTACCTATGACTTTATTAACCCGCTCCACGGGGTTGGCCTGGGGTGTGTACGGGGGCGTGAGTCGGTGTTTGATGCCGTACTCCGTGGTCAAAGCTCTGAAGAGCTTACTAGTATACTGGGGCCCATTGTCTGAAACAATAACTTTTGGAGTTCCAAATCGGTAAATTATTCTTTCCCTTAGGGCCTGGACTACTGTTTTTGCGGTAGCGGTGCGTAGTGGGTGGACCTCGACCCATTTCGTAAAGCGATCTTGGAACACCAGGAGCCATATATTGCCTTTGGATGACCTGGTGAGCGGCCCGATGAGGTCTGTGCTTATAACCTCCCAAGGGCCTCGTACCCTGGACCAGAACATCTTCCCGGCCGTCTGACGTTGGCTGTGTTTATATTCCTGGCAAGTAGGACAAGAACGTACGTATTTAGTGATTTCTCGTTGCATTCTTGGCCAATAATAATGCTTCTGTATTCTAGCGACAGTTTTCGTCACCCCCAGGTGCCCTGCAGCGGGCTCGTCATGGCATTCCTGCAGGACTTGGGCTCGCTGCGGTTTTGGGATGCACAGCTTCCATATTGGTTGAAAGCCCTCGGCCAGGTCTTCGCTGACGTTGGGGAAGCTCCTGTAGAGGTTGCCGTTCTCTACCTTCCACGTGCTGTATGTTTCGGGGTCGTCTTGCACCAGGTTGGTCATCCTCTGGACCCATGGGCAGTCGACTTCTGGTTGGTGAACCGCCACGGGAGAGAGACCTTCTTTAGGACCTCCTGGAGCTCGGGATAGGGCGTCAGCTACGTGGTTCAACGCTCCCTTACGGTATTCGACCTCGAAGTCATATTGTTGAAGCTCGAGGGCCCATCTTGCCAGCCTTGCGGAAGGATTAGGTAAGTTTTGTAACCACTTTAGGCTCCTGTGGTCAGTTATTACCTTAAAATGGTATCCTTCCAGGTACCCTTTATATTTCTTGATCGCAAAGAGTACTGCCAGGCACTCTAGCTCCGTCGCGGAGTAACGGGTTTCAGCATCCGCCAAGGAACGGCTGGCGTATGCAATCACTCTTTCTTGGCCCTCTAACACTTGTGTGAGGACGGCTCCCAGGCCAGTGGTGCTCGCGTCTGTTTGAAGCACGAAGGGCACAGAGAAATCGGGACATGCTAAGATCGGCGCTGAAGTTAAGGCAGTCTTCAGCTGCTCCAGGGCTTCCTGCTGCTTCTCAGTCCATTTGAACTTGGCGCCTTTCTTCAGCAGCTCATTTAAGGGGGCCGCTAGTCGAGCGAACCCTGGTATGAATTTCCTGTACCAGGAGGCCATTCCCAGGAACCTGCGGATAGCCTTCGGATTCTTGGGTGCCTCCATCCGGGTGATGGCCTCCACCTTCTCTGGATCAGTATGAATTCCCTCCTTATTGACTATATGACCTAGATATTTAAGTTCTGGCTGGCAAAAATTACATTTTTCTTTTTGCAGCTGGAGTCCGGCCGCCCGCAACCGTTGAAACACTTCTCGGAGGTGCTGTAGATGTTCCTTGAACGATCTGCTGACGATTATGATGTCGTCTAAGTAGCAGAAGGCATTAGGTTCCATCTCTGGGCCTATGACGCTGTCTAGGAATCTCTGGAACGTCGCCGCCGCCGCGTGAAGCCCGAAGGGCATAACTTTAAACTGATACAAGCCCCGTCCAGGCACTGTGAAGGCCGAAATGGGACGACTTGCTGCTGCCAAGGGGATCTGCCAGTAACCATGTTTCAAATCCAAGGTGCTTATGTACTGGGCACCCCGGAGTTTGTTCAAAATTGCGTCTATAAAGGGGATAGGATAAGCATCGGTTTGTGTTGCCTCGTTTACCTTTCGGAAATCTATGCAAAATCTGTACTGGCCGGTTGGCTTCTTCACCAGGACGACGGGGGAGCTGAACGAACTTTTGGACGGTTATATCACCCCCTCGGCTAACATCTTGTCGACTTCCGCGTCGATCACGGCTTGCATGACGGGGTTGCGAGGGTAGTATCTTTGTTTAATGGGTCCAGTGCCCTCCTTCAGGACTATACGATGCTCAACTAAGGTAGTGGGACCTCTAGTGCCTTGGAACTTCCGCAACTCTTCCTCGAGGAACCTGGATAACTGGCTGGATTGAGTTGGGGACAAAGGCTGGATGCCGGCTAGTCCCTCCAGGTCTTGGTGAGACTGTAAGGGTATCTCTGTTTCACCTAGAGTTATCGCCTGGGCTACGGGGTTGATAATAGCTCTGTACTTGGTGAGGAAATCGAGTCCCAGGATTATGTCGCTTGACAGGGTATCTACGACGCTGACCTGTAGGCTGTAGGCGAGGTCTTCGATCATCAGGGTAAGATTATACTGGCCTTGCGTCTTGACGATTCTACCGTCGGCTAATTGGACGCGGGTCTGGGTTGATTGGCAACTTACGGTGCCTTGTTGTTTCAGGAACCGTTGGAGTTTTTCTCCTATGTAAGATTGTGCAGCCCCTGTATCGACCAGGGCGTTGAATGCCTTTCCGCGGAGAACTACTTGGAGGAACAGTCGAGCATCTAGAGCGGCTACAGCTGTCTGGGTCTGGGTTTCTTTGTAGAAATGTTTAATTCGCTGGAGCCACTGCGACCATTCGGGTTGTAGTAGACTCTTGGAGGCCCTGGTCTTCTTCTGTCGTGGACGCCTCACAGTTCCCGACGGCCGGTTGCGTTTCCCGACCTCTTGCAGGTACAATCTCTGGTGAGGGTGCCTTCCTTACCGCACCATGAACAGAAAAGTTTCGTAGGCCTTCGGCATTGAAAACGGGTATGGCCGCGCTGGCCACATTTCCAGCAGTTTTCGGTGCGACTGTATGCTGGTCGGGCTGTGGAGTTGCTCTGCTGAGGGACCTGGTGACTGCTTTTTACAGCCTCGCGCTCCTGCAGCGACGACACGGGGGGCATTTGGAAATTCGAGGGAGGTGTCGTCTTTGCTTTTACTGGTTTGTACGCTGTCTCCGCCATATAGGCTTGACTTGCTATCGGTGGGGGCTGAAACGACGCCTGCTCCAGCTGCAGGGCCTCGTATTCCTCGGCCATTCGTATAAGCCCTGCCATGCTATGGAAGTCTTTCCTGCGGATGTATAATTTGTATTCGGGGCGGAGGTTCTCATAGATTCGTTCTAATTGCTGGAGTTCGTCCGTGATACCAAATCGGCGCAACAGGGTCTGGATGGACGTGGTGAAGTCTGCCACGGATTCTTTTTGCCCCTGTGTTCTGTTACGAATTTCTTCCGCCATCCGGAACTGAAATCGCGGGGGCAAATACTGAGTTTTAAAAGCTTCGACGAAGCTTCTCCAGCTTGGCCAATTCTGCTTGTTGTTTCTAACCCACAGCAAGGCTTTCCCCTTGAACAGCTCTGGCAACGCTGTGAGTACTTGTTGCTCTTGGAATTGATAGCAATTTGACAATTCTTCGATCCTCTCTAAGAAGGAAATCGGATCTGTGGTGCCATCAAACTTGAGCCCCCACTTGCGAATGCTGTTGCAGACTTGGGCTATGTTGGGGCTGGTGGTCGCTGGAGTTGTCGCTCCGGTTTGCTCGTTGGCCTGTTCGCCTACTCTTTCCCGGGTCTCGGTTTGATCTTCTCCTTGCTCTTCGTCCTGCACTTCGTCCTCTTCGTCTTCCTCCATGTCTCCTTCTCCGCTACTTTTCAAGTATTGAGACATTCGTTGACGTAGCTGCTGTGCGTTTCCTTCGCTGCTTAATCCAGCCCCGGCCAGGACGCCTCGGAGGACCTCCACTCTTAAATTGTAGATCCATCCTACCCTTACCCTCGGAGGGGCTACCGGTCTATCAACGCTTTCGCGGTCGTGGTCAGACATACTGGGAACAGAGTTTGTATATTAATCAAATCAAAACTGTTAACTCTAAACTAAATCTTTATTTTCAGGTAAAAATCGCTCGAGCGCCACTTGGATTTTCCCTTGGTCTTTGTTGCTGGAGGAAACGGCTCTGAATTATACTTGGCTATATACTTGAGTTTATGTCTCTGCTCGGGCTGGCCATGTAATATCCTGGCTTTCTTAATTAATTCTTTAATTTTGAACTATGATTGATTAACAATGTTATTAAACTTTTTACTCTCGGATAGCCACAGATGCCAGGGTTCAGTCTGGTTAACTCAAATATACAATCAAGTACACATCAAACAAAGCGATTTATTTTGTATACCTATTTACATTTTAAAACCATAACTAAAATATTCTATGTATTTTCGAATAAACGATTTGAATTTCAATGTATCACGGGCAGGCTGACGCCTACTGGGTTAGGCAAGCCACGATGTTTTCTTTGGTCGTATCTTCTCGGCTACCGGACGAAAGCAGTTCGTAGTTAGGAGAGCGTCCTCTACTCGGCTAAACCATCTCCTTCGTCTAAGCTGGAATTGGGGCGGGAATGCGTCGGAAGATGAACGCCCGTGAGCCCGCGCACCTCGGTCGTTTCTTCGCCTAAACTCGCGCTCTGCGATGTTATCCTTGAATTGTGACGAAGTTTTGGCGGCGACCAAATTTGAACGCATTTTGAATCGTAAATAATAATTTCGGCCGGCGCTAACGTCACACTATAAGGATTTCGTTTTTGTGTAAGATATCTATTAGCTGTGTGAGGGAACCATATAATTCTTCAACTTCGTTGTCATTCTTATTTGCCGTGGGAGCATACACTTGTATAATATTAAGCTTGATAGGAATTAGCATTATTCTATCCGTTATTGGTACGAATTTTACGACTTG
>OW679194.1:7386738-7520908 GCA_940337035.1 Agriotes lineatus | reverse complement strand
ATTCCAGAAATTGTTTTTGTAGATTATTAACTGTATTATATATGGCACTCTCACCACATCCATTTTCTTCCTCCTTACCATCTCCACCTCTTTCAATCTTTTAAAATTTTATTTTAATTCTCTTCTGGCAAATTTTAGCTTAATTCGCAACCCTTTACATTCCAACAGAATAAATCTTTTCATAAAGGGTTTATTTTAGAAATGTAGCCGCTCACAAAGGTATTACATGTTTTTGTCCGAAATTATTTTACATACTAACAATTATTATTATCTCCTTAGTGATATTGTTTTGCATATATATTAAAGTCCAACGCTCTATATAAACTTTATCATATTTATCTAACACCCACTATGTTGAATGATATATCTCGAATAGGTATTTGTCATTAATGTTCCACTTTATTTCAGATAATAATTAAATTATGTTAGAATCTTTCTGTTTCTTATATAGCATCATTCAATTGAATACTAATTCTATTTAATTTCTTTACCAAATACAGGGTGTATTAAAACGTGCTGCTAATAATTGCAGCACGCAATTCTACGTTGAAAAACAAGCAAAAAACTTTAACACCAATTTGGTCTTAGACGAAGGGTCTTTAAATTATAAGCACTTAAAGGTTTTTTAATTTGGCAACGATGTACAATTTAAAGCTAAGAGACATGGATTTAGTTAACCTTGATCGTATATGTTTGTGATTCTGCAATTAAATCAAGTATGTGTTCATGTTTTTCATGGATATCCTCTAAAACAATTTAAATAATTGACAAATCAAGATTGAATGCGTTTTTTTAAATTAATACTCTTTTGGCTACAATAGCTGTTCAAAATGAGCACCTGCAACTTCTACACATTTGGTACACCGAGTAAGAATGTTTGGTATTAGATTTTGCAGCATATTACTATTGTTTATTTCTCTAACTGCATTATTTATCCGTTCAATAAGTTTTTCTTTGGTTTCAATTTCTACTTGATATACATGAGCTTTTAATAAGCCTGAAAAGAAAAAGTCTAGGACATTTAGGTCGGGACTTTTTGCGGGCCATGGTATCGGAGCATCACGCCCGATCCACCGCTCTGGAAAGTTTTGATTTAACCAATCCCTAGTTTCAAGCCCCCAGTGGGCTGGAGCTCCATCTAACTGAGCCCACATATCTCTCCTGACAAGTAACGGTACTTCCTCCAATAATCCCGGTAAATCGTTGTTCAAAAAATATTCGGCGTTTAATCGGCGAGGCAAAATGTGTAGCCCTATTAGTTTATTTCGGATAATTCCAGCCCATACATTGACGCTAAATCTAAACTAGTGATTAGTTTGATGAAAGACATGAGGGTTTTCATCGGCCTAGTGGTGCATATTGTGCATATTAAACATTCCGTTACGGGTAAATGTGGCTTCATCCGTCAATAAAATGTTTTCAATGAAGGCCGGGTTGACTGCTTGTTGCCGTAGTAACCATCCGTCGCGGATAATCTTCCGGAAGCAACCCATGGACTCGCTGGAAGTAGAACGGATGGAAGAGATTTTCTCTTAACACTCGATGTACAGCAGTATGGCTAATATTAAGTCTTCGAGCTACAGAACGAGTACTTTGTCGAGGTTCGTCTTTAAATACCTGTAAGATGTTTTCTTCTATTTCGAGTTGTAATACATGTCGTGGTCGCCCTCCACCAACTCCCTGCATAGGTTCCATTCTCCCTGTTCCTCTTAAGCGGCGATCTAGCCTTTCAATAACATGAGCATTAGGATGTTTCCTGTTTACATAACGTTCGGCATATAAATTTGAAGCTCGGTGACAATTACCGTCACATTCGCCTAATATCAATTACATATCTGCGTATTCAGGAAAACTGTATGCCAAGTTTTTTCCCAAAACCAAAAACACAAAACTGAAAAATCAAACAAGGAACAAGTACACAGTACACAAGTATAACAGGGAATAACGAATAAATAATGAGTGAACCAGGTTTTACGAAAAGAAAAGTGACTTTTACAAGTGTCAAAAATAACATTAATACATCCAGCTATGGATTTTTTATTGTTACATTTTAAAAATAAACCCACCTTATAATGCATAGTTGCAACGTCTTCCAAAACTATAAATCTCGAAGATTTTGCATTCTTAAATATTATATTATACCTAAACTAATTACCAAAATGTTATAATTGATATATTATTACTTATTTTAATTGTTGAATTATGTGTTGTTGATACTATTTAAATCAATTTCTCAACCATAGTCGAAAAAAATTCAAAGTTTGAGCATTAATAACTACTTAACGAAAGAGTTAACACTAAAATTGTATCCGAGTTTTTTGCTTGTTTTTCTACGTAGAATTGCGTGGTGTAATTATAAGCCGCATGTTTTAATACTCCCTGTATATATTAATAATTTTGATATCCTTCTAATACTTAAATTCATCTTTCTAATTTAATACTGTATTCTTTTAACCTTTTTTTAATTTGATATCAAACCCTTACACTAAAAACCATTACAATAGTTAGGAAGAGGTGGTGCAGTTGCATGGAGTCTTCGTTCGCCAGATTTGAACATAATAGACTTCTTCATTTGGAGTACAATAATTAAAAATGCTGTTTATAGAAGAGAAGTTAATAGTGCAGAGGAACTATAGTAACATGTACTATAGTAACATGTTCAAGATGCAAGTCGAGATATGCAACAAAATCCTAATGTTTTTGAAAGCGTTCGAAATTCACTCTTGCCAGAGTTCAAGTTTGGGGGGGTTGAACATGGTTATAGTTTAACTTTAGTTATTTTGCTGTTTCTGTCTACTCAGAATAAATTACCTGTCCTGTTATTTCTATTGTTGTTTTTCTTTGTTATTATTTTTAAAATGCTAATACACCACTCTATTGTATGTTAGTTGATGATGAATTCATCGTAATTTAGTAGTTTATACAATAAAAAAGCCAACTTTTACTACAAATTTGTATTAGTCAGAAGCACGAGTGGATTATAATTGTTTTATTGTCTACTTTTTAAAGAGAGAAACAGTGCCACTCAAATTTGAGGATGGTGTAAAAGAATGCTCTGTAGCAGCTTTATGATGCTTTAAGGCACAAAAATATATTAGAATTCCTTGCATTTACCCAAACTATGTATGTTTGAAGTTTGAGTCACATTTTCGATTATATATAAATAAAGTTAATGAAGAAACTTCTACTTGATTTAAAAATGTGCGCCAAAACTTTTGTTACATACATTACTGTTTTTTGTACGATTAACTTGATAAAAGGCCTCCACGAATGGGGCCCCCAGTTAATCCGCTGCGAATTCCGGTTCAATGGGATTGCCGGGAACTGCCACTTAATAACCCTTGACTTGGGTTCAGTTAGTTGTTGGAGTGAAACAAGACTTAACAAACACGAGTATATTGAGATAATCTCTGAAACTTCTTTGTGGCGTGAATTCATAATTCATTTTCTTATATGGGTATTTCGCCACTCTGCAAATTAAAATATTAAATAACGAAAATATTAACAACGAACGTTTCGAGGGACAATCTGCCCTCGTTATCAACGAATAACAATTAAAACTAACAAGAACTTATCTTTTTTTCACTGGAAGAAAAAACGACCAACCTCCAATGAATTTTCTGACATTGACGTTTGTTGATATCTGTACCTACTTGATCTCATCTTTAAGAATCGATAGCCAACTATTGTCTAAAAATATTGAGAAAGACGACACGCATTTTTCTTCGTTAAGTAAAATGTATTCCGTTTCCTTAATTTTTCGCCTTGTTGACATCGATTCTTTAGACAAGATCTTTGTGTTGTCCCATTGTATTTTATGGTTTTCATCCCAAGCATGTTCTGCCAGCTTAGACTTATTGAATTGATACGTTTTCAACATATTTTTATGTTCTTTAACTCTTACTGCTAAAGGCCTGGATGTTTCACCGATATAATATTTCCCGCATTCACAGGGAATACTATATATACAATTCCTTGAATGCTGTTCTTCGTGGAACGGTTTAGTTTATGTAAGAACTGACCGCAAGGTATTCATCGTTTAGAATACCATCCTAACATTGAATCTATTCCCAATTCGTCTAATTTTGTCAGATATGCCTGGAATATATGGTATAGTAAGAGTATTATATTTTTGAGTGTCATTCCTTTGTATGTGTGTGGCATTGCTTCGTGTATTGAAAATGTTCCGAACAAGAGTCTCTGGATAGCCATTATCTTGTAAAACATTAATAATAAATTCTTTCTCTTTTTTGAAAATTGTATCATTAGAGCAAACAACTTTGGCTCTGTCGTAAAGACTTTTTACAACGCCTGTCTTTATGTTTTTGTGATGGTTAGAATTAAAATGTAAGTACCTATTAGTATTGGTTTTCTTACGGTATACTGATGTTTCAAAAGTATTTATTGTGCGTGTGATTAGTGTATCAAGAAAGGGTAACTGATTGTTTTGCTCTGTTTCTAATGTGAATTTGATGGAGATTTCTTTACTGTTAATATGTTCAAGAAATTTGTCCACCTCATCTATATCATGAGGCCAAATTGCAAAAACATCATCGACATATCTCCACCAAACTACTGGTTTGTTGGTGTACGTGTAGACATGTTGTTGTTCAAAGTCTTCCATAAAAATGTTACTAACAATGGGAGATAAAGGTGAACCCATTGCCATCCCGAAATCTTGTTGGTAAAATTCATTGTTTAGTTGAAAGTATGTCGTTTTAATGCATAGTGTTAAGAGTTCCATAATGGTACCAACGTTTAATGTTGTTCGTGTATGTAATGTGTTATCGTTTTGTAGCTTATGTTTAATGATGTTGAGTGTTTTGTCTACTGGAACATTAGTGAAGAGACTAACTACATCGAAACTAACCATTAAGTGTTGTGTGTTTATGTTTGCTTCTTTAAGTTTTTCAAGGAAATGGGGCGTGTTCTTTATATACGTGTCTGTATTTCCTGATATAGGAGTCAGTATCTTAAGTAAATATTTAGCTAAACTGTGACAAGGAGAACCTATAGAACTAACTATTGGCCTAAGTGGTACATTTGGTTTGTGTATCTTTGGTAATCCATAAAAATGTGGTGGTTTACTGTAGTGTGGTGTTAGCGTACGTCTTACAAAATCTGTAAATTGTTCTCTGTGTTTGTAAAGTGTTCTGTATATTTTTGTTTCTATTGTATGTGTTGGATCTTTATTTAGTTTAGTGTATTGTCCCTCACTAATTAGTGTTAAAAGTTTTTCGTTGTATGTGGTTGTGTCAAGTACTACTGTGGCGTTGCCTTTGTCTGCAGGTAGAATTTTAATTGTGTTATCGGTTTTTAGTGTGTGTAGTGAATGTTTTTCTTGTTTGGATATATTTTGTCTGATTGTGTAAGGTCGTTCTAGTATGATTTTGTTTCTAATTCTGTATTCCTGTCTAATGTCTTCTGGAAGTTTTTGACAAGTCTCTTCTATAGCTGTAACTAAATCAAGTTTATTAATTCGTTTTGGCGCCACTGCGTAGTTGAGCCCTTTGCCAAGAACTAAAGGAAGGGAGTCAGGCAGGGGTGTGTGTTGTCGCCCCTCCTGTTTAACATATACTCTGAGGCAATTTTCAAAGAAGCTTTAGAGGAAGAAGGAGGCGGAATAATAGTTAACGGTGTTCCCATAAACAATTTAAGATATGCGGACGATACTGTGATTCTAGCTAACAACATTACAGATCTACAGAGAATGACAGAAAAAGTAAAAGTAGTAAGTGAAAGATATGGTCTTAGCATGAATATCAGTAAAATAAAACTAATAGTGTTTACAAAGAACCCTATACAGCCTGTGAATTTGTATATAGGGAATAAGAAAATTGAGCAAGTCCATCACTATAAATACTTAGGAGCGCTAATTAACGAAAGTGGACAACACAGACAAGAACTGCTGTCACGTATAGAACAAGCACGAGTGGCCTTTATCAAAATGAAAAAGGTGTTAACAGCGCCTGATCTGTCACTTGAAATTAGGCTGAAAATGGTTCAGTGTTATGTATTCCCGGTTCTATTATATGGAGTAGAAAGCTGGACACTTAAGAAAAAAACAATGAAAAGAATAGAAAGTTTTGAAATGTGGATCTATAGGCGATTACTACGAATACCTTGGACCGCCAAAATTAAAAATACTGAAGTGCTACACCGAATAAATAAAGAAATGGAATTAATATTTACAATTAAAAAGCGAAAACTTGAATACCTGGGCCATATTACACGCAATGACAAATATCAGTTGATACATATAATTATGCAAGGAAAAATCGAAGGAAAGAGAAGTGTAGGTCGGCGACGAATTTCCTGGTTACGGAACTTACGAGATTGGTATGGCATGACATCAGTTGAACTGTTTAGAGCAGTAACATCGAAGATAAGAATAGCCATTTTGATAAGCAACCTCCGTCGGAGAAGCTAACTAAGAAGAAGAAGATCGATGTAAACTATCACACCTACAGGAAGATCATTGAGCGACTAATAAGTATACAATATCGTAGTTTACCCTTTCGAGTGGCGAGTGGAATTGGGCTCGGTGAGACCATTCACAGTTGGGCACCATATTAACTGTGCTCTACTCAGAACCACCGACCTAAGAGTAACAAGGTCAACACATCACCAAGACACACACCTCACAGAATTGTTGCTGCGCAAGCACAAAATGCTCGCTCCAGCTCTGTAACCCGATTCTGGGGCAAGTTGAGCATTCTACCGCCAAACGCAAACATATAAAGCAGCAGTCTCTATACCGCAAGGTAAATGAGGTTAAAGATAATACATATATACATACAATACATTTTAATACATTTTTGTTTTTTATTGTCCGTGTGCTCTCTATAGCGTCTTCATCAAATATGTGGTGCGACTGCACTAAAGACACTTTACCCATATTCATAAAACATATCAATAGTCAACATCCAAGTATTAACTTTATCAAGAAACGACGGTTCCTTTCTTCCCTTAGATGTATTTGTTTCTCATCAGCTTAATGAACATTTTTGAAATCCGGAATGATTTCTTCTACTGTAATGGGTACTCTTGCTTCACTTTCTTCTCTCGTCATGTGCACCATTACCAACAATTTATCTAAATGTTTTATTTGTACATATTGCTAATAATCACTTATATTAAAATTAAAACTAAACTCACTTAGTAAAAATTATTTGTGCAGAATTAAGATAACCAGCAATGTCGCAGGGCTTAAAAGTGAAACATACAGTGGCCTCATTGAACAAAATTTATCTACAGACTCAAATCGAAATTATATAAATCATAGAAAACTCAAAAAATACTTATTTATTAATACAATTAAAATGCATTATCCCATTGTATATTGCCGGAACTCGCGTTGGTGGTAGAATACCCACAGCTCACTTCAACAACACTCTACTCAAAGAAAAAAAAATGGCCGCCAATGGAAAATCCTCGCCCTGTAGATACTTGGGGTAGTTCTGCTTGTGTCACTGATCATTTTCGTCGCTATCTCCATTGTTAAATTTTATGGACTGCTTACCTGTAGATATCAATGTAATCCACAACCCCCTTCTTATTATTATCTAGTTTTTATTTATATGAAGAGTCCTTACGCTGAAATCAAACACTGTATATGACTCTGTGGATACAAATATCTCTCTTATTTGAAGAACTATCATCTTACATATTCCATTAGTTAAGTCAAACAAATTACATTTTATTTTTATACACCTCAATTTACTTTGAGACCGCAACTTTGTGCACGCACCTCTTACAACATCTAGATCGCAAACGTTTTATAAATTATGTTTACTAGTTATTGTTTAACTCTACTTCGTTCAAATATTTATATCACTCATGGGTTCGTTACCAAATGGTTTCCTTAACTTTGACCCATCACAACAAATTAACAAATACTGAAATGTATCTGGTATAAAATAAATGCGACAAGAGATCTGGGCGCCACCAGGGTTTATGTAAAAACATAAATATGGTCTCAGCTGACTACAACAAGTGATTTAGGTGGCGGCCAGCAACATGAGAAATCTGTCAATCCCTATGCTGCAATTAGATTCCCCTAGTCTAGTTGAACGAAGTAAAAGGTTGCCGCGAATGAGTATAAAAGACGATGGCCCTCAACTTTGCTTAATCCTACTTAGCGAAGACCTGCATCAAGGTCACTATTACCTGGGGGAGGCCGCGTGAGTAGCCATCAGAATAATCTCACACCAGTAATTTCCACTCCTAGCTTTTTTTTAGCTGCTTGAAAACTTTGACACAGCCTGAACCCCCCTCCCCCTTCCTGCTTGTGCTAGCCAACCTGCCTTTAACAAGCTCTAGTCTAGAGATTCCCATTAATACCTTCACGTTCAAGTCACAAAGCCCAATGAAGATTATGTAGATTAGCCTGGGAGCGATTCCCTTCTAATTTAACATCTAGAACTCCGAGTCACAAAGCGCACGCAAGATCGTGTAGACCGGCCTACAAATTTTCCCTAGTAGATACATATTTTTGAGTTTGTTTTTCGAATTGGTATCGATCTAGATTAATAGCGGAGCCAGTCTGTCGAAATCAACTTTCTGTAAAGCCTCTCGCCACTTGAATTCCCAACTGTGCTGCCGCAAGTCCGTCAAAGAAGCCGCCGTAATGACAAAGAAATCACGCAGGGCCCGACGTACGCAAACGTCAACATAGACAGGAAAATTACAGTGGCCTTTAGCCCAGTCGCGACATGCTAAGAGTGGCTGTGAATACGCTGCAGGAATCTCGTGAATTTTATCTAATCGAATCCGATATGAAAATCGTCAGATAAGCTGCGTTCCAGTCGCTACTCGTGAAAAGACACTTCACTTTAGCGACTCCTGCCCCTTGCAGACCTTTAAACCCAGACACCTTAGGTAACAAAGCCGAGTGACCCTAAAAATATCTGGTAATTACTTGTGTTTGCAAGCGAAGTGAAACCATTGCGCGATTTGGACGACCAATGTGAAAAGCTCCAAAAACTGTACGTTGGGTTGTAGCTACGGTTGGTGTTCGAAATTGCCAATGAACAATATTTCTTATTTATTTTTATTGTAAATACACTTGATTGAGGAAATAGGCATTATTTATTTTGTAAGGTAGATTTTACAATGAATATTATACAATTGTATCCATTTTATGTTTCCAGAAATTTATAAACCTTGGCTCTGGTCTACCTTTGTAGTGTTACAAAATAATGTTAATTAAAATAAATTAACCACAAGAGAAAGTAGATTGCTGTTCCTCCCACCACTTCCAAGGCAGTTATATAATTCAAGGTTACTGCGTTTTATCAACAATCCCTAATTTACAAAATTATATTAAGTTCCAAGGTCAATTTATACCAAAATCAAAAATTTTTCAGCTGTCAAACATATTCCATTGCCATTGTCACTAGAAAAATCTATTACAGTCACAAATCACTGTCAAATTTAGCTAGTACGGCTATATGCAGCTTTTTAAATATGCCAATGGGGACAACATTATATGTACGGAGAGATTTTCTTTACTACGAACATGGCAGCCGATATGTCGAATTAAAGATGCCGAGAATTTGACGTTGATAGTTCGCGTATTTTGTCAGTAGCTGCTGTCATAGCTTGAAATCGATAACTACGAAGTAACGGAACAGTGCAAATTGTAAAATTATATTATCAGGGTCCAACGGTCCGGGAAATTCAAAATTCTTTCACAACATTTAGAAATAGGCGTTCTTCATGGTTATCAACGTTACATGGAGTTATTTAAAATTTTGGAAACTTTGAATGTGTTTCTCCCCAAAAGCACAAAAGGCCCAATGTTTCCAACGAGGACGGGAATTTAAAAGAGGTTTGTATTACCGCTAATGGCTATCCAGATTATTCATTTAAATAAATTGCAGATATAGTAGATTTAGCTGCGATATTGTATGTATGGAATTTTGTGAAACTGTGACAGAAATGCCGAAATCTTTTTCTGGAAAGTTATTTTCACTACAACTAACCATTTGAAGAACTGCGTTTAAAAATTAAAGGGCTAGTTCAAAGTACTAGCCCTAATACGTTGGTTAATGTGCGGAGAAGTTTCTATGATCGCCTAGAATATTGTTTAGCGCAAGAAGGCAGGTTCAAATAAACACGAGCTAATTTTAGCTTCTTGAATTTTGATGTTTGAAATAAAAATAGTTTTAATTTTGTTTACATCTTTTTTTACTATGAGTTAATTTGTTTTGAAGGAATTATTTGTTTTTTCAAAATGCGTTTTACTTTGTGAACTACCTTCTTTTACTTTACTGTTAATCTCTAAAAATCCTGTTTTTCAACTCTGAATTTATCACCTGAATTAATCACAGAATAACACAGTACCGCATACATTCTATCTGTGATATAATAATTAATTAACAAAAACTACACTAGGCGTGGATGCCTCGTCTGCGTTGAACAATTACTTAAACAATCATCGCGGACGACCCGTGAATTAATATAAGAGTACCTTAGATCGACTGTCCACCGGTCTTGGCGTTCTTTTAGGCAATAGTAAATTCGCCTTGATTTACTCGTTTTCGCAGTTAATGAATTTTCACTGTATATAACAGCAATGAGATAACATGAACAAGAAAATAACACGTATTGCTTGAGTAAGAAAGAGATAAACATAGTAGCAAATATTCGAGTAGGCTTGATGCTCAGTTTAATTGTGACATGTCAACTAAACACGCCTACTAATTTTTTTTTCGTATGGTCATCTCTTTCTTACTCAAGCATTCTATTTCGTTGTTCATGTTATCTTATTGCTGTTATATATAATTATGGCCCCATCCGTATATACACGTTTGAGATTACGAAACTCACGATTGTTTATTTTTAGCATGTTCGCTGTGTTTAAGAAATTTCAATCAATAAAACCACTGTTAAAACCAGAGCTAAACTATAGAATACTTCATACTACATTAGTACTACAACCAAGTGATATTTCACACAATTCCGATGTAGTCTGGTTGAGAAATCCTAAATCGTAGATACATCATGTATATTCTGGCGTATTTATACAGCTTTTGATATTGTAATCTAGAAATAGTGCTACCTACTAACAAAATGTATATCCCATTTCTAATTTCAATTAGTTATGTACAAATCTTCAGGTTACTAATAAATTAAGTGTATGTTAGTCACTTGAGTTATATAACTACACTTTGTCATTATTCGTGTTTAACAAATTTTTCATTTAAAATCATAAGTAGACAAATGAGTTACTTGATGTTCAAAGACCACCAGACTCTTATTTACTGTTATCTTAAAACGTATCAAGGAAACCACTCAAATTCGCTTACATACGTGGAATGAAAACATCGAAGCCATACAATTCATAATTGGCAAGATTACTATTTTATGAAGTTACTATAAAAACTGAAGTTATATGAATTACCTTGGACAATTCACCCATCATAGGACCGAAACAAGCCATACAAACTGAGATGTTAAATAAGTTAAAAAATCAGTAAAGTTATTCTATTAAGCGTAGAACTATTTCAAACCTTTTCTCTTTGTTGTTTAGGAATTTGAGAAGTAAAGGTATTACTACATGTCAAATAAGATAATGGAATTGCGTTATTTACTGGATTCTAGTAAACCTTGGAAGTCTTGTAAAAGACTACTATAATCTACGAGATCCCTACAGCTACAATAAAAAAGTGAACAGCTGTGAGGATACGAAAGAAAGGATAACATAGGTGGCAATAAGAACGATAATAATCAAGCTGCAGCTACAGAGAATGAAATTAAACTAACCATCTACAAGCTTAAAACCAGGAAATGAGAACGCAACGATATTTGGAACGAGCTACTAAGGACTAAACCCTTATTTGAACATTCACAACACTAAAGCTGCAATACTTATATTTTGAGTGAGCATAACTAGTAACCTAATACACTCAAATTAGTATTGTTAATGAACTGGCTGTTTTTGGCAAGAAATACGGATGGCTAAATGCATTTAGGCCGAGAATAAAGTTTGAACTCCAATCCAGTTTCGCTATTTTAGTAGATCGTTGCCTTAATTTGTAAATCACGTTAAGTCCACTTTTAATCGAAATGAGATTTTGAGCACAAAATAATATACATTCTGGAAAATTTATATAAGTCCAGGCATTCTCGTTGTCGGTTAAATTGCAGTTGATTATTTTTAAACGTTCCTATCAGCCAATAGTAATGAGAAAACATTTCAAATCGACCAATAGCATCAAAATTACACTGACTATTTGCTAGTAGCTAATTACACTGACTATTTGCTAGTAGCATCAAAATTACAGTGACTATTTGCAAGTAGCAAATTACAGCGACTATTTTTTCACAAACCACTCAAATCGTTCTTCTGCTGTAACACAACTAGCTAAAAGTTGAATAGGTGAGTAGCAATTGTTAAAAATAACAGAACACTCATCTGGAAGCTCCATCAAACCCAATCTACAATTAGAACTGTTTAAAAAATAATCACGCCGAATTACATTCGTGGTAATATATTTTTTAATAATTTTAACTAGATTAGCACTCATCCACTTCGTCCACTAGTGAGATTTCTTAATAGCAACAAAGATTCGTGAATCTAGTTAAAATTATCAAAAAATTATCACCACTTATGTAATTACTGTTGATAATTTTACAGAAGTCCGTGACCTCCCATGTCTAACGGAAATGCTCTTACATTATTAGTTTGGTGTGGGGTGTTTGAAAATTAGCAATAAAAATGCAATTTTATATATTAGAGTATTAAACAATAATTCACGTTTGTTGCATGTTAAGTGAATTTCTAACACAAAATGTAAGCCGGTTTTTGTAGACTAATTTTTTTTTAATTTATATAATTGTAGAATGGCAACCAGAAGTGCAAAAATCTAAATTTAGCTTTAGATGCACAAAAGACTGACATTAATAACGACATTTTTTTGTGAAATTAGTGATCCAATGAAATTAACTCTTTTTTAGTCATGTGGCAAAAATCAACCAATTAGATTATCCTTACATTTGAAACTACCCATGGGTTGTTATCACTTTGTGTACAGCGGGCAGTTTGGGCTGCTATATTACGTCAAGTTTTGACAGTTCGCAAAAGTATTTTAAGCCGTCATATTCTTTTCATAATTTATTGTACTTCCACTAAATAAATGTAAATAAATAGTTTTAAGGGCAAAAAATTGTCTAACCGAATAATCCTCGACCATTGATAAATACTTATAATTTTATTACAACTTCCTCAAGCACGTTGCTTTTAGGCCTCTGCCTCTGCTGTCGGGCTGTTTCCAAGCAACGTGCTTTCGGAAACGGCAATAATTTTTTTTCGTAATTATCACTGTCCTTGGTATATTATGGCTGATAATAACTCTAATGATTTCATGCATCAGCGTAATGAGTGATACTCACAATACTGAAGTTGGGACAGAAGATTATGGATATCATATCTGAACAGGATCCAGTGTTGTCCGAAATGACCAACAATTTTTGAAGTTCTAAACTGCTAAAATGTCCCACAGATAACAATTTTGGATAACGTTAGCAGTAAAGTTAATTTAAGACAGACAGAAAAATAATGAGGACAGAAATGAAGACGACAGCCAATAAAAAGAAAAGAATTAAGATAGAAATGAAGACGACAGCTAGAATGAGGAAAATAATGAGGAAAGAAATGCAGACAACAACCAAGAAGAAGAAAAATATGAGGACAGAAATAAATATGACATAAAATCGGATGTTGATGATCCGGATTGGAAAATTGTTAATTTTAATGATACTGCTTCACAAATTGAAGAAGAAGCAGATAAACGTAAATCACATAGTTCGAAAATGGTAGATGACAAAACCAACGAAAAGGAAAACAAGCAGAGGCGGCGTAAAAGACATCATGTTAAGCCGGAAAACTAGACTAGATACGAAAAGATGAAAAAAGCAATAAAGTGGTATAAATTATTTAGAAAAATAGATCGAAGATTTGTGGAAGTGTAATATTTATAAACCACATAAAGTTTTTAAGGAGATATGTAAATGCTCAGCATACAACAAAATCATGTAATTGAAGTACCTTGTGTTAACGGAAATAGACATAATTTAAATTTTAAAGACATTCCGGAAGAATGAAAAACCCATATATCTGACAACGCTTACAGAAAAAAAATGCTATAGAAAGGAACAGAAACAGGAAAACTGAAGGAAGAAGAAGTGTAGAATGAAGAAAATGCTCTTGGCTCAAGAATATCCGGGACTGGACCGGATTCGAAACACATTCGCTAGTTAGAACAGCGAAAGACAAAGATAAATTTGCCAGAGTTGTTGCCAACCTTCAATAAGGAAGATGATAACTTAAGAAGAAAAAGAAGGAGAACGAAAGAGGAGATCTTACACTTAACGTTTTTATCCCCAAAAAGGAGATAGCTCAAAATTGTGGGTGTTCAAAAACATGTTTTCAAATACATTGTCAATTAAACCATGGACAATTACTTACTGACTTAATATAAGTGCAGAAAAACTACGTCATATACAAACTGAGCCTATAACTGGAGACAAGACTTGTCAATCCCTTATTGAGACTGAAAATGAGTTACAATAAGACAGACACTTAAAGAATTTCTTTGACTCTGAAAGTCACTACTGTAGAATCATATCCATATAATAATGCAGAAGACTACAAGCCGTATTTACACAACTAAAAGTACCACAGTTGCAATCGACCATTTCTATTTTCGGGTTTTTGTAAACAAACTTCCCTTAACTTTTAATAGCGATATTATCACAGAAAACAATTATTTATTATGCCTGTTTCTTGTGTTTTTTAAAACTACGCACACAGATTGAAACGGAATACCATTTTGTTTAGCAGTCATATCTGCTTACTGAACGCTGCTAAGCAACCAAGCAACGAAATCCAAGCTTTACGTTTGAACATAGTGTAAAAGCGACTCGACGTTAACGCTACATAACCTATATTTCTGCAAATTTTTATGCTTGGCCTCTTCGCACAGTAAAATGAAACAAGCTGGTAAATCATAGCGGATAGCGGCAACGACGACAGCAGCAAATCAAAAAACTTCATGCAGAAAAAGCCATCCATGAATGCAAGTGGGCGAAAGAAGTAACTCGTACTTTGAATAAACAAAAACGCAAGTATAGTGTGCATTGAGCATTGTTCTTTTATATTTCTGACTCAAGTTTAACCTACAGTTAGTAATGAAGATGTTAAGAAATTCCTAGAAGATAATCGAATCACGATGCGCTCCTGCGAATCCCTTAAACCCAACAGGTAAATCATGCTGTTATGGCAATTTATGACCTATGTGATCAACGACGACAGCAGCAAATCAAAACACTTCATTCAGAAAAAGCCATCAATGAATGCAACTGGGCGAAAGAAGTACTTCGTACTGCATAATCATTGTTGCATACAGAAAATTGGCTGCTAAATTTCATGTAAATTGTTCTAAATTTTCTGGTAAATATGCGTGTAAAAATGTGCAGAAGTATAAATACTCTAACCTAACCTCACAAAATAGCTAACAAACATGCCTTTTCATTTCAATCTTGCTCTACGTAAGAATGATGCTATCTAAAAATGTTGTATTTTAGGTTCCGAGTTAGATATGAGCATGTCCATCGAAGAATTTCGCAAACTCGAAAATGATACTAATAAGCAAGCAAATTCTGCTGCGTGGTACCAATACAGAGCTGGTCGAATTACGGCTTCAAAATTTAAAGGCGTTCACAGAACAAAACTGGAAAACCATCCCTGTGCCTGATACGTTCAATATGTTATCCCTTAGCAACTCCATTTAAGACGACGGCTACAGTTTATGGTTGTGAACATGAAAAGAAAGCCCTACAAGCTTACACTAAGAAGATGGAGAAAACCCACATAAATTTTGGTAGCAAACAATAGGTCTATGTCTAAACCGACAGTACCCACAGTTTGGGGCATCTCCGGATGGATTGGTGTTTTGCGATTGTTGTGAAATGAGGGTTGTCGAAATTAAGTGCCCTTATTGCGCAAAGGACATTGGCATAGATTACCTAAATGTTCTAAAACGTGCAGCTGTACAAAAAAAGGATGAAAAATTTAAATTAGAGCATAACCATCCCAGCAAACACAGTTAAATAACATTTAGGTACATATAACATTGTTCTTTCAAATACTACATGTAACATCACCAGGTTATTACATGTTTGTTGCATGTAAGTTTAAATTTCCCACTCAGGTTATTATAACTGCAATGTAACAACTATAAAATTTTGTTATATATCTGTAACAGTGCAGGTATATCACTGTTATGTAACTGTTTCAACAAGTAACATTGCTGTTATATGTTTGTTATGCAACGTTATTATTGTTGTTATGTAACATTTATATTATAGATTTATAATCTTTATACAGGGTGATTTATTAGGTCTAAGCCAAACTTGGCCACATGAAAGGTGAGGTATTCTAAAGGAAAAAAAAACCTTTGGATATATGTCCGATTTCAATTATTTTAGGAATTAGAAGACTTCAAAGTTTTAATTAAACAAATTTACAAAAGTTAATTACAGAAATGAAGATCACATAAATAAGTTACAGCAGTAAGTGCTCAAAATGTCCGCTTCTGCTTAAACACATGCCTCACAACGACGCACTAAAGGGTTTTTCACTCTAGTGAAAACGTTTGGTCGATTTCTTATTTTAAAGTTTTATGAAGGTCTCATCGCATAACTACTAGAATTATTGTTAATAGTTAATCAAAGTTGCCTTGGAAAAAAACGAATCTGCAGATGTCAGTCTGCTGTCAGTGTTGTTTTTTATCAGTTATTATTAGGTATTGCATATTATTACGTTTGTTCAGTTACTGGAACCACTGAAAATGTACGCTTATAGCACAGAAGGGTATTCTGACATAATTTTCGTCTACGGGTATTGTAATGGAAGTGCACGCTAAGCAATATGTGAATATCAAGAAAGATTTCCCCATTGTCATCTACCGTATCGCCAAGTTTTTACCAATTCTTTCCGAAGATTAAGAGAAACAGGCAACCCTGCTCCAGCAGCAGCTATTCGACCCCATGTTGTTCAGGTGAAAGAGGAAGAAGCTGTAATCGATGCTGTTACTGATAATCCTGCAATTAGCACACGGAGAATAGCAAATACTCTACACGTAACTCAGAATTTTGCGTGGCGCGTACTAAACCGTGAGGTTTTACATCCATATCATCCACAACATGTTCAAGCTCTACATATTGGAGATACTCGGCGAAGGCTAGCTTTTTGCAACTGGTTATTGCAGCAACTGCCCAAATCAATGACTTCATTTCACATGTTCTCTGATGAAGCATGTTTTACACGAGACGGTATTAAAAATTACCACAATGAACATATCTGGGCATTACACAATCCGCATGCTATCAGACAACGGAGATTTCAACAATGATTTAGTGTGAACGTCTAGGGCGGAATTTTCAACGACAGTTTATTACCCTTGTATGTGCTACTAGAGCGCTTGAGCGCCGATATTTACAGAGATTTATTGAACAACACGTGGCCAAGTTTGGCTTAGACCTAATAAATCACCCTGTATTTAGGCATAGTGCATGGTATTTATTGTTATCAGGAGTTATAATACTGTCATATCATTGTTATTTGCCAACCGAATAATGCAGTCATGTAACGTACATGGTAATTTAAATTTGAGCCACATGCTTGACATTCTGATTATTACCTATCATCACTTATAATAATGCAGAAAATTCCCAAGGTCACAACATTTCGACGCGTGGTCTATGTGTAGTTACTACTACTACCTGGTACAATTCTACGAATCTGGTACATTTTGAAACCGTTTGTAAAAAAGTACATTGTTAATATTTCTGGTATTAAATTTAATAAAAACAAAAACTAGAAGTCGCCTATTACACGAAACGTGCAACTATTTATTGGGCGAGGCTCTTGTAATTTTATAATCGTTAGCACGTAACACGTGAAAACGCGCATGCATTCAGTCTGGCAACCCTGCATATTCTGACCCGAGTGGTGCCGATCAGTTTGTTTACATCTGGGTAACCTAACCAAAGGTAAAACTAAGTATTTTCCCAAAAGCGATAAAACAACATTAATCATAGTTGCAATACTTTTTGCCCTTGAATTTGCCACCAAAAAAACAGAATCAGTGACAGATGTCCTCGCATATTGGACAGGTCAGAAGTCAAAGAAGCACTTTTATAAGAAAATTGAAGATGTTGACTTTCTTACAAAAACAACAAAACCGACTGTAAAAATAGGTCCTCAAAGCCAAGTCGACCCATTCCAAATTAGACCAGGGCTGAAGTTCTGCAGTTTCTACGGGGCTATAAATCTGACAGGGGCATTTCAGTTCTGAACTGTTTTTATTTTGAGGTATCACAGCTTCCAATTTTCAGGCCGTCTGTAGTACCTACCCGGATCGAAAAGCCCCCTGTCTCCCTTTTGAAAAGGCTGTGTTATCCTCACTTGTATAAACGTACTTTCAAAGCTGGTGAGTCATTTATAAACGCAACCTAAACTCTATGTAACTGTTAAATTTTGTAGGAATATATGGCTGTGACCACGAAAAAATGGCTCTTGGTGATTTTGAGAGACATCATAAGACACTTCACCCCAACTCATTTGTATCCAGTTGTGGTTTATTTATAAATGAAGAGTATCGCTACTTTGCTGGAACGCCAGATAGCATTTTAAATTGTACTAAATTTGGAAACGGATGTGTTGAGGTGAAGTGCCCATACTGTGCTAAAGACAAGTCAGTTAGCGAATTAATTAAAATTAAAAAAACATGTCTTAGCACAAAAACGTAGCTAAAATTGGACAAAAGGCATTCATATTTTTTTCAAATTCAAATGCAGATGCCTTTGACCAGGACAACGCTTTGCGTTTTTGTATTGTCTAACAGAAAAGATTTCTTTGTAGAAAGAGTCAATTTTGACATTGATTTTTGGAATGAAAAAGTGCTATTGCATTGCAACTTCACAGAAAAGTTGTTTTTCCTGAGCTCTATGCCAAGTATTTCACTGAGCCAAAAGAAAAACAACAAATTGAAATGCCATCTATGACCACTGGTTTGGATTCAAGTTATAGTGACATCGCCATGGATATGCCATCTACGAGTGCTGGTCCAAGTTCAGATGATATCCCCATGGACATGCGAGCTATAGGTGTTGGTTCAATTTCCAGTGACATCGTAATAGGCACTGATGATGAAGAAGTTTGTATTTTTGTGAATTATATGTTACAATGTTATGTATCTATTTTGATTATGGATTGCAGCTATGGTGTCACTGTAGGAAACCAGACGACGGCGAACAAATGGTAAAATGTTCTGACAGAAAATGTAGAATAAAATGGTACCATTCAGCATGCCTACAATTAAAAAAAAATCCTAAAGGAAAGTGGTTATGGGAACTCTGTAAATATAAATAGAATTATTTTGTTATTCTGTGTTGATAGAATTTGTAAATATGTTGATTGTTTATTTAGCTTAAATGGCTTCGAAATATCCTTTATACTTTATCTATTGCAATTCTTTTTCATACTTAAATTAGACATTACTTAATCTGTTATTTTGTACTGATAGAATATGTAAATATTTTGATTGTTTATGTACCTTAAATAGCTTTAAAATATCGGTTATGCTTTATGCATTAAAATTATTTTTCATACTTAATTTAGACATTAATTATTCTTTTATGTTGTGTAGACAGCATGTGTAATTTTATTGATTGTTAATGTAGTTTACATAGTTTCGAAATATCTTTATGTTTCTTATCGTATAGGTACTATTTAATAATTTTTGCTATGTGATATTGTAATTTTGCTTTTTATTAATTGGCCACATGCAGAAAAAGATAATCAAATAATTTTACATTATATAATAAATGGTGGTGGATAATATTAACGTTAAATCCTTAAGTAAGTAAGTATCGTTTATTGTCAACAGATCAACTACAAGAGTGACATGGACATTGTCAGATAAAAATAATACCTAATGTAGTACAATATTGTTGTAGTCATAAAAACACTTTTTAATTAAAATGGATTTAAGTGTATCCTTAAATTTATCGATTTTATATGATTTAATATATATCGGTAGCGAATTGTAGATTTTAATACAATTATAAATGGGGGATTTTTTAAATTTAGCAGTCCGATGCCTAGGTATGGCTAACAGGTCACCATGTCTGGTGGGGGTATTGATGAGTATTGTTACTCGTTGAAAAATAATGCATATGTTGATGCGCAAAAACTGCTAATTTGAAAATCATTATAGATGGAAATGTTAGTAAATTGTTCTCCAAAAAGAAGGGCTTGCACGACTGCCGAGGTTTAATGTTAAAAATCAGGCGAATTAGACGCTTTTGGAGAACAAATACTTGCTTCCATTCGGTAGCCATACCCCATAACAAAACATTATAGGTCATGTGACTGAAAGCCAAGGCATAATATATCAGCTGTATTAAGTCAGATGTGTCAAGTACTGGCTTTAATTTTAAAATAGCGTAGTAAGCACAATTCAGTTTTTTTACATACTAAGTTTATTTGTTCCCTCCAGTCGAGATTAGAATCGATACATATGCCTAGATAAGCGCACAATTGGGAATTATATGGAACGCCCTTGATATTCTGCAAGGCATTAAAGTTCACGCAGACAGTTTTGTTCATGTTGAGTACAAGTTGATTTTTGAAGCACCAGTTTTTGAACTCTTGGTGACAAATTTCAATTTTATATTTTACCGTATCGGCAGCGAAGCTAACGATTTGCGCGCATGTAACATGTAAAGGCAAAACGGTAACATACAATAGATACAGCAAGGGGCCTAATACTGAGCCCTGAACAACACCTAAGTTTATACGGACAGTGGTGGACGTTACATCATTAATTTTAATAAACAGTTTTCTGTTAGTAAGAAAAGATATCAGCCACATAAGAAGTGGGCCCCGAATGCCTAAGCAACATAACTTTTTTCGAATGCATTCCACATTCACAGTGTCGAATGCACGCCATATGTCGAAAAATATTGATGCAACAAATTTACCGTTATCCAGTTGCTGATAGACATAGCTGAGCGGGCTAAAACTAGCAGTTTCTGTAGATCTGAGCTGTCTGAAGCCGTGTTGTGTATCGGAGAACAGATGGTATTTATTCAGGAACGATACCATTCGATTTGCCACAACTTTTTCGCACACTTTAGAAAAGACACTCAGAACTGATAATTAACTATTTTTTTTAAATTTCTATTAAAAAAGTAGGCTTTTTTTAATTAATTTCGGTGTGTGAAGTGCCACTTTTTTTCACTCAGTGAAAAAAAGTGACACTTTGCGTTTAATTTAGGAATGAACGATTCTAATTGGATGTTTCCTTAGTTACCAATCGATGTTTCCTTAGTTACCAGAACTGACCAACGCACTTGACTAAAATGAAGGCAAATACAATTCTATACAAAATAGGCTTGGATTTGAATATTTAATGAAATTTTTAAAAATCTTATAAACAACTCGTGTTAACGTGCTTATTTTTCACGCGTGTGGAATATTAAGCTCGGTTGCGCCCCGTTTAATAACCCTCCACACTTTTGAAAAAAAGTTGCACTTCTAACACTTGTGGTCTAAATAACTATTAATACTTTTGTAGATATTATTATTATTATTATTATTATTATTATTATTAAAGTAGAAATAATTAGATTAACTTTGTTAATACAATTTATTTCATAATTATACAATTATAGGAGGGCATAAATTTACGAGTGCACAAGAAACTGTTAATATCTGATTTACCACAGCAACATCGTCAGTTTTCTTTTTCGCCAGGAACATGTGCATCGTTTCGTGAAGAACTGTATTTTTTTGACGAAGGACTCCAATAACGCGTTTGACGTGTATTCTGAAAAAAAGATATAATTAAGATAATTATTGTAACAATATACTTGCACTACCTCACGCTTGCTATATTCCTGGTTGATTCTATATCCCTTGGATCGAGCTGCCGTTTCCCTTTTAGAAAAGCAGGCGTAATCACTGTGGCCATATGTAGTCCTACGGAGTCTTATTAAAAGGCCACGATCTGCCAATACAAAATCTCCTGGCAAGAGATTGTTTAAAATCCCACAATCCTCTGTTAGACCTTTATCGCTTATTCTGCCACCATATCCGTGTGATATAAATGATATTGATCCAGGAGGTGTGATGCCTATTAGTACCTTTACCGTATTATGTTGTTTGTACGTAGACGATGTAGTACATTGTACTTCAAGGCTACTTGATTTTTACACTCTTATCTCAAAACAATCGATTATTACTGAAATCTTGTTGCCAAATGCTACATTGAAGCTGGCATTGATTTAATCAGCTGATCTCGTTCAGGCCAAATAATAAAAATATTCATCCGATGATACATAATATTCAATGTGGTATAAAATACTCTGGAAATTGTTTGTACGCTGACGTTAAACATGTATGCCAATAAACTAAAATCTAAATTTAATCTAAGTTTTATCACCGTTATCAAAAACATGGCTCTAAGCATGTTTTACGTACTGAATTAGGAATAAATATATATAATTAAATGTATGTATTTGGTGTAGCATTTGCCATAGTAGAAGTGTGTAAAAAAATTTTGATTTGTAATGTCACAAATAAAGTATATCTATCTAAAGCGCAAAACTTTAAATGCGGCATGCACCGCGGGCTACAGCGTCATTCTTCCACGCTCACGTAAAACTTTTACATTCGCTGGAAAATTCTCACTTTTCTTAACTTGTAGAACAATCTACTATTAATTCACTAGCGATTTAAGAAGAAAATTAACTCGCTATCATATAAACATTATAAACAGTTACTTATGGAAGCTATTATAGAGATAATAATAATAATGCCAGTTTAAAATAACAAAGAAATAATAATTAATCGAGTTATTTAACAATAACAGTAACGGCGTAACTGGAGACTTGAGTTACCACATTTATATTTTTATGACCCTCAACGCCTCAACGGCTTAAACCTGAAAAGAAACACAGATTGCAGGCAGCTGAAAATTATTTCGGTGGCGCAAATAATTCTCACATATAATCTCATAAGAGCATTAATTCTTTCCGCATTTTTTTTTACTGCGTTTCAACAACGTGGTATTAGGACTCCTTCCAGAGGCGAGCGTGTCCTTTCCAGAGACTTTCCATTTGAAAATATATTTTTTTAGAACTTTTTCTTATTGCCATTCTCTAGCGTGCTTTTAAAACTTTCTTTAGTGCAACAAAAGTTATTAAATTTGTTGTACATTTTAAATGCGGCATATGCCGCGGGTTTCAGCTAGTTTCAAGTAATAAGTTGTATTTTAAACCTACATGGCAATCCAAAAGTGAATTGTATGAGCTTTACAAAATTTGGAATTCAACCAACTGTCCGGATGATCGCTGTCATCTATCATATGTTTTTCGTTCTCAATTTGAGTTTCTTTTTTCCCAAAAGAGACGAATGTGACTTATGTGTACCGCATCGTATAAAAAATATCGAAGATGAGGTCTATAATAGGGATGGGCGCATGACGTTAAAATAGTCGGATCACGCCGGTTCACGGCGGGTCCCGTCGCGTTGTGAACGTGACTAATATTTGAAAATCGTGACGTGAACGTGAGTGAAAATTTCCAATGCGTGATTCACGTTTCAGGTTAAATATGTAGTAATGAATAAAAGATTGCAGGGTGCCCCGTCCACCCGCTACCATTTCATGTGGAAGACTATAGATGGTGCTGCGTATGCGCATCTGTAGTGTGGTGTGAGTGTTGTATGTACTGTATACTGTCAATAGCGTCTTTCTTGGGAATTAATAATTATTTCTATTCTGAGGTTCTACTTAAGGCAGCCGGGACGCACAGACACAAGTGCTCTGTAGTTGATGTAGGAATAAGGCATTCACTTGCAATATGGCACAAAACGCTGGAATCGCATACGTAGCCGCCTACCCTCGAATTCGACCACCGGTAATATTTTTTTTATTTGCAAATTTGTATAATTTATTAGAAACATGAAGATATTTTTACCCCTAACTTAATTTCATTTTTAAAAATATTTATGTCGCAATGTCCACTTACGAGGGAAGTTCTGGGTAAACCCCTTTACTGATTTTTATTGGTTTTAAAATTGAACATTCTGTTCTATCTGAATTTGAATTTTGAAATAAAAGCTGCGGGACACGTCTTGAATGGCGAGTCACGCCGTGAACGTGAGCGTACGTGAAGGTGAGCATGCGTGGACGTGAGCGTTTAAAGCAAGCGTGAAACGTGCTTAACGTGAGTGAATATTCACTCACGCGCCCATCGCTAATCTATAATCTCCATCAGATTGAAAAATATGAAGCCAGAACCGAGAAAGGCCAGTGTTATTATTTATAATACATGGTAAAGCTTGCACCAGATATTCTCTACGACAATAAACGTATTGTAGATAAATCCAAGAATACCATGTTACTTCAGCAATGATATTTACTGCTTTCAAGCATGAGAATTCGAACTAGTTATTTTTCAGAAATATTAAAAGTCTAAAATAATTCATAATACGATCAGACCACCGACTGTCTAGCATTAGAATAGAATAGGAGCATATTTGCTTGTAGGGCAAGTCAACTTGAGGTTTTGCAAATTTCTATAGATGTGGGTGTATTGTTTGACCGATGTCTGGTATTTTTAAACCACATGAACTATATATATTGTAATAAAAATCTTGCTGATACGAGGATTCACTAAACAAATAAGTAACAATTTTACAAATGTTAGAAGTCTTATGGTACTAGTCGTGTATGCAGCATTGTAATTTACTTCTTCTGCGCTAAGTTGGATTTGCAACAAAATAATGGTTTGGCTGTCATTTGTATGATATACAGTAGCCCAAATGATTCTAGTCTAAAGCAGAACGAAATCTGCAGTACCTTTCCACAGAGCAACAAAATATATAGTGTATCCAAGATAAGGAGGGTCAATATGGAGATCTCCTAATTACGAAATACAAATCTGGTTAAATGAGAAAAAAGTTGCGTAATTAAAGGACTAACAAAATTACGCCTATAAATCATTGGTATGATTTATTGTTTTGAGTTATCATTAAAAAACTTAATTTTTGGAAATTCAGTTTTATTTTGTTTCAGCTATTTTCCTACTGAAGGGACTTTGTACTAAGGTATATTATTTTTAATCGATTTATTATAAGCTAACGAATGTATGACTAATATCGGTGTCCTATTCTTTTTGGGACACAGTTATATGTTTCGCAGTTCTGTGGTGCAAGTTTTGTATTTTCGCGCGCTGTCGATTCCGGCCGGACAGCGACTCTCGAATTGTTTGTTTTCTGCGCGGCGGTTTCCTTTCTGATGCCGTGATGGTGCCTTCCGTTTAGCGTCTATAAAAATTGTCCAATCGTTTTTGCGGGCATGCAAGTTATGTTTTGTGGTTATTGGCCCTCGCCGAATGTGCAGACGATGCAACCCTGGCAGTTGTATTGAGAGCTATTTTTTCACGCCGAGTTCGCAGATTTGAATTCCATTCACCGATCGTTATCAATACGTGGTCCAAATTCATCTGGGTTAAGTCATTTGAAACTGTTCGCGTCGTGTTTTAACGAAAGCACCCACAATTTTATCTTAGGGACTTCTATTTCTTTAGCAGCCAGTTCGGAGCCTCTGGAAACCATAGGTTCGGATCTTCCCGAAAATTGCAATTTTTCGCATTGAGCAAGTCGGTCTTGACCGGTTTGAATTTATCTCCTGCAATTCCGACCTTAGGATGATTGGGTATTATACCGCTCTCGCTTATCTAAGCCATCACATAATCTTCCGTAGCGGGCGGAAAGAACTCAACAAGAAAACTATAATCGGGTTTTGTGTTGCATGTTAAGTTAAGATATTGAATGCTGCGAACAGTGAATCAGCGCTGAATGATTCACCCGAGTACTACTGAAGTTAGGCAGAAATTCGAACTCCGGCCGCTATATACAGTTCGCTTCACGAGCTGCGTACCTGAATGGTTTTCCAACTACGTAGCCGTTGAGCGGTACCGCATTTGTTTTTAAACCGTTGTAGTTTATATTTGTACCTCCGTTTAACCTTTTTTAAAAGCTATTGTTATCACAAGCCGAGTTTGTCCAGGTGCACCTTAAACTGGCTAATAATTAGCTGAAATTTGTATTGCATGCCATTTTGATTATATCCAAGTAGTCATAAAGTTTGTTGCGTTTGAGAGAAATAGCCGACGAAACGATTTGGAAGCTAACAACGCCCTGTATAGAATGGAGGATGAAAAACTTGCAAAAGTAGTTATGAATAGTAGGGCATAAGGTAGAAGACCAATAGATCGCCTTTCAGAACGACTGGAAAATTCGTGAACATCTAGCTTCCAAGAGGAGAAAGTTCGAAAGAATAGCATATCCCTAATATTACTACTTATATATATATTGTTATGATACATGATATGGACAGAGATCATAATAAAGGAATGTTAAAAATTGAACGAATAAATTTGGACAGTTACAGAAATTGAGTCTTAATAGATATAAAATTTTAAAATTAATTGATGAAAAACAACTCTGGTTGCGTTATTCATTGGGATTCATAAAATACTGGTAGACTGATTTGAATGCATTGAAATTAATAATTAAGGAAATTAAATTCAAACTAAGGTTACATCGACAATTGTGTTTGTTAAGAAAATGATGTATTGTTATTATTATTTAAATTAATTAAATAGTGTGCATAAATAATCGTTACTAGTAGATAAAAAAAGTTTGTTTATAAAAAACAGTTACCAAATAAGTACTCAAAAATGCAGATGTAATAAAATTTATGGAAAATTAAATATTGAAAATTAAATGGAATTTCTGCATAAATTATTTAAATAAAATATGGTATTGTGAATAGTAACACAAAAAGCAAAGAAAAACAGTTATTGTAGTATTGGTTTACAAAAATTAATAATCATCGATGGAAAATGGATTTATTGTATTAAACTACAAATAATAAGAAGTAATTTCATATTGGTTGTGTGAAGAATTGGATCGATACTTGGTACATCGAGTTTGAGCCAAGGAGAGTAACTTACCAGGACAATATTTCGTGTGAAGAGCAGATATAAGGGTTGCCAGTACCAGATAGTAGGACGGTGGACTGCAGCAGTAACCAGGACGAGGTTTTGGAGGCAGATGAGTTGTTTGGACGTGAACGAGCAAGTAGGATGTTGACGGGAATTGGATTGATGGTACAGGCATACAAGAGGAGCCAATAGCTGTGATGGTTGTACCAGAAAGAGCAGTAGCAGCTAGGAAAAGTGTTCTTTTTCAGTAACTTGCAGGGCTAAATGTAGGAGCTTGTTGTGACATCTGACACTAGCAGAAGCAGGAGTTTGGAGCTTGCATCAGTTGACAGGACCAAGGAAGGGTTAGCTGTTGGGTGTTTTGGATGTTGTAATCTGTTCAAAAAAGGCGTTAGTGGTGAGTGTTGTTCGTGGTAAAGACATAAGCAATAGAAAACAGGTTTGTTAAATTAAGTTGACATTGAAGTTTTGAATACTGTCAATTTTGAAAGTAAGTAACAAAAACTGAAGCAATAATTATCGAGAAAAGTCAATTAATAGTAAACGTCAAATGAAAAAGCACTTGTCAGTACACCTTGGTGTAGAAAATTTGAAAAGTAAACTTTGACATTTAAACATTAAATTAATTCAAAGAATTTGAGGTTATAAAGTTTCATTGCTACAGTAAATAGCATACTAGATTTGATGAACCCAGCCCGAATAGATAAGAGATCTTGAGTATAGTAAATATCATTTTAATATAAAAGAAAGACATTGAAGGCATAGTTTCCTTAATAGGGGCTATATAGCAATATATATATAGCATTAGAAACCTACAAAACTTCGCATGCAGCTTTATTTATTGCTGTCGTGAATATCTCATGTTGAGTTTCGATATCGTCTACGGTTGGTGTTTTTGTTAGTTGTTCTTCGAATAATTTAGACCTGCGGTTTTCATTGTCTGTTATTTTAGATTAATTTTGCTGGTTTTAATTTCATACAGAAGAAATACTTTTACAACTCCTTAAAGGTACCATTCATATCGTTGATAACGTTTACCGTGCGAATTTAAGTGTAGAGGGTGTTTCGCCAAAGTGCAGACCAGTTTGCGTAACGTTGCGGCTATTGCTGCATTTATTGTCTGAACCGTTACTTTTGTTGAACCATTATAGTTGTTTACCTGTCATTGTAATTCATTTACCGTCAGCTTTCATGCTTCTGTTTAACTTTACGTAGTGGCAGATTGAAATGTGTCGCAACTGCAATTTGTTTGTTGCTGTTAATTGATTCAGTATTTCAATAGTTTAATGTTGATACCGTTTACCAGTAATTACAATAGTGGATGTCAACTTCACCCCGTATTTTATTAGCTTAAGACGTTACGTAATTTACATATATAACCCTTACTAACCCATTTTGCATTTTTATGTAACTTCGCCCTTAACGATTTTTGCTAATACATTTCATGTTTATTTAATTGTGGTTTACTCACGATATTGTGCATGCGATTTGTGTATGTATGTTTCAGTTGTAAAAGGAGTTTGGTCAGCTGTTCAAGTGAATTCATTGAAAAGTAGGTTCGTGGTCTGACCAGAATACTGCCACAATTACTTCAATTATTTTATTTGCTTACTATTTCATGTCATGAGTTTGTTATAACAATCTATATTTGTTCATTACAATTGTTATATTTATTTTAATATAAGACGCTGTGTAATTTTTTATATTCAAATTGGTAACTTTAAATTCAAGGTGGTCCAAAGATAACAAGGCTTTTCGTGGTATTACTAGTGTAATGCCAATTTTGACGTAATCTTTTAGACGTGGCTGTTTTTAATAGAATTTTTCTTGGCTTCGTCTTAAAAGTTGTTATTTCACTTTTATAATGGTAGCTGCGCGAATTAATATACACTCTTGGCTGTAGCTTTATTAAACTCTTGTGCTTGCAGTTTACTTGTGAGATTTTTTTTATGCAATCTACAAATGCTTTTTCGTTTTTTTTATTAGGAGATGGATATTCAACGGCAACTGAAATTTGTTTGGTATGAAGTTATCGCTATTGCTATACGGTAACTGGCGGCCATATTGTTTTTATTGCCTAGATTTCCGAGCAACTTGTTGGTAATCGTTATTCTACCTTATAATCGCTGAGGATTGAAGTTAGGTTGAACAGTAAACTGTAATGAAAATAATTTAGTGTAACACTAGATACACAACATTCCAAAAACATAATAGAAAATGTAAAAATACTTGATGAGAACTTGGAATTTATAAAATAACTGCTTTTTCTAAACGGAGTAGTAGCTATTCAACACTTGGTTAATATACAGAGTGTATCTAGAAGGTAGGTTACGGTTCCGTGTGCGTGTAGTACGTGGAGAAATAAGTCAAAAAGCCTTTATACACATGTTTTCAACCAAACGGTTACTGAAATGCAGTGTTGATATTTCTTTCTTTTTAAACTCTATATTGGTCTTTTCTGAGCAAGCTGGGAGAAAAGTTTATAAAATGTTCAGAGTAAGTAATAATTAAAGCTAACCAGCTTTGACTATTAGTCTTACTTCAACATGACTTCCAGTGGCATAGAAACCGAACAAGGTGCCCCCTTTTTGAAAAATATTTGGTACGCCCCTACGATATTTCACAATTCTCATTAATTCTTCAAATTTATTTTAATTTGTCATAAAAAGTACTTTTGCAAAATTTTAATTGTATTAGTAGTATTTATGTGATTTCAAATTTAGAAATCTACTGCGCTTGTGAAAAGTAAACCGATTTCTACAACTGAAAAGTATTAAAAACCAACAATGAAAGTTATCAAAAATTGATTTGGAATGTTGATTGAAATGCCAGCAATAGTCAAAAGTACCCTGCCTTGAGTAAAACTTACCCTGAGAATGTCGTTAACCTTCTTCCAGCTTCCTCAGAAAAAATCACTACAGAGCTATAAGAATTAAATTTCTACATCCTGTATATCGGCAACGGTTTGGTTAAGAACATAAATATGTTCATATTGGGTATTTGTTTTATTTTTATACATACTACATTCCCACGAACCGTAAGTTACCTTTTAGATGCAGCCTGTATTATAAATAATATGGGTACAAGTAAAATATACTGGTACATTACTAATTACTTTCAGTGGCATGACAACTTTTTAACAGCATGTTTAATGGAGCGAGCAGCTCTATAAATATTTGAAAGAAATTAAATCAACCTGGTCATAAATTAAGCCAGTATTAACTTGAGAATTTTAATTACAAAATAATAAATTTTACTGTATGTAGTCGATTATTTTATAATATAGAGTAAAACAAATAAATGATAAACATCTAACCCGCAAATAATTGCGTAGTAATAATTGAAAAAAGTTATATTTTAAAAATTAATTCTTTGGAATTACTTATTTACTCTTAATTTATCGCAGTAGTGTTACATTGCTTTTCTTATTTATTCGTTTGTTGATGAAATGAAAAGAGGAGCTACAATAAAACAGATAAGCCCTAAGAAATTATGGAGACACAAAGAGCGTAACAAGATTGTTCAGAGGTGGGAGAGCTTAAGGTCAGATTCACAACACACGTTAACACGTAACCTGCTTTATTGCTGCAAACTGTAGTAATGCTATCTACAGCAGAATATAAAGCAGTACGTGCGTTTATATATCTAATGTGGTTTCACACGTTAACAAAGAAGGACAAAGCTTCATTAAGAAAGTTTGTGCGTACGAAGAGTGCCGGTGTATTACATGCAGTTAAAGAGAAGCACATAAAATGACAACCATTCTGAATGGGTACATTGGGCTTTACTGTTCGAATTGTATTGTACAGCAAAGTTGAAAACCCTATAATCTATTCCTTCGATTTACTGTAGTTTTTTACATGCACAATTGGAAAAAAATTATACATTTTACACCCGTTTTTGGTTTGTAAAATAAAGTAATTTGGGTGTGTACTCGCTTGATTTATGCACTCTGCTGAGACCCGATCAAGCAACTTTTACATTCGCTTAGGAATCTATCATTCAACTACAGATGGTTCAAACGACAATCTCCTAATTTGGAATAATAACTATCGCTAAATTAATCAGAATAAAAGCAAAGAAATAACTATTCTAAATTACCTTCATCAGTGACAAATTAATGTAGCAATTAGCAATAAAATATAAAAACAATTCAAACAAGTAATAACGATTTTGTATCAAAGTGTAGCTGCATGTAAGAAACAAAAGAGGTCACTAATTTGAGAGAAAAATAGAAAAGCTACAGTCAGCACCTAATAAGACAAAGAGATACTAATAAGTATTGGCTTATATAAGCGTCGAAAAGAAAGAATTGAAACGAAGAGAATGACATTTATATTATTGTAATTGGCAGCTTTTTAAATTACATTAAAAAATTTGCAGATGATGTTTACAAGAGTGACTGTGATGGAAAAACGAAACCGTACGAGTGGGACTACTTGTAGAACCATAAAGTAATTATTATAGTCTCAGCTGTTGCCACAACATTTAAATTCCAAATTAATGCACAGTCTAGGGTGGAGCGATTTTAATCAATTTTTAAATTTTTAATTCTAATAGTGGCGAAAAGTTGTTACAAGTGATCATTAGTTACCAGTTTTTTTCGTTTTTAATTATATTGTTTTCTTCTGCCCTCTACCGCCCTCTAAAGGGGGTGATTTTCTTTAATTTTTTTTTCAAATCCTAATAGCAAAAAAAATTAACTTAGCTCAGGTACCCCTGGTTACATTGGTTTTTAAGTAAATTTATATTTTCTGTCTTCTACCGGCCTTTGTATATAAAATGTATATAAGTGTTTGATTATTCTTTTACCTATTAATAAGAAAAAGGTGTAACAGTGGATTTAAAGAGGCTAGTTCTGGTTACTTTCTTAAAATTCTAAGTGTTTTCATTACTAGATCTCAAAATTGTTTGTACCCCACCCTTTAGTTTACAAAATATTGCTAAAAGCAGCTCTTCGCTTGATTATCATAAAAACAAATAACCCAGAACTCACCACGAGGACATGGCTGCTAAGCGAGTTCCACCCTACACTCCCGCCACTATATACTACTTTTATTGATTAAATGGTTTTTTTGTATTAAATGAAGGCATTGATTCTCTAGATTTCAAAGTTACCCTAATAAAATCGCCTCTAGCTTGTAAACCAACAACTTTTGACGAAGCTCTTCTTATCTTACTTCTGTCAATAACATTATCTTTGTGGCTTTCTGAGATCAGACCAACGTCTTGTAGAACAGCTGAGATAGTTGATGCTGCGGTTCTGTCAGACAATCCACATACCTGTGCCACCGTGTTTAACTAGATAACATTGTATCCAGGCTTCTCTTTTTGCTTTTGTTCAGAGATATCTTTCGACGTAAATGGAATTTCAGGATTAATATCTTCCAAATCTAACTTATTTACATATTCAAATTCACTAATATCAATGTCCTCTTCATGGTTTATTTTTCTTTTTTCTCCCATTTTCATTTCAGATTGATTAAGTTTGTAATAGTTTTCAACTTTGAGTTTTCTTTCTTCCCTGATTTTTAATTTAGTTGTCTCTTTGATGTCAAGTTTTCCTATACACATTCTCCTGGCAGTTCTTTGGTCAATCAGAAATCACTGTTCCTGAATTGGTACCTTATTCCCTTTTTCGCATGAACATTTTTCAAACGTTTCACATTTACAAGCACAAACGTCAAAAAGAGTTTTTGCGTTGTTCTGAAAGTCCTTAACTCTTAAAAAATAATTGTTATTTCGTTTTGAGTTTGGATATTTTATAAATTTTAAATATTTGTCATGATATAATAATAATAATAGTAATAATAATAATAATGGTTTATTGTCCAACAGAAAAAATCAATTATAGGGCAATTTATAGAATAAACTAGAGTATTACATATTAATAATCGGCGGTTTTATTAGGGTAACTTTGAAATCTAGAGAATCAATGCCTTCATTTCATACAAAAAAACATTGTAATCAATAAAAGTAATATATAGTGGCGGGAGGGTAGGGTGGAACTCGCTTAGCAGCCACGTTCTCGTGGTGAGTTCTGGGTTATTTGTTTTTATGATAATCAAGCGAAGAGCTGCTTTTAGCAATATTTTTGTAAACTAAAGGGTGGGGTACAAACATTTTTGAGATCTAATAATGAAAACACTTAGAATTTTAAGAAAGTAACCAGAACTATCCTCTTTAAATCCACTGTTACACCTTTCTCTTAATAATAGGTAAAAGAATAATCAAACACTTATATACATGTTATATACAAAGGCCGGTAGAAGACAGAAAATATACTTAAAAACCAATGTAACCAGGGGTACCTGAGCTAAGATTTTTTTTTTGCTGTTAGGATTTGAAAAAAAAATTTAAAAAGTTTCACCCCCTTTAGGGGGCGGTAGAGGGCAGAAGAAAACTATATAATTAAAAACGAAAAAAACTGGTAATTAATGATCACTTGTAACAACTTTTCACCACTATTAGAATTAAAAATTTAAAAAGTGATTAAAATCGCTCCACCTTGCACACGTTTAATAACTGATTTATTACATTTGTGCTTCTGCCGCTGCTCTTCAAGCGTATTGGTCACAGATCCTCCCTTTTTGATATCATTGTAGAAACATTGTAATGAACGTTTAAGACTATGTAATTTCAGTAACTATTCAGCTCAATTACTTAATTTTGTTCTATAAGTAGTTTAAAAAAACAAGGGAAGTACGTATTGCTGTGTATAACACCTGTTACATAAGTTTTGGGAAAAACTTATACTGCCCTCTGTGACATAGTGAAGCTAATACATCTAGTCAACTATGGAGAAACATCTTGCTAGAGGTAAAGTCAATGTGTTTAATATTTCACAGTTTTATTTGTTATTTGAGAAATGGCGTATAAACTAGAAATTCGAAAGTCAGTCTACAACCTGGTTGGACAGCTGCCGAAACGAGATATAGTAAACATTCTTCGAGAGCAAAATATTTCAAGAACTACTATATATCGCACAATTCGGGAGTGCGAAGAGGGTATTCCATGTATAAACCTGCCAAAAACAGGCCGTCCACGTAAATTAACTGAAATTCAGGTCAATAAACTAGGCGAGCGTTCCAAAACACCATTGGGGTGTCCATCCGTAAGCTTTCCCATCGTTTCCATATTTCGAATGCTACAATTTCTCGATACATCGCAAGAAGAGGCTTAAAATACAGAAAACGCAACAAATGTCCCAAGTATACCCCTCCAAAATTGGCCAGAATCCCTGGTCGTTGCCGTGCTTTGAGACGGATCATTGTCATGGACGACGAAAAATATTTTACCTTTAGTCATGCAAAGCCTTCTGGAAATGTCCCCCGGGCAAGGCTAATTGAAACTTTTGGGGTGTATTGGCAGGAAAGGTGTATGATAATGGTTGGGAAGCACGGAATCAACAACAATCGCTGCAAATAATTTTTTCAAAAAATTAGGCAATTGGACTTAGAAAGCGTCCAGACGCTGATGCGACACGTAAGACAAAAAAAAACTGCGTGTTATTGAGGGTATAGGACCCTTGGCAGCAAAATGGCAAGCAAGTGTTAAAGTCTAAGATGCATTAGTTATTGTTATATTATGTTTACTTAATAAAGGTTTCTTAAATTTAAATGATATATTTGTAGAAGTTTTTCCCAAAACATATGTAACAGGTGTTATTACTAGTCAAATTCTCTTAAATAATGTTTGTATATAATGTATGTTGTTAGATCATCTTTAAGTCCTGTCGTCATTTTAAATTTTGGGCTCGATCCGGCCCTGCCTGTCCTCTGCTTTGCAGCGTATTTTAGGCATTTCTACCTCGCGGTCCGTTTATCGGTTAAAATTAATTCAGATAGTCACGCTTTGTTAGCAGAATTTCATTTTTAAATTCACCCTTTATTCTTTGTTGCCTGCAAGGCGGATGCAGATTATCGTTTCCCAGTATTTCGCTAGTTCGAAAATTTAACCTTCGAGTCCCGTGTGAATTGTCCAGTCAGCTGTCCTGCGATTCTGTTGAAATTTTCCGTTACCTTCCTTCGTCTTCGCATATGCAAGAGAAAGATGCATATGGCACGCGTTGGTAGCCGTTGGCTTTTGCCGCAGTTTGAAATTCAGTCCCAACCCGATCGTGCAGTATACAGCACGTGTTCTAAGATCGCACCCCCCTGACGGCTTCGCGTGATGCCGCCGTTGGGGGTGGCGTTGGGTGGCTTTGTTCTCGTTTCCGTCTTCTGCGTTAATTTATGTGTTTCGTTATTGTTGGTGCCTTATGAAGGAGTCGTATGCTATCGGTACGAGGGAATATCAGTTACAACAGCCGTGGGGAATTGAAGTGAAGCAAGTTTTAGTTAAAAGTTGGTTGAAGTTCTTTACCGTCGGAGGATTGCGAGATCTTCTAAGTTGTCGCCATGGGCGGATTTGTTCACGGACTCCTAACCAGACCATCGTTAACTAAGCATGACGTGTGTCGTTCTCGCTGTCGAGGGCTTTGCCCATTACCGCTATATACGTCGTCTACCCTTCGAGGGGGATTATGATTGCATTCTACCGACCCCGTTTGCTGTCGTTACCATCTTTAATATCAAGGCTGAGTTCCGCATTCCATCTACTCTGGGATTTCCCGTTCCCGTTTTCGTTCATTTCTTCACGCATCTTAAGGCAGGTGCTTGGAAGGCAAAACACCCTACCGCGCCGACCGTCGATTACAGCCAGCTGAACTCCTACCAGGTAAACCATGCTTGTATTTTATGAAACTGTCGTGTATAACCTAGTGTTCTTTTCGTCAACGTTTTATGTAATTATCGTGCCTACTACATAGTGTTCGTTTCGTCAAAAGTGTTGAACATTCCGGCTTAATATTACTGCTATAGTTAGCATTGTTGTTCGTATTGAAGTAACTTGTAACGTAAATTAGTAACTAACCCCTTTGATTATTTTTCTTGTAACTAGTCAAACATTTCATGTCCATTGTTACCTGCTTATTTTATTTACTATTTGAATAGAGCTCATTGTTAAGTACTGATGTCTTTGATTTGTGTTGACGATATTTTGTTTGTTGTTGTGTTCCTTTTCAGTTAGTTGTAAAGGAGTTTAACAGCTGCTTCAGGAAGTTCTTTCGTCAAGGTAAGTCAGTGCGGTAGCGTGTTAGCCGGACCAAGCTTGCCGAGTTGTTAGTGGGAATTGAGCCCACACTTCTCCATTCAAGTGGGTTCGATTTAGTTAGTTAGAATGGAGTGGCGTCCTACATTTACCATCATTACACTCTTTTGTATCGATGTACAGCCCTAACTCGAAGGTAGAAAAGAACCCGCCCTCCCGGTTGAGTTGAGTCGAGCAACCCTTCGTGTTACCGTCATCTAACGGGGTTAGGGCCATGTAGTTTCGGTCGATCTCCCGATTTTGTCGTTTTATCGTGTCGCGACTAACAAGTCCGGCTCTCGAGCGTATGATTTTGTTGTGCACGCTTGAGGGGTGGTTTGTTATGTCGTTGTGTCGTTTATGTACGGTAACAATGTACTATGTTAACCAATAAAATAACTTATTCGGGTTGGGCGGTGCAGAACTGCGCCTGGGGGGGGGCTGGTAACCCACGCAACACGAGTCAATTCTGTAACTGAACGATTAAATATGGCTGCATCTTTATTTATGCAAGTAGAGCTTCGTCGGCTGCGGTCAATGGTCATGCGCTCGTTTCAGGAGAGCTGTTATCTTCGTTTGATGGTATTGCAGGACCTCGCTTATGGACAAGAAAGTGTTGGAACTCAAGTAATAGATCTGGTATATGACGGTGTTCAGTTTAAGGACTGTTTTAGAAGTTGTGATCAAATGAATGTTCCATCAAGCTACAAGCGTAACGGGGAGCGTGTTTAAGGAGGTATTCAGAGAGTCTTATTTAGGTATTAGCTTTAGCAAGCCAATAATTCGGTAGGGACAAGTTCAATGATACATTTGGACTGCTCTATAGAGGTACTGGCTCCAGCGGCTCACGAGTACATCGGAAAGCAGTTTCGAGGAGGTATAAGTAGGTAAAAATATGGAAAGCTACACAAATACGCCATGGCGATAGCTTTTGAGTTCGGGAGAAGCTCGGACGGTCTGGAAAGCTTTTCCAGGTGGGTCTAGAAAGTTTAGTGCATTTTACGATTCTGGACAGCTTCCTTGTGCAGGTCCAGATCACAGACTAGGAGGGACGCGACTTTCAGGGCAAGTGCGGATCGATGCGACAGCCAACGGGCTTACTATGTGGATCCTCCAGTAAGAGCTCAGCTGGACTGATCGCTGTACTCAACGTAGCTCAGTATGCCAAGAATCTTGGTTTATGCCTTTCTGGGCCTCTCTATTAGGAGAATTCTGGAGGAATTTAGGAAGAATTCCTCGATCTTTGTGGTATTAGGCGTCGGACACCGCTAGGTTCTCGGCTTCATCTCGTTTCCCATTTTACCTTACGGGAGATTCAAGGGCCGCTTGTGTCTCATTAGCGTCATTTAAATAGTAATCGTATGTTTGTGCAAGTACTAAGACACTACCACACTATTATAACGAACACATAACTCCAGTTGGTTGCTTTGATATAAAAGCTAAAATAAAATAGAATAAGGACTAATTACCGTGATTAATTTTAACGAAATAGCCTAAGAAATTTTACAATATCTAACGCTTTCAAAATGTATAAAACAGAAACCTACAGGAATACACTCTGGATGAAAACAATTATTATATAGGTGTAGCATTTTATAATAAACAATTATTTTTTTGAGATCGGTAACAATCAAAAGGTTTCTTGCTATATTTGAAATGTCTTAGTCTGGATAAAATATTTAATACACTTTGATTAGAGGACCAATAAAGGTTCTATGTGATTGCAACTCCTGGTTAATATTAAAGACTACAAATGCGCGAGCCGTAAGCATTATTAAGTAGTCGGGTGCATAGGCATAGGAGGAAAGGGTTGATTCGTGTTCAAAAGTATTTTTCGCGGACCGTGTATGTGGCAGTCCTGGATAATAACGGCTAATTCCTTGTCATTTCGACTTCTTTCGGATATGATAACCGGAATTTGGAATGCTTGGGTTTAATAGCCAGGAAGTCTCGTACTGTTGAATTAATGAGGCTTCATCCATCGACTCACCGTCTGAAAATTTCGCTGCCACTATGCCTCGCTACTTTCGTTACCAATCCTTAGATCTACCCAGTTGAAATTGCATGCATACGTCGTGATCTAGACGATAGAAGTTATAAGGTAATTAAGAATGAGAGAAAGTTTCGTGCCTATTCTGCTCTGTTTATCTGAGGCACCTTCTGAGCACCTTTGCGTCTGTGTTAAGACTACTAATGCCATGGTGGATTGCACACAAGAAGTAACTGTTAATCATTTGTTTGTGTAACGATGCGTTACACCACGGCCGTAGGTAATTTGTATGTTTCCGCTAATTCGATTCGCCAGCGGTCGTGCGTTCTGGATTTTTATTTACTTTGCGTGTTATACTTTGTTTTTAAAGCAGAATGCACACTACCGAATTAAATTAGATCTAAAAATTTCAGCAAATAGATAACTGGTCTTTTGAGGCTCTCCAAGTTTTCCAGAGGTAAGGAAAAAGCCTTTTGCTGTTGAAAGCTTACCCACAACATCTCCAGGCCTAGACAACAGGTGGTGTCTAACAATTTGCCCGGAGTTTGACAAGTACCTTTACGATATAAGGTAAACTTTATTTTGTGCCTTAATTCTGCTCGCGACCGTAACATGAAGTGACGCCGATTAGTATCTGTTTTAAAAATCGATCTATAACCAAGATCGCAGAAACATCAGCCACCCTATTGCTAGACAAAGTGGTAGATTAAATATGTAGTCAACTGAAAAAATTCAGTAACATCTACAACTGCTGACAAATCAGACTGAAAGTCACTATACTAGGAGGCGTTAATAGTAATAATAGAAGAAAAAAAACTAAATAATTTGGAGGAAGATAAAGATATCATCAAGCATTTTTATTTTTGGGAAGTGGAACTATTTGTATTTAAGCACTACATGAGTGAATTCTGTACGCATCCATATTTAGAAAAAAAAAAACGCTACGAAGACAAAGTTTTTCCGGCTGCCGGCAATGTTAACTCTATTTATCTGAACTTTACATTGGAGTAATTCCTGGTAATGAAATGCAAAAATTTTCTCATGCACTAGACTGCGAGTGAACGTTAAATCAAGTGCTTAATCCTGACATTTGTTGTGATGATTACCAACCCTGGCAGTAGAAGAATTGAAATTCTTGTCGCAATGCGCGTTGTTCATACAACTGTAATTAGTTCATCTGCGTAGGCTGGAACGAAGTGTTGCATGATGTAATTTACTTTTAATTATTTATAATTATCCTCTGTTTTGTTTTACTGCTTTTCCGGCCACTGCTCCATTCATGTAGCTGTGGGAATTACTTGCCTTCGAATTTAAAATATTTGGAATTATCAAAGCGTTAGTAAGCTAATTATTCTGTAATAATTAGGTTTTAATTATTATTTTCGGCAGCTTATGAAATATTACGTTTTAAATGTAAAAAATAGAACAACTTCAACTTCGTAATACTGAACAAGGCTGCGATTTTTTTTTTAATTTGGCTAAAGAGATGAACTTGTAATTGAGCTTCTGATCGTTTTAGATAACTGGTACTCTAATAAAAGCCTTTTAACTCGGAATTACCTAAAATTTTGTTAGTTACCTTGTCGTTTTAATAACAACTACTCTACCCTTAACTTAGTAATCTCTCTTAAGAGACAGCGTTGTATAAGGTTAAGTTCTGTAACTTTAAAGCTATTTTGATTGTGTCAACTATGATAAATAGAATTCCTGTACTCATTTGATGTGGAGGTAAGTTGATTTTCTCCTAGAGCCTACCGCTTGATATCCAACACAGGAATTGTTTTCCTGTTTCCCGTAGCTTGAAGCTAAAGTTCATTCGTGAGTTCAAACGAGTTTTGTTGCTAGCAAATGTCGTTCTTTGATCGACTTGAACTGTTATTGACATATTACTTATTTCAATCGCATCCCGAATATCAGATCACCCGTCACCAAGTGCGTGTGTTTAGTGTGGGTGTCCAGAATGTTGGGGCTTTGCCTAGTTAATTTCTAGTACGTCCTCGCTATTTCTGTCCTTAAGAGCGAAGGCGTTGAAACGTGACTATTAATAATTGTATAGATTTGCGTAGTTATTAGTGTTGTATGACTGAATTCAAATTTCAATAAATATGCTGTGTATAGGTATCGCGTATCACGGATAAATTCTCAATTTGAAAAGCTGTCACCGTTAGCACTACGGGTTATAATCAGTGGAATTCTTCTGCACTTACTGGCCCTTCAAAAGACAAATGTATCGTATAAGTTTCCGAATAGAGTGGTTCGAAAAATTCAAATAGAGTACTTAAAAATGCGGGTTCTGCGTTTTGTTACCCCTATGAGACGGTGTCCTTCCTTAGGAAGCACAGAAAGCGCATTCACCTCAACTAGGTTCTGTAACTGAAAAATGGCTTTAAATAAAGAAAAGGTTTCGAAAAACCCGTATCATCAGAAGTACACATATCTGCTTTAATAATGTGGCATTACAAAGGAAAACGACAATGAGATAGTTTACCGGTTTCGGAAAGGTGATCGTCAACGATTTTCTTGAATGCAATATAATATTGCAGAAATGATCCATAGTTGGCGAGATAAAGTCGTACAAGAGACGGGCTGCCTCAAACACTTTGGCGAGAGGTATCTTCCAGCGTCGCTCGACAGGACACCCAAAACCGCTTATAAATCTGTTCTCCAAGCACTCACTGTACGTGATGGAGAGATAATGGGTTTTAACATGTCACCAAATCGTCACGCAGTGTGCAAAATCAAACCCATATAGACCTACCAAGGTTGAAGCGCCGCCAGAGACACTAACTTACTCTGAAATATTTACTAATCCTGTCACAGCCAAATTAATTTCAGATACTCTGTATACAATACAATAACACTGTCGGAAAATTTTCAAAATATCAAAAAATTGGAATCCACATATTGCGCACCTTTTCGAAGAAATTTCACGAAGTTTCTTCATACAGGCCTATCTCACATTTGTTTGTTATTTCAAAACTCTACGAAAAGTTACTCATCAGGAGTTTGAAACCAATAGTCGAAAAGAAGGCTTTAATTTCTCATCTCTAATTTGGCTTTAAAGAAAGTTTATCACATACTGACCAATTGCACAAAATCACAAACGTAATTGAAAAGTCACTAGAAGAAAAAAAGTTTACTTTACCGTTTTCCTAGATGTGGCCCAGCCTTTTGCTATGGTATGGCGTTAAGGCTTGTTTCATAAGTTAGACATACTCTTTCCTCGATAATTTTTACAAATTCTAAAGTTATGCCTGTCAGAAAGATACTGCAGGATAAGATAGTTATTCCGAACTAAAATAAATCAACTTAGGTATATCACAAAATAGTGTACTTGGTCTAGTACTCTACACTGTACTAGCAATATTTATGAACTGGAACATAAAACTATTACCAGTTTTGCTGATGATATCGTAACTCTTGCAGTTGGAAATTGTTATGAAGGAACTACCAGGTAACGCCAAACATCCATTAATCAAATTATCTCCTGAACTAAAAGATGGCGGATAAAGTTGAATAAAAGCATATTTGTTCACATCAACTTCATCAACAAAGAGCATCAATATTTACCCGTTAGAACTAATAATGCCCAGAAACCATAATGTTAACATGGATAAATACCTGAGTATGACACTCGATACGAGGCTGCGCTGAAAGGTTCACATGAAAAAGGAAAAAAAGGACTTGGCGGAAAAAACTCAAAGCTGTCTACACATATTCAGCAGCTCCATTATAAGCAAATATTAAAATCAGTTTGAAGATATGGCATTCAACTTTGGGGTTGTGTCAGCAAGAGCAACATTTTAGTCATTTAGAGATTTCAAGAACAATCGTTCGTGCATCCTGCCACTGGCAAAACAGTGATATCCATCGGGACCTCGAAGTGCAGACTGTTGACCACATCACTCTTAAGTCCAGCTCCTCGGCAATTCACGGCTAGTGAGAAGACTCAATAGGACCAAGCCTTTTGAGTTAGTCCAGTGATTGTGCCAAAGCAGAGCATAGTGCGTGTTTATGTGTATACGCTAGTGGTAATATACATAGTACAGTTTCTCAAATTTCTGAGGATACTGATGGGTAAGACATTAAATTTAAAGTTTTCATTTTAGCCATTTTTAGAACCAAATTACTCATTCATCTACGTTGATCAGATTGTAATAATATAAGTGTCGCGGAAGAAGCACCTTAATAAAAAAGAACCTATCTATCTATCACACCAAGATGGCTACGGGAAATCCCGAGCTCTATACAGGAAGCCTTTTCCAAATATCACCAAAATTTTCCTAGCCGCAAGCATATTTGAAATTCGCGCAGAAATGTAAAAGGAGATCAAGCAACCAAATACACGTCAATAAATAGCTGGAGACTTACGACGATTCCTGAATATAGAACTTATTTTCAACTAAATCACAATTTACACGTAATACATTGTGCATTTTTAAATATTTTGATCCAAGTCATTAAATTCATTTTGAAGTTTAGTTGAGTTTTATTCTAAGTGTCAAGTCAAACTACATTATCGTGTCGTGATAGTGCACGTACCCTCTGTATAAAATCGATGGTTGATTTGGCCAAAGTCACAGAGTAACTAACATTAGCGTAAGATTTTTTTTGCTCACTAATATTTTCTTTTTGTTTAATAATGTAGTAATAGTTTCTCTTTTTATTATGGCGGTCTCAGTCTATTATCAGAATGTCAGAGGTCTTCGGACCAAAACTGTAGACGTTAAAAATCAGATCTCAATTAATAATTATGATGTCATATGTTTTACTGAAACTTGGTTATTGGACTCCATTGACTCGCTGAAATTTTTGATTCGCGGTATGTAGTATACCGTCGTGACCGAGAATATTTAAATGTCTCCAGGGGAGGTGGAGTTCTGATTGCCGTATTAAAAAAGTACTCTTCGGTGAGGTTACAGCGGTGGGAAAGCAGTGCTGAAGATTTATGGGTGCAAATTGTTATTAAATGTGGACATCATCTAAACATCAAATTTAATGTTTGTTGTGTTTATATTCCGCCAAGCTCGCCCACTGCCGTATACGAAAGTCATTTAAATAATATCAAAAACTGTTATTTCCAGGCTGTGGGTGCAAAGTTTATAGTATTGGGAGATTATAATTTGCCTGACATTGAATGGTTAGTAAAAAATGATCACAGCGTGGATTATATTGCCAATCATTCAAATGTCAGTGCTAGTGTAATTGACTGCTTTAATCTTGTAAATTTAACTCAATGTAATGGATTTTTAAACTCTTACGGGCGTATTCTTGACTTAGCTTTCTCAGATTTGCACTTGATTGTGTCAGATATTAGCGATTTTTCATTATCCGCAATCGACATCCTACATCCTCCTCTCCTCATTGAATTCTCACTGAATAACACTGCTCTCAAATCAGATGAAAGATCAATACTCAAATATCAGTACCGTAAAGCAAATTATACAGTCATTAATGAACAGCTGACAGTTGTAAACTGGTCGTGTAGCCTGAATCATTTAAATATAAACTTAGCAACTGACAAATTTTACTCAATATTAAACGACCTTATTAAAAACTACGTGCCGGCAAAACGCAATCAAAATGTTTCATATCCAATATGGTTTTTTTCCAAACTCATTAACCTAATCAAACGGAAAAATAAAATTATAAAAAGATATAAAATATACAAATCTGCCTCGGATTATTTGATATTCTCTTCTCTGCGGAAAAAAATAAAAACACTAGTCTCTGAATGCCATAAAAATTACATACAAACTTCCGAAGAGAATATTAAGCAAAACTCGAAGCAGTTTTGGTCTTTCGTAAAAGAGAACAGAGCAGATACGTCTGTGCCAAAATCGATTTATTTTAACGATGTGTAAGCAAAATAATCTAAAAAGACGTTAGCGCACTTAGTGGAGTCATCACTAAGTGCGCTAACGTCTTTTTAGATTATTTTAAATCAGTTTACGAAAACAGCATACAAGTCAGTTACAATGCCCACGATTACCCAACTCATAACAACTTAAGTACAATTACGTGCGTAGTTTCTGACATCGAAAATCTGTTAGCAAATATCAAAATAAATAAGTCGAGAGGGCCTGACGGTATAGACCCATTTTTTGTCAAAATGTGTGCTCATTCTCTTTCGTACCCATTAAGTTTGCTCTTTAATAAATCACTCCGCGAAGGAGTTTTTCCAGATTACTGGAAATTGGCTTACGTTACCCCAATTTTTAAATCGGGTGATAAAGCTAACGTCTGTAATTATCGTCCAATATCCAAATTGTCAATTTTCGGGAAAAATCTTAGAATCACTTATAAATAAAATATTACTTAATCACATCCAAAACTTTATCTCGCCAAACCAGCATGGAATTTTGCCACCTAAATCAGTTTCTACTAACTTGTTTAATTATTCAGAATCCATATGCGGTGCCATTAACAAAAGATCCCAGGTTGTTGCTGTGTATACTGATTTCTCCAAAGCCTTTGATAAAGTTAATCATTCTATACTTATACAAAAACTCTCAGGCTTTGGAGGGTGAGGTACGTTGCTTCACTGGTTTCGGTCGTATCTGGTTGGTAGAAAACAATGTGTTGTTACAAAGGGTTTTAAGTCGGATACCATTGAAATCAGATCTGGCGTGCCACAGGGCTCGCACCTTGGACCAACTTTATTCATAGCTTTTATAAACGACCTGTCTTTTAACTTCAAATCGTCTTTTATGTTATATACTGATGATTTAAAATTGTTCAGAGAAATTAAATCCTCGCAAGATTGTAATGTTTTACACCAAGATCTGAATTATCTCAGTGATTGGTGTAACAAAAATAAAATGTTTTTAAACGTGCAGAAATGTCATAAAATATCATTTAGTCTAATCAAAAGAACAATTAATTTTGATTACAGAATAGACAATACAGTTCTCAGCGATGTTGCTTTTATACGTGATTTGGGCGTTATTTTCACCAAAGACTTTACTTTTAATAAGCATATTGAACAAATTGTTTGTAAAGCTAATAAGATGTTGGGATTTATATTTCGAGTAACAAATTTCCGCAATCCTGATACATTAAAAATATTGTACTACGCGCATGTCCGCTCACACCTGGAATATTGTAGCTTCATATGGAATCCTTTTTATCATACTCACATAAATAGAATTGAAATGGTTCAAAAACGTTTTCTAAAAGTTGTCTCTTTTAAATTAAACTTGAAACTTAGTTACACAGGAAAATTGTTATATTTTAATATGCTATAACTGGAACATAGGACACTACTAGATATTAAAGAACTGTTCAAATTCATTAATGGCTTTTACAATGATACCTCAATTATATCACGATTTTTTTATTAAAATTCCATTATATTCTGTGCGGAATTCTTTATTCTTGTGGCACGATCAGTGTACCACAAATTTTTCGATAAACTCTCCCTCAGTTAGGCTCGTCAGAACTTTGTGGGACAGGAGGGTATTGACATGTTTGCTGAATCTATTGAAGCAATTGCAAGATCAATCGCCTCTTATTTTCTAAATACTTACAGTAATAATACCAACACATAACATTGCTTTAATCTTTGCATCTTCATCCACATTTGTTTGCAATTTTGTAATTTTTGCTTTTTTGTAATTTGTATCTTTGTTTTCTGATATTCTTTCTTCTCTTAAGTTTTAAGTAATAATTTATTTATTTTTAAATTTTTTAGTTAAAAAATTGTACACCATGAGTTACTATAGTTTATATTTAGGGCAAAATTTTTAATTTTTAATTTTGTATTTAATCTCTCCTCTGTTTTTTTTTTTTTTGGTGATTTATAGTTTTATTTTTGTATGTATTATCCGTGCCGGCCTATAACTGGATGGCTACTTTTGTGTAGACCATCTGTTGACCTGGCCAAAACTGTAAATAAATAGATAAATTATTAAAAAAAATTTTTTGAAGGAACTTGAAAACATGTCTTATTAAAGTAATATACTGGTTAATAATTGCTGGTTAAGAAGTTCAGATGAAGAAAAATTGTTAATTTAAACATACTCACTTGACTGAGAGGAAGGTTCTTCATTGCTTTGAGGTAAATAATAGTTATTTTTAATATTTCCATAAGTTAAACGTCAAATAAGTGATTGTAAAAAACGTCATCAAAGTTATGGTGTTATACGTTTCATTTGGTTTATAAAGCATAAACCAAAATATATGAGTTTATTTGATAACACAGGTAAGTAAAACTTACCATATTGATTTATATTCAACACTTATCTATTGGAAAATGTTGAATCTGAATGCCGTATTAGAACAACCTGGTAAATGCATTTATTCCGATAAACTGTCTGTTGCACTCATTTAATTAAATCAGAATATCATAGTGGTTGAAAGTAAAGCCACCTGCATATCACTAAAACCTCAAGATATTCTCCTTTTTCGAGTATCCGCGCTACCCCTATTCGTCAAATTGTCTACCGCAAATCGTTAAAAGTCGAAGGAGTCGCCCGTTGGTGTTTTCCATCTCTTGGGCTACAAATCACGTAAGCGAGAAACCACACCACTTGGCAGTACGGATCCGTTTTGTCAGACTCTACCATTTTTAGACGGAAGTGATGGACGAGTAAAGGTCTAGGGTATCTTTTATTCAACCTTTTGAGTGCCCCAGGGTGCAACCACGACTCTTGTGCTTACTTACTTATTTTTATATAATTTTATAGCTAGCAAACAACCATTTATCTGCCAATTTTAAATTACGTAGTGTGTTTTCTGAATTTATGGTGCATTTTCTCTTTGTCAGTAATAGTAGACGGCCTGTTTCGATAATATAAATATTGATTTACTTTAAGATAGGTACGCACGCATGCTTTTTCCTTAGTTCTGCGAAGAGGTGGCCTTGCAATTGTATCTTTTCGGCGAGGCCTCATCCAACATTTGAATCAGTAATATATTGATCAATATGTGATTTGCATTTTCAAACAAATCGGTTTACTACTTCGCCACATCTCTTCCAAGCGCTCCTATTTAGTCAAATTCTTTTGCGATTACAGAATCCCCTGCATTATTTTTTAATCGAACATTTTAACAAACAGTAATTTACGATTCGTTTGAAATATAACGAACCTGGTGTTATTTGTAGAATAATAATAAAGTTACAGTTAATTTGATTCCTAGATTCGTCTTGAACATTAGGAACTTGGTGCTATTTACATGATACCCGCATTTTTGAATTGATATACCGTATAAGTGTTTACCTATTCGGGTTATAGTTATTTGTATTTAAAATGTTTCTGGATTGCAACACTAATACCGTTTAAAATTCATTTGTATCTTTGCGAATCTATATTTTCGATTGCTTTATATTGGAACCAGTATTGTCTGCCTCTAATAGTGTTTCCGGTTTTGTAAACATTTATTTCTTGTTTTCCTGAATTATTTTTCGTCGCTTTTAAAGCCGCAGCTGGAGCGCCGAGCTAGTGGAAACGCTTCTTATTAATAATATCTTACAATAAACCAACGTGCTATCAAGTAGTAAATCTTAGCCGTTTTGAACGTTATAAAACGCAACATACATATATATATATATATATATATATATATATATATATATATATATATATACTAATAATGTATTGAGTTTTATTTCCATAATAATAAAGATGCGATAATTTTAAAATATAATCTCTTTCCTTGAGTTTAAAAATACGTTATACAATATTACCTGGTGCCTGGTGTAGTAGTCGTACTTACATGTATCTTCCCCAATTTCCCACTCTTTTCATAACTTTGAATGTCTAGATAGTAATATATGGAGCAACACAACGGGTTCCTTAATATATTCGTACTTTCAAGTTTCTCTAGAAATTGCCTGCGAATATTTTGGCCGTTCTAGAACTTGGGCCGATTCTGCAGATATTTGGAAATGGTTGACATAATTCATGCTACCTGAATTCTTCTGAAGTGTCAAACCGTTCGAACAAAAGAATAATGTGGCCGTAACCTGTGAACCAAAGCCATTCCCGTATCCGGAAATATGTCAAGACCCGCAACCCCGATTTCGCTTAGCTAAGCAAATTCGCTCTCTATTCCTTATAAATGTGAAACAGATGGCAATGAAATGTTAATTGGTTTTCGCATCAAACTATCAACTTCGAACTCCCTGCGTACTCTTGGCTTGCACGTTTTGCGGGGTTTTATGCCATTAGCCTTTGCCATTAACTAATATCTCAGGCAATTAGGAAAATTACTAGTGCTGAAATACGCAAATGACAACTTGTACATCTGATATACTGGGAGTAAATTCGAAATCAACAATATTGTATCGTCTTAGCTAATACCCTCGTATATTGCCGGAAATTATTTTGTATGAAAACAATCTACGACTACTTAACTTCGTTCAACAATTTTATGAAACTTTAGCCAGTATCCAATTATTATAAAAGTTAAATACGTGTTCTAGAATTTTATTTTCCTTGTGTTACTACTCCACTGCCGTGGTAAGCTAAATTGAAAAATCAAAGAAGAATAAGTAACAACAGTAACAAAGCCCTTTGTTAAAAACCAGTTAGTTCTACGTCGAAAGGTGCCATTAACCAATTTATGAGAAAGAAAGTGAGAGAAGGGCTCATAAACTAAATATCAAAGATTGGTTAAAAACGGTATAATTTTAGTTTCAATGGTCGGAAAAAAAACAATTACGAAAAAAAGTCTAAGTGGTTAAACTGGTGCAGATTCCAAATAAATATTATATCATAATCAAGCTCCTAATGTCATTATATTCAAAATAAACTTAGAATGTAGATACTACAGCTTCAGCTCCAAAATGATTATATTTCAAGTCTACAATATTCAGTAAACTAAGAGCATATGGAGGATTACTTCATACTCAAAAGTTATTAACGAGAACACGATGGGCTAGGATTCGCTTATATTATAAAGCATTGGTACCGCAGTAGAAAGCTCTAACCTGAACGACTAGTAGTTTCCCTTTAATCAAAGAAAGGGTTGCGCTACAACCAAACCAATAGTTAAATAAATCCGTCTATTATTTCAACAAACAGCAATTCAATATCGTTTGTAAAGTAAATAAGCTGATTGCTGCGATAGACAGCTAAATTTAACAACTTAAGCAAATAGGATAAACTAATGCAAGTACAATTTTGTACACAATGGGCGATTGTTTACCAGTTGTAAATTATAGTAACTTAATGTTGACCAGTAAGTAAACTCCATAAAACCAAAATTCAACAAACTATAGCATTCCTATTTACACAAGAAAATCTGGAACAGTAACTACGGATGCACATAAGCACGAAATTGTGCAAATAATCTGTAGCTTCTTCACATTTGCTGACTACTACTACTAGGGAGGCAACAAGTCCTTTGCCTCCCTAATATGCCTTCAAGCAAAGGAATTGTTGGTAAACCTGAATAAATTCGGTAGGTCAAATGTTTTCTCCCAACGTGTGATATGTAGAAGAACTGACGAAAGGTACAAAAAACAGCTTCATCAGCACTTTTGTGGGTTAAGATTAATTAAGGATTAACTTAGACTTAAAATAGATTCAATAAAACGCATGTCTAGATTCTTGGCATTAAAAGTCGTTTGTAGCTGAAAACCCTTCCAAGCTGGTTTGTTCTATCCTATACGACTTTTGGAAGGTTCGTTGGTCAGACTAGCTGGAAACCTCGGCGTTTATATAGTCGTGAGTAAGGAGTAGGAAAAAATGGCTTTCACTGCTACTAAATAAAAACAACATGGAGCGCTAGCTGTCGTATAGAGACAATGATAATTTAATCGAAGTATTAGTCTAATTTAACTCCACTTACTACTCAAGAGCTCTATCTTAAACGAACTCTAGAAAAATGAGCTGGTATTAGTAGATCGTATGGAAAAAAACTACCTGGCGTAAAATGTTGTTACCAAGGCTTTCATGAATTAAAAATTGATAGGGTACAGCCTGATGTGTTAAATTAAGATTATAATTCTGTAATATAGTCGGCTCGTATCTAAATTTTAAACTTAAATTTTTAAGTGCTTACATTAAACTTGACCAAAATTCGTTACATTTAGTTTCAAAGTGATTTCCTCGGGTAATGCTCAAATGCCCATGGTTTCGTTGTACTTAAATGTATAAAATACAGTAATAACACAATGTTGGATCAAATTGTATGTGTTTAGATATATACAAAATAATTCGTAATTAAGAAAGTGTTATGTACATAAATATAAAATAAAGTCCTTCGGGTTTTTCGTGTTCAGTGTCACTGACCGAACCGCAACCCAAATAGCAACTTAGTTTGGTTGACCTATTTTTTTTTCAGGTTAGAAGGGACGTCAACGTATCTATTTTGTTGTTTCCCCACCAAATCCACTTCCGGTCTCTGCAAAAGTTTATGTCAAACTCGTAATATTTTTCTGGAAGGCTTTCAGCGGCTGCTACTTGTCTCTGGACAACGAAAAAATCCTTCCCCAGGTTCTAAAACTTCCTGTCCGCTTCTCGTAGCTCCCAGCCTTGTTGAATCGGGCTAGAAAGTTGACCTCGCACCGGCCCACGGTTGAAAGAGACGTCAAGCTTATACCTGCCTCCTGGGGATATTTTAGCTGCTGCTGTCTTCTCATAAACCACAAACAAGGGCTCCCCTAGACGCTTGTGACGAAGGATTAAGGGTCGGCCTTACCTGGTGGCGAAAGTGATATTTGGTATTTTTCCGGCTGGTAATTATCGGCCTAAGTTGACTAACTCGTCGGGAAGGGTCGCGGTTCCAGCAAAGCTAAAAAAACTAATGGGGAGGGCGCCAGGTCCTCGACGTCGACAAATCCTTGAGTTGGACCTCCCCAAGATAAGAGATAAAGCCAGCAAACCAAATAATAGCAAAAGCAATTACTAGTAACAGTATTTATTTCAAAAACTGGTACTATAGTGCTAACATGAGTTAAAATGGACAAGTAAATCGACATAAATAGGCGATAATAAATATGAGCACAAACAATCCAATAACTAGCCTAGACACATTAAAAAAATAAGCGTTGCATAAGCAAATATAAAAGGGCGAGCTGCATAAATACAATTAATTTACACCAATATAAGCATGAATAAAATAATGAAAATGTAAAGTTAGTTTTAAGCAACAGCAATCAAGCTGATACGCAAATGTTGAGGTTACTGACTAAGAGATAAAATCAATTAACGAGAAGCTCCGTGAAGCGGAGTGTCATACAAAGCCGACGGCGTCGGAATAATTCCGGCGAGCAAATAACTATAAATTCGCAGGTACAAATTACCCACGCACCCTGTGAAGCAAGGTGCCACAGAACAGAGGGATGCAAGCGATAAGCTAACCTTAACCCCGGTTTTTGGCTCGATCTGACATTATGACAGCACCCAAAATTTAGAAGAGGCGAAAAACCTTTAGATTGCATGGCCATACAGGGTTCGAAGAGAGCCTTTATGATAAACTCATTAGGCTTGTTATGACAGTTCAAGTAAACGGCTTGAATGTGCTCCTAACAGCGATAACTAATAATTACGGATAAGGGATTACTTGAACTTAGTAGTAAAATGCATTAAACCTAAGAGCTGATCTCGAGCATAAGTGGCCCAAAACACAGCGGTTCCTGCCGAAGAACCACAGCTAAAACGTGTCCTACGTGAGTAAAAACATCCTATAATAGCTTTATAATCTATCCGAGACCCCAAAATACTATATTAATAATTCTTTGTTGGATCTAAATTTTGTAGAAACGTTAGAGCTGTCATACAGCAGGGGGTGAGTAAATGCTGCATTAAAAATAAACTCGGGGGCATGCATTAAAATTACATCTAATGCCCTACGTGAAACGTAACCATCAACATGCTCTAAACTCCCATACAGTTATGCGGCTGCCGTAGCTGTTGCAGAACAAAGGGAGCTATGTCCCTAAACTAATAATCACATTAATGCAGCTAGCGCTAAAAATGCAGCTACCACTAAATCTATTACACAAGGCGAGACGATTCCCATGAAATGCCTTATTATTATCTCTACGATTAACTACAGACACATTTACACACTCCAATAGCCAATGAGTGTGCAGGTACTTCCGTGGCGCACCTGGGAAAGCCACATCAAGAGCACGAGGAGAAGAAATCGCCAGCTTTCGTCGGCGGCCTCGAGGTCAGGGGAGAAGCGAACAAACTGCAGGTAGGCGGCGCGGCGCTTCCAAACGCTTCGAAGGGTTGTGGCGCAGAGTGATTTCCAATACTCTTGCGAAATCCAGGAAAAAGTTGGCTAAAACCGTACAAATTCTAGGTAAGCTACGAGAAGGATGTAAGAGCTATCATAAACTAACCTGGGGTTAATAAGCAGCCAAATGTAGACGTGCAGGTGGCAAAAGCTGGCCCAAATAATTCCCCCGAGGCGTTAGACGTAAGAATTCTAACATTAAACCAATTATTCGAACGTCAAGAAGGCATTTGCGCTTCCAGATCCTCCACAACTAAAAAATCCTAGCCAAACCAGTTGGTTTTTTGAAGCACTACGCCGTGGGACACCCAACTTGCCTGCCACGAATTTTCAATGAAAAGAACGAGAGAAACTAGCCACATGCCCATCAATTTAGGTTATCAAACACTTCCCAAAATTTTGGTAAGACGACCCACAAAAAATCACTGAAAGGGTTGGAGTGTTCTCATATAACATCATTGTAATTTTAAGCTATAAATTTGTTACAACAAAAGAACATAGGGTTGCCTACCTGGTCAGGCAAGATGTATTAAGTGTTTGAGGAAAATAAATGCTGGTAGTAGAATTTAGTTAATTATTGGAGGTATTGCCTGACTAACCACCAATTAATCGTAGCAAAATGCTTAAAATTAAAATACAACTGGTTAATTTTCACTAATGCATGCGAAACTACAAATTATCCGTAACACGCTGCACTCTGCTTTCTGCTTCCCGCAGCTCTAAAACTTGCCAAATCTTTTCAGCCCCTTTTTCGATTGCCCGCTAACGTTTATTTCAATAATTTAGTCCCCACCACCGTTATGGGTCAGAAATAAAAAACCTCGAGAACCCCGACTTGCGGCCCGATGCGATCTGTGATAGCGTTATCTCGGCGTGCTTAATTGACGAGCTACTATTCTCTTTGGGTAAGCCATCAAACCCACGGAAGAACAACGCTAAGACGGCCTCGCACCAGCTCAAGGTAACCTTGCTGCTCTAATAATTGTGCTTGCGGTAGCCAGCGAGTAAGCCTGGCTGTACGCGTTTATGTGCCTCAATTGATGGACTGCCGAAAGTAATCTGTTTCTAAATTGAGACTAGCCCGATATACCAGCGCGAAATATTTATATCATGGTCTGGACGCATCACTTTAATTACATAATTTAATCTGTAAAGTACGAGGCTTCCCCTCGCCGTAGATTTCACTTTAGCTACAAATTGTGATATTAATTGTTAGTTGTACCATGCTTTAGAAATTCCTGGGGCGGTTGCCCGCTTGTAATTTACAATTTTATATTAACGTCACTCCTCGGGAGCTTCCAGGAATTTCCCCTATTTTGGTGATTTGGTGTTTTAATTGGCCACCCCACTCTGTAAACAAGGATCCTTGGGGCATTTATATGCTTTTATATCGGCCCTAGAACTTTTACTTATATGTATTTTATTGTGTCCGGTTTTACGAGTGAATAAAACGAATTTGTTTCCCCCTGCACTTCATTGTTTGACTTCAGTTTTGCGCCGTTTTATTAAATCCACATTGTTCCAATTTAGCTGGAGCTTAATCTATCAATCACTGAATTAGGGGGTTTGGCTGTGTAAATTTTTTGTTATCCTTTAAATTGGTGGCTCCATCCCCCATCTAATAAACCCACGGCCGTCTTCGGCTGCAGCTGATCGGCGACCCCTAATTAGCGATTGGTAGTGACTCGCCTAGGCATTGGCTCAGTGAGGCAATTTGGTGCTTTGAATGCTGCTGTCGATTCGTTGAGCAATTAACTTAAGTATTATTCTACCACCGCCTTTTTTTGTGCTTATAAGGGATAACAAATTGTTCATCCGATTTGACCCATTCTTGAGAGGATTTTATATATTCAAGTTTCAGTAAAGTGACAACCTAGCTTCCTTCGGCTGGCGTTTATTTTTAGTGTGCAGTAAATGAAATTTTTTCCTGGAACAAGACGGCACAGCACACTGTTGACATGGAATGGAATACTAGATGGAGGCAATCGACTTACATAAAATTAAACTGGCGATTTATCATTGCTGTTATCGGAGAGTGCTCATGGAGAAAAGGCGTCTATAATGTGGCATTTCACATTCAAAGGTGACAATTGATAAAAAATTGTATTCACATCTCTCAATAATTTCAAAAACTACATGCGCGGACCGAGTTTCAAACTCGTCATCTTAATCTCATCAACCGTACAGTGTAAACATTACACCATACTCCACTGGCGACTGCTCCTTAAACGCGCAGGGGAGCTAGCCACCCAGGCATCATCAGTCTACGTGGTATTACAAAAAAGTAGCATATTTTATAATTGAAAATATGTTGTGTCATTAAAATTTTATCCTACTGTTACAATACAACAAGGTTTAAGTAACGAGATCCGGAGGTAGCTATTCTATACCGCTTAAAACATGTAAAACAAGATCCAAGAAGTAGGTCAATATAACAAGTTAAGTGTCAATTACCAGCGAGTGTGTTGGCACCGAGCCGCTGCCAGCTGTTAAGGGCGATTCCAAAATAGGACCCAAATTTATATAGAAAGTACCTGCGAAAATGCTGACGCCGCAGATCGAGCTATCATAGTTTCAATGTGAGACAAAGGCTAAACAACGTCGACCAACCAGCACTTAAACTGCTGGATTATCGTCTTAAGTATAAACACTGTGCTCTCGAAATGAAATACCATATGACATTAAAGACAACCAGCGCGCCTATAAAACAAATGTGCCAATATTTCATATTCAAAATGAATACCAGCGGGCAAGGACGTTCTAGTCAAATCTCCACGTTCAATTTTTTCCTGGGACTTGCACTACGGAACACTACCCAAATTTACCACAACTGGTCTCGGCACAGTGGTGAATAAATAAAACTTAATAATATACTTTTATCAACGATATTAATTAAAAATGGGGAGCCAAAACCGCACACAAGCTTTCGGCTTGGCTTCCCCAATAAAATGCAACAGTTGACACTCTAGGTCCCCATAGCAACATGTTCTACATTTTTTTTAGTAAGTCTTTACAATCTTTGATCTTTAACTTGTAAATGTTTTCTTAAATGTCATTCAGGAACACTCTAACTGCACTTTGGTTGCATTTTTTTTCACTTTTAGTTAAATAAACACCTATTCACAAGCTATTAGCACTTTCTTGTAGTCTTCTTTAATTTTCAGGTTGCTGTTCAAATACTCATTACATCATTGTGTCTCCTTATATTACTTAATAACCCTTTAGCTGCGTTATCGATTGTTAGAATTATGATATGAATACCAAAACACTACCTAAAACTTCTGTGACGCTTCGAAACACCTTTGTACTTAAGCGAATTCATTATCGTGCCTTGATGTTACACAATTAATTTTTCAGACATCACAAATTAGCTAAATTTGCCATACCGAGCACAAATATTGAATACAAGCTGAACGCAACCGTGACGATACCATTTCACTCAATTACTAACCTTTGTTATTTAATTTACAGTTGTTGCTAATTACGTCTTATGTAATTCTCAATGTGATTTATACTGTTGCAATAAATACAATACCACTTCTGGGCCTATTTAAACATTTCCTTAGTGTTCGTACGTTAGCAATGCAGCCAAAGTTGCTGTAAGCAGCATATCATTACATGTTTCTCCCACTTTTTGAGAATTAAAATTGCTATGTATGAATATTAATTCTTTAAATACGGTGGTTTGCATGCGTAGTCTTTCTAATTGTCATAAATTATTTTTTAACTTAAATCTCTCTTTAATTGGCCTGATTTAGCAACTTGAATTCCTATTAATAGCCAACACTAACTAACCTATTCTACGTGCGTCAGTTTTTTTACCACTACCATTAGATTAACGAAGTTTGTTTTCGAATGTTCTATTACACCATCATCTAGCATCTTTTGTAACGCATGTTTTACTTATTCGCGCTGTACAAAAGGAATTGGAGAAATTTTACTTTTAATACTTTTTGTTTCATCTACTACCAGTTTAGAACAACATTTAGTTGCTTGACCTGCTTTCTGATTTACTGTTTCAATGTTCTTTATTATTATTTCCATAATTCTGCTCTTATATTGTAAATAATCACTCCCTACCTGTTCAACATTCAGCATTCCATCTATGACTGTACAATTGTGTATTACTATAACGTCCTGAATATAATTACAGCTTTCCTTTTAATCATATCGTCTTTTGCACTATTTGCGTGGCAACAATTATTCTCTACGTCTCCAGCGCTATTGGCATGGCAACAATTATCGCCCCCAACTTTAATATTAGCATGGCAATAATTTATATTAGCTTGCCAGCTACTCTCGGTATCCAACCAAGGTTTAATTACATTCTTTATATGAATGCTTCTTTGCATCCCATCAATTTTTATACCCATTTGCTAAATTATATCAACCTCTATTACGAAATCCACATTTAAAGCAGAAACTATGAAAAAATCGGACATCATATTCATTCTATTCTGATCTTAATGAATAACATCTTACTTGTAGACATTGCAGACAATAATTCAATTTTATTTACTTTCACTATGTTTTCTTGTAAAGCGTTTAATTGATTATTATTTACTACTTCTTCTTTCACCAATAAAGCCATCGCCCCAATATCAATTAGTAACAAAATATTCTTGGTCCATAAATTAATTTAATAAAAGATAAACATGAGCCTTGAAGTTCATCTTCCCGTTCTTCTAATAAATATTACCCCGTTTTATCATTGGTGATGGCAAAGCTGGTGATACTAGTACCATTTACAAAAGTCAAAGGTTTTATTATCCCCCGAGGGTTCCTTGTGTACTTCAGCTATCTCTATTCTGTTCATGTCTTCGTTGTTATCGCCATTCCTGTTTCTTTCAACAAACATAGTATTTACATAAGGGCGACGTTGGTTTTCATTCTGGTCCATTTGTTGGCACCTCTTCTTGTTTCTTTCGTCTGTCCAGGGTCATCGTAATTAATTGAAATATGCTGCAGATTGCATGATTGTTAAGTTAGCTGTGGTACGGTGTTTTTGGCATTTTTATAGCGGCCTTCCACGATTCTGTTCGGAATCAACTATTTGCTTAGCAAAGGACGCATTCGAAAATCGCTTTTCGCCGTAATCTAGCAAGAGAGCACTGGACCCATTGGATTGGTGCTGGCTGACGGCTATTTACACAAATTGAAGTGTACAATAATTAGGACGCATAGATGCCTACCAAAATTCAGCTTTTTTTATTTACTTTTCATCAACTGGGTAATTCTTAGCTTGCCAAACTGACCCAGTACGCAGAAATTGCTTAGAATGTCACCTTCAAATGATCATGTTCTGCTTGAATTCTTGTATATCAGAACTGCTATATTTGTAGAACATCAAATGGATTTCGGCCAGGACTGGCACCAGCTGCTCATCCAACTACCTAAATTCAACCTGCTACCATAGGGGAGCTGTCGGCCATCCCGTCTGGCTTGTATTCCTTCGGATCTGTCTCTGAGGCATCAACTATGATTTGTTTGGTTTTTGGTCCCTTTGGAACATTGTCACAGCTTGAAAACGTTTCGCTTCACTTAAAAGGCTCACGCAGTTCGACGTAGCTGTCCAAATTTAACTTTAACGTAACCTTATGCCATCTCACGCAATACAAATTGATCTATTTCGTATGTTAGAAACATACTTTCTCCTTTTAAGATCACAGCCTACATAGCGGTGTTTATCAACCATATTTTGTATTGAATTCATATAAAATGTACATCTTTAAGCTTTTAATACTTTAACTCAAGTCTGATTGTTTGCGTACATCTCACGATGATTGTGTTTTTATAATGACACAACCTCTTGTATTACTATAATCATTTGAGACTAACCTTCTTGCTATTGTTTCTGCTTATTAGTTCAAATGAATTAAAAAGTCTTTCCTGCATTGCACATTTGTATGTACGAAATGCAAGGTCATCTTGTCCATAAAAATTTAGAAATTTTAGTTGCCAGGCTATGTATCAAGTAGTACTACGTTTAAATCACGAAAATATACAGTCTAAATAAACATTGGGTTACAGTAATTTCTTTTCTTGTCTTTATTTTCTTTATGGAAAATATTATGTGGTTTAGGGATCTACGTCAATAGTTGTACATCTTCTAGTTTGGACCGCTATCGAACCAGTGGCGCTCCCAGGCCACCCACCAAATCTTGCTCAGGCTGGACACAACACAATTCCTGAACCACCGTATACAGTCAATATAAAACCATGGCGAGAAGTATTATGTAGGTCATAGGTAATAAGGCATATAAATAAATGGAATCATTGTTTGTTTGAGACAAAAGCGAAGAAGCCCTAATTAAAGAGGTCGCCTTATGCATTCTTAGAAAGTACGTCTACAAATATTATTCGAGAACGCGACGTCTCTCATCACAGAGCCCTTTAAATGACAAACACATGTTTAACTACATAAAATCATAGTTTTCTCAAAAACATTTTTTTGCGCAAAGCTATTAGCGTCGATAACAATTTAGTTCCGTATACCGTCTTAACATACAATTGTATAGGTCGAGTGAAATCTAAAATTAAATGATGTGTTAAGCTAATCGCAGCCAGCAGAGGTAGTTGACTATAAACAAAGGCATTAGAAATTTAACAAAGTTTACGAGTGCGAGTGCATTCTTTGATTTTTAAGCACCTAGTGGTTTGGATGGAGCACGCATTTAATTCAGTGAATCTTATCGGTGAAATACAGCCACGACATGCAAAGATACAGAATCAATACAAAAAACATGATTTTGCGTTATCCACAAGCTACAGGTCGGACAGCGGCGCTGCGGCCTTAGGTACTTCTTGATGCAGGTCCCCAGGTTCACAATGCCGATGTGGAACGAGATACCGGATTGAAAGTTGAAGAGGACACGAAACAAGAAACCCAATAAAGTTTTGCCAACACACAAACAAGCGTCCACGTTCAATCAGCAGAGTTAAGCAACGTTCTTTCTGGTCAGACCTTGGATGGGAGCTCCACGGCTGCTTCTCTCGGCGCCACGTGATAACGGCTGTCACGAAAATAAGTTGGTACCGGATGTCATAATAACATCATGACTAGTCGTTAGTGGGGGTTGGAAGTCCCCATAAAATGTATAGCGACGCCTATAATTGACCTAACTCGGTCTTTGAACCAGCAGATAATAGTATTGTTGGTGAATTGGTGGTTAATAATAATTCAATTTCAGACAATATGCATTTACTTCAATTTAATCAAGAGGCTGTCAAAAAGAAGTTATTAAAACTGGACTGCAATAAATCTTGTGGTCCCGATGGTATTGCTCCCTTATTTATAAAAAGAATGCGCGCACGTTTTAGCCTATCCGCTAAGCATTATCTTTAACAATTCTTTGAAAAGAGGTGTCTTTCCTAGTTTTTGGAAATTAGCGTATATTACGCCAATTTACAAGTCTGGTGATAAGTCCTGCGTTAGCAATTACAGACCAATATCAAAGCTTTCAATATTTGGAAAATGTTTTGAAGCATTAGTTAATGAGCATCTCTTGCAGCACATATCATCTGTCATATCTGAGCAACAACATGGATTTATCCCAAATAGATCCACTACTACTAACCTTTTATGTTTTGTTAATGATCTTGCCGATGGTTTAAATAGAAAAACACAGATTGACACAATATACACAGATTTTTCAAAGGCTTTTGATAAAGTTAACCACAACATCCTAATTCGAAAATTAAGTCATTATAATATATATTAATCCTGCTATTAATTGGTTCATCTCTTATTTATCAGATAGGCAACAACTAGTTGTTATTAATGGTTTTAAGTCGAACTTAAAGATGGTTACTTCAGGAGTACCACAAGGATCTCTTTTAATATTCATTAATGATCTATGTGATAAGTTTACGAGCAACTACCTATTATATGCGGACGACCTAAAACTATATCGAAGCATTGATTCCATTTCTGACATCAAGCTTCTTCAGAGCGATCTCGATCAGCTCAGCGACTGGTGCTTTAAAAATAAACTATTTCTGAATCTTGACAAGTGTACTTTCATTCGATTCACAATTAACAAAAATATAATACAATCAAGTTATTCTATAAACAGCATAAGTTTGCAAAATGTTACGACTGTAAGAGATCTTGGAGTACTGCTTGATAATAAATTAACGTTTACTGCACATATTAACTCGACAGTTGCAAGAGCATATAAAATGCTTGGTTTTATTTTAAGAGTAACAAAAAATTTCGTGGATATTGAAGCTGTGAGGTTGCTATATTTTACTCATGTTCGTTCTATTTTAGAGTACGCCAGCGTAGTATGGTCACCCTGTTATGCTGTACATATTCAACGAATCGAATCTGTGCAGCACAAGTTCACGAAGTTTATTTGTTATCGAGCTAACATTGCCTACAACAATTATACCGACCGTTTAAACAGTTTAAACATGTGTAGATTAAAAGATCGAAGAATCTTGTTGGACTTTTCATGTCTTTACAAACTTCTTAATAACCATTATAATTCCAACCACTTAATCGGTCTTATTAATTTTAATGTTCCTCAACGTCATTTGCGCAATTCTCTTGTTTTTCGACCACAAATTTCTCGTATTAATACTCATAACTTTTCACCTTTAATAAGACTAACTAGAAACTATAATGAATATTTAAACAACATTGACTATTTTTCCTTGTCAATTTCAACATTTAAAAGTATCTGTAGAGCTAAAATCTCTGCTAGATTGTAGTTTCCTTCCTTAAAGTGCCGAGAGTCTCGCTGTACTCATTTTTAATTTTTCATTTTTAATTTTAGTGTTTATTTTCTATTAATTTTGTATATTACGCAGAAGGGGTCGAGAGGTTGATTGCATTATATTTTTGGAAGTTTCGTCTTTAGAATTAAAAGTTACAAGTGCAGTCAATTTTTCGGCAACATGCAGATGTACATGCTCATTCTAAATGTATTTTCTTTTGGCCAATCAGTAATTGGACTTTGTCTGTTGATTGGCCACGACTTTGTTAAATAAATAAATAAATAAATAACGGCGGTTGGCTGGGTACCAAAATAAAAAAAACCGAGGATTGCAATTTATACCGGCAGGTGGAAAAGAGATATAGAAAAATGCGTGCGTAGCTTGTTAAGAACACCGCAGGACATGTCTCAACATTTTAGGAAAATGAGAATAACATTAAAAGTAGCGCGCGTTGCTCAACCATCAACAAAAATTAACCAAAATGAAAATAGGCTATCGGTTCCACACACAAGCGCTCAAAAGAACGGCATTTTCATATTGGAAAGAAAATCCACAACAAATATTTTACGTTAGTTTTAAGTAGAGCAATTACGTAACGGCAAAGAAACAATTTGGGCCGTTAAAAGATCAAAGTGTTATCCAATTGTTGTGTGCTGAAGATTTGCATTCATTGCAGATTCTTTCGTGAATGCAGATGCATTATGATAACGCATGCGTTGCACTTAAATTCGTAAAAATTGTGCAGACAGTTTAAAAATTAACGGCAGAGTACGAAGTGTAAACCACTACCAGCTGCAGTTCATACTGCATCAACTGATAGCAGCAGGCGCGGGAGGTCTTTGTTACCGCACAAACATGACTTTAATACATAATCAGGAAATATACTGTCCTAACTCTGTTACGATGGCGGTAACAAAAAGGTTAGCCGGCTAGACTGCAGTGGAGATGAGCAGGTTTTTTACGACCTTTGAGTTAGGGCTATACTTTAGTAATGATAGGTAAAAGATGTTTAATAAAGGTGCGCCACCACATTCGGACTGGAGCAGGACAACAAAATCAACACAGGTAGTCCCACTCTGAAGGTGGAAATAAGTAGGCCCAACTTTCGACTTCTGCCTTAGCACAACTTGAGGTAGCAACTGGAACAGCTGATCGAACCTACCTTTGGTGGTATCAACTTACACTCATCTGATTTCCTGTACAAAACACAAAAAGCATGCAAACACCAGTGAAAAACGGTAAACAATTAACAATAAACTCTATTGAAACGAGGAAGTATGTATAGCAATGAACTTGAAAATGTTTACTGGTTACAGTTACAAATAATAGGCAAAATGGGTTAGTCAGGTTAAAGACGCAATGATTAAACTAACGCAAGTGACAAAACGACAACGACGTGGTTACATTTAAAACAGTATTAACGTTAAATTTTACCACAAAAACTTCTTTACCCGAGCGAAATTAGCAACAGTCACTCAAGTAGTGACCTGACAACAATATTTACTTAACTTTCATCGCAAAACAACTTATCAACAATGTTTACTTAAACTTTCAATGCAAAGCGACATAAGAATTCACCATAAAACGGTAGTAATTGTTTGACATCTTACACTTTAAACAGCAAAGTCATAGCTTGACGGAAATTCACTACAAGAAATTGCTGTAAATTTATGGGCTAACATTTACTTTGATAGAAAGTCAGATGTACTGGTTCCCATGGTTCTCATCCCCTGCAGGTCGCATCCCCAGGCCAGTGCCACGAATATAAGAAACTGAACAGAGTGGTCTTCAAGCAGACGTGACGATATAAATCACCGGAAGGGAAGAATGAAACACCCTACGACAGGTAGATGCGGTACGGTACTTGGTGACTTCGCTACGATAATGATTTAGCGCGTCCACGGGGGTTTCCACTTAATAAGCCGCCATTGGCGTAAATTAGGACGGAAAAGACCTTTGGCTAAACATTTCACGACACTAACTAGACTGACTTGATGACGGCTAACATACAGTTTCACTTTTTAACAATTTCGACTTACGACGGGGCCAAAGCTTCCCGGAATCGACAACGTCTTAACGACTCGAGAACCGGAGACTGATTGAAGCTCCGGTCAACGGCGCAGAAACGGAATGGGACCCCGCAAGCGTAACTTTACTCGATCCTGGTCTAGCTTAAGCAAAATGCTCAAAAAATTTCAAACTGATCCAACTAAATTTCGCTTACAAAGGAGATTCACAAGTAAGTCACTGCAATGCGTTAGCATATAAAATAAGCGGAAATAACTATCATATGGACTTACCTACAGGTTAAAACTAGTTATTCTTATTTGCTTGCGGAAAATTAAGTAAAACTGTTACACTTCTTCATAAGTACAAACAAGATAGATATCTAAAAAAAATATGACGTGGTCATAGTTGTGTTAAACTAGTGTAACAGTAAACAGTGGAGGTCCCTGTTAGATAATCCTAGGGCATTCAGAAAAATGTAGCACAATAAATATAGATACGTCTACGAGTATATGGGATGCATATTCTCTACTATATCCATAGAGATCTCGCTTATTTTAAAATATGCCCCTTGGGGTAAACGTAACTTAATCACGTATATGTAAGCAAATGTCTTAATCATAATCATTAACTGTAAATTATTCTTATCGTTGTTGCTAAAAATATTTATCTCTAAATGCCACTAACTTTCCCTAACTCACTAAAAAAAACAATTATTATATTTAAAGGTCGACTTTCTTTTGACCGTTCAAGCGAGTAGCTGTAATAATGATGTTTGTTTTTTTTTCGTTCCTGCTCCCTACTATTTTTATTTTTAACACTACGTATTATTTAGCTTGGTTCGGAGTATAGTATTTTTCTTCTTCTTCTTTTGGTGGGGCTTGTTGTAAGCTACCCTGAGACCTATTCGTCCATTGTGCTCCCACCTAATTTGTTATGGGTCTCGTTCGAAGAAGCTGGTTTCCAACGCGAAGAAAAGAATCCTATCCATAGGAACGTCTCTTATCGCCTGGGGTTCCACCAGGCCGGCTCCGAAATGTTTATGTCTCAGTGTTAGGAAAGCTACACATTGACATAGAATATGAGTTGAGGTTTCTTCTTCCAACTGGCACTTTCTGCAGGTGGCATCATTTACGATTCCAATTGTGAATAAGTGCTTCTGTAGGCGACCGTGTCCTGTTGGTAGACCAGCCACGATCTTAATATTTTTCCTGCTCAGTGACAGGAGAGTAAAGGTGTTGGCAGGCGACATTTCCCCGATGAGGGGTTTTGCCTGACGTAGCCTTGGTATCAAGGCCCAGTTGGCACTGGATTGGTTACTTAGCAGTGCTCAACTCGTTTCTTTGCAGTGGCACGAGCCGATGAGTGGCTCTTGAAAACCTCTTCTGGCTAGAGCATCAGCTTCTTCGTTACCCTCTATTTTACTGTGGCCTGGTACCCATAGTCGTTTGACCCAGTTTTTTGTACCGAGACTAGTCAGTGTCTGGCAACATTCCAGGACCAACCTGGAGTTAATTCTGGGCGAACTCAATGCTCTTAGTGCGGCCCGACTGTTTGTGCAGATGTAGATATGCAGATTGGAATAATCTCTTTGAAGGATCTCCTGAGCACAGGTAAGGATGGCAAATACCTCCGCCTGGAATACAGTGGCATATTTTCCTACGGCAACGGTGAGTCTCACTCTCGGCCTATAGCCGTAGATGCAAGCACCAGATCCCCCCGCCATTGTGGAGCCGTCTGTGTACCAGACAAGTCCCCTTGGAGTGAGGAGACGCTGTTGCTGACGCCAATCGTTCCTATCAGGAATGACTACCTAAAATGCTTTGTAGAACATGTAAAGCGGAGCCATGGAATCGCTTCTTGTGAGAAGTTCTGAAACCTTCTCAAAGTGTTGGATGATCCCCGAGTGCCCCACTTGTTCTCCTTTTATGGCCCACATCTGACCACAGTAGTGAGGGCTTCCTGCATGGTCTCACTTACTGTGCCACCACACTTTCTAATTGTTAATATTGCAAGGTCATCAGCGTAACGTAGCACAAAGATGCTTGTTGCAGAGAGCTCCCTTAGTAGCCCGTCCACGACCAGACACTATAATATTGGAGACAAGGCTCCACCCTGAGAACAGCTCCTAGTGACCGTCGCTATAATGCAGAGCTCGTCTGTTGAAACGATTACCTCTCGGACCGACAGCATAAAACCGATCCATCTTATCAACTAGGGTTCGATCCCGTGCCTTTCGGCCGCTACACAGATAGAATCAAAGGAGGTGTTATCAAATGCCCCTTCTATGTCTAGAAATGGACCGAGCGAAAGCTCTTTGTGGTGCAAGGATTTCTCTATCTTGGAGACGATCGCATGGAGTGCCGTCTCAACTGACTTGCCTTGTTGGTAGGCGTGTTGTGATGGGTGCAGCGAAAAACCCACCAATGCTCCATCCTTAATATACTTTTCAATCAGTCTTTCCTGTAATTTTAGCAGGAAAGAAGTCAGGCTGATAGGTCTGAAGTCCTTTGCGGTATCATGCATTGCATGTCCCGCTTTGGGTAGGAAAATTACTTTGACCGTTCTCCAGGGCACATAAATGTGTCCTAGGGCCGGGCTAGTACCTGCAATACATGCTGTAGCAGAGCCGGAAAAAATCCGTCAGGACCAGCATTCTTATATGGTTCAAAGGTGAACAGTGCCCACTTCAAACGATCTAGACTAACTACCTTTGAGGCCGTCCTCCAGTCCATTGCAGTGTGCGCGATGCGTGGAGGCTTTTCACGTAGGACTTCTTGTACAAAACTGGAGCCGGGCATGTGAACATCAATGAAATGCTTGAGAGCGTCCTTTCTGGTATCAGTGAAGTTACCCGATAGGAGCCTCAGCATCCCCAGCCTGGAACCTAGAGTTTTGGAAAACACCTTTTGCAGTCTAACTGCTTCTGGTAGGCCTTCAATACTTTCGCAGAGGGCCCGCTAGGTTTTTCTTTTTCTTCTGGGTATGCAGCTTTTGTATGACCGTAGGGATAATTTGTAATTGTCCCAGTTCAGTTAAGAGTTATTAAGTCTGGCTCTATTGAAGAGCCTGTGAGTTTCTTTGCGGAGGGACTAAAGTTTGGGGTTCCACCATGGAGTCCTTTTACCTTCGCTGCATCGCTTAACAGGAAAATTGGTCTCGTATGACTTTATGATAGAGCTGTGTACAAGATCAACGCTCTCTTCTTGCTCGTCAGAATTTTTTGGGATGATTCTAACCTATTTCGGAGGTCCTGTTTATAGCCCTCTCAATTGGTTGCTCTGGGATTTCTAAATATATTTCAAGCTGGCGGCCGCTTTAGATTTAGATTGAAAGTGATATGATGGTGATCTGCAAAAGAGGATTCTATCGATACCTGCCAGTCTTTAACAAACAGAGCGACCGAAGCGGTTCCCACTGTTATGTCGATGACTTCTTTCCTTCTGAGGTAAATTATTCGTGTCACAGTAACTTACCAGTCCCTGAAACTTTGGGGTAGGTGGCAGTTCCTGTGCATCGTAAGAGAAGCAGGCAGAACTTGAAACAGAGCTCCTCCTGCTGTTGCCATCTAGAAGACCAGTTTTGACTGTCACTAGATTCCTGGAACAGAAATTGGGTAATATATGTATATCGATTAGTCCCGAAGAGTATATGCAAACTCTCGGTATAACCGCATTTGTGCAATAAAACATAACCGCTATTGAGACATAGCCCCTGGACAGAGCCATGTCGTACCCATGGTTCCTGAATAAGTGCTATATTAATATCATCATCTATAAGCCTCATTTGCAGATCATAGGAGGCTGCTATACTGTGTTGCAGGTTGATTTGTAGGAGATGGATACTGTTCATTAAGAGAAAAGCGTCCACTCCTACTCCTGCACCTCCGCCGCATCCTCTGCCTCCTTAGCAGAGTCAGACACTTCCATGCCTTCAAGCTCTGCTATGGGCGCCCCACCATGCCCAGATATGCCTTCATGCCGAGTTTCTTCAGAACCGACACGGAGAGCCCGTCCACGCCAAGAACAAGCCTGAGCCTTTTGGACTCGATCTGTCCGGCATGCCGAATCCTTCAGAGATCGGTCCGAAGCCCCGGATTCTGACGTTTTAACCTTTTTAAGATAGTAGCCTCGTCCTCAGGTACTCTCGGTATCCAGGCTACCATCTTACTCAGCCTGGGGACCTAATCGCCCTCTAAAAAAGCGAGTTTGACTCCTGTACTCGTGCTGATCTTACCGACGGCTTCTCTTAGCCAGGTCTTGGAGAAGGCATCTGAACATGTGACCAAAATGATTCTTTGTTCCGTCATTGTAAAGTCGTATTTTGGGAGGGGCCCTTATCTGGGAGCCCGTCGATATATTTGCCGAGGATGAGTTGAATTTCCTCGGCAAGCACCACAGTGATTTGCGGCTTTCTGTGCACTAGGAGGTATCTCTTTCTCTGGGCGGCCTCGCTTGGAGCCCCCAACAGAGAGTGTGACCTTCTCCGTGGCACTAGGTTGGTCTGTGACAGTAGTGCCTCTAGTAAAAAGCTCCTGCTCTGTGCCAGAACCTGTAGAGGGGCCTGGTTGGTCACTACGGTTTCTCTTAGTAAGAGGCCCTTTTTGTGATGCAGTTTTGGCTTATGAGGAAGGCCCAGAAACGGTTCCATCCATTTTGGGTAGTACAGGAGGGGCTCCAGTAGAGGAGCACCCTCCTGAGGATGTCAGAGTAGGACCTGGAGCAGATCCCTCCTCTGAAAGAGTATTAGGGTTATTAATAATGTCTTCCATGATTAATCCCACGAGTAGTCAGGAAATGGGGCCCGCTCCTGCAGAACCTGTTGCAGGAGTAAGGCTAAAGGACCATGCAAGGGCGCCAGGTATTCCATAGGCTTCGCTCGAGGCACTGTAACCCTGTGCCGTCCAGTTCTCGGCAGGATAGTTTCCACCTTAGCTTGGGGTTAGTTTATCGACTTCCCGGTCTAGATCCGAAAGGTTTAGTTTAAACAGGGCCACCGCGGAAAGGATGCAATCTCAGATCACATAGTCTAGGACTACCCAACGGTCTCGAAACAATGGAAGCGGAAAGTGCAATACTTCCAGAGCTTCCTTGTTAGCTGCCTTTCGCCAGGGGACATAATTTATTGTTAGCCCTGATGTCCGATAGCCCACGCGACCCCGAGTATAGTATTAGATTTACTTCTAAAAGTTTATCTGGCGGCTGAGGACTTAGTGGCAGATCACTTTTATGGTATTCATCTTCTCTCTCATTTCTCTACACAACTGAACTCCTTAATGAAAGCAATATTTGCTGCTGCTCTTCGTAAATTGACATGTCTGAGAGTAAAAAAATAATTGACTTGTTTTTTGGGTTTCACTCATAATAAAAGCATTAAAAAAGTGTGTATAACTGCCGCCATGTGTCTGCGTACATAATTATCACAGTATAGATATATTTTCTCAAGCCAAAAATTAAGTTAGAAAAACATTAAAGGAAGAAATTAAACAATACTTGAGGACTTGTGCAAGATGGAAACGAGTGGCTCCTTCTGAAAGAATTTCTTATTCGGAATAGGATAGAGCGATTCCCAAAGTGGGCGATACCGCCCCTTGGGGGGCGCTGGAACGATCCAGGGGGCGATAGTAGCCTCGGGTGCATTTGGAGGGCGGTGAATAAAAATAAGGGGGCGGTGAAAGGTTAAAGAAGGAAGAGAAGATAAAGAGATTTGGAAAAACCTGTCGTACATATTTCATCTGTTGTGTAACATAGTGTAACATTTTTTACCAAATAAACACACAAAATGCAAGTTACAGATCTATTTATCCCATAAAGACTATTTACCATTAGATATTAAATGTTTTTATTCTTCTTCATACTATTTGCCACTTTATTTATTCAGTCTGTTTATTAAAATTCGTTTATTCTCCGTTTTTTTAATTTTACTATATCACATCTTTTAATACACCATCGAGAAGGTAAATACCATTACAATAAAGAGTATATATTATTCAAATTTGCTTTTACTCAAAATACAGGTTAGAAATAGAGAAACAAATTAGTTATTTTAAAAATATCGTTTTCTCTAGCAATAATAATAATTTATACCAAATTTCTATATATTATTTATTATAACATTTCATAATCGACTTTTTCAGATAATTATTTGAGTTGGGCTTTCACTTTAGTTATTCCGATTGTCAGTTAATACAAATTAAAATCTAAGCTCTGATGTTACCAAACAACTATCCCAACTAAATCAACTTATATGCTCGAACCTGTTTAATAAACTATTCACAATTTAACAGTAACTGTATCTAATGTATTATTCATTAAACAATTCTCAAATATTTATGTTGTACTTTTAATGTATAAATCCCCCCTTGTACTTTTTAATTGCTAATTAATTTATTCTTTCAAAATAATTTCCTACCTAGAAATACTCTTAGAGATAATTATCAGTCTCAAGAAGCTACCACTACAATATCTTTCTGTTTGTTCGCTTAAAGAATGTAGATTTTCAGGGGGCGCTGAGTAATTTTTTTTCTGTAAAGGGGGCGATAAGCCAAATAAGTTTGGGAACCACTGGGATAGACTAAATAATTGATTACTCTCATAGAATTACCTACATCTCATATATAGTTACGAAGCTGACTTGTTTAGCATCCCTAGGCAGATTCACACAAATTAATTTCCGTTTTTTATTACAACGGCGAAGACGAGCTGATCGCTAGTCCTCGCGGATTAAGAAAGTTATTTTATTCGAATAAAACTAGAATCATTACAGAACAATACATTATGCAATAGAAGCACTTTTTATGTTAAAATCGTTATTTTCATATTTGCAACTAATGTTTAAATTTTTGGATAATTTGTTGTGGTTTTAGTTTAATTGCTTTAGTTGCTCACAGTTGATCAAAAAATCCGTGTTACTAAACTGGAAGGTTCATATATTTATATTGCAGCAAAACTGAAACTATATGTCAGAGCTTAGGGGTAGTTCAGGGCGTGACCACTTATAGTTTACACATAAAAAACAATAAGGGTTGGAACGGTAATGATCCGGCGCCTGCAACTTCGTCCAACACCTTTGCTTTTCTATACGAGAATGCCTTGATCTCGGCAAAGCTCCTTATTCCCAGATTGTTTGGGGCTGCAGGCGCCGTTTCATTCAATAGGAAATTGCCTATCGCGTTTCTTCTATAAACTCATTAAATAAAACAGTTCAAACGAACCATAACATAACTACAAAACATAACTCATAGGCGGAGACATTAGTCCAAATATCTTCGGCGCCGACACGGCAACCAATAAACTGTGCTAATATGATTTAATGTGTAAACTATAAGTGGTCACGCCCTGAACTCCCCTAAGCTCTGACATCAGAAGTGGAATTTACCCTGTGTAAAATCGCGATGGTGTTACGACCAAAAGATGCCAAAGAAATGTGTACCGTGCTGCAGGGGAGATTGACCAAACGTTCAGCGAAATTTCCGTTTGGTCATCATAGTAGACTGAAACGCCGAACTTTGTCACAGTCTCCATGTACAGAAAGGAAAACAACTTTCCATGGAAAATGCCAGAAATGTGGAAGTGTGGGACATCGTGAATGAAGGGTGGTGCTCCCGAGAGGCGAGTGTGAAAATAGCAACTTGCTGGAAGGACAGCTGAAACTGAAAACCGGTGAGACCTTTCCTTTTGTTTAATTCAGGTTCAAATTGCTCCTCGATTAAAGAGACTGTAGCAAACCATTTTTTATGGAAAACGGTTAAACAATGTAGCTTGTTTAAACGGCATTGTTTGCGGATCATTTATGTGTACCAAGCAAATCTCGAGTGTCGTAGAAAGTCAGGGACTATTTATAGAGGTTTTATTTTGTATTGTGCCGAATAAGTTCATATCTACAAAATGGGAATTAAAAGATAAAACCGGAAGTTGAATGCTTAGCCGATCTTTTTAAATACGTTAAACTGTACGTCCTAGAGCTCATAAAACAGTTGCTCGTGTAAATTCAAAGACGGGGAGTATCAGATTTCATAGAGCCGGCTCGGAGTCTGCATATCATTTGTATTGAAACTTTAGCGGTTGTTAATGCTACAGGCATTTCTTGGAAAATGCATTGTACGGCCTCCAGGCAAAGGTATGTTATGGTCTGCAAGTTTTTGGGTTCGATGTCGTTTATCGCGATTAAAAACGCATAAACATGCTGCTTGTTTCTCGCAACACATCATATGTTACGTATCCACCGATATTGGCTTCCGGAAATAAACAAAACAATTGCCACTACGCTCAAATGAAATCGACGCTGACCTGCCAAAACATGGGGTATTAAAAATCACATTCTCTCATAGAAGTCAAAGAAACCATTGATGATGATTTGGACCGTCGTTAATCACGTTCATACCGATTTGAAACATTTGGGTTGGATAAAAACGCTTGAGAAAATTTACTACCTTTATTGGTTCCCAAAAATGTCAAGAACTGTTCATAAATTTGTCGATAATTGTTTGATAAGTAATACATCTAAAAATAAATCAGGAAAAGCTCAAATTCAGATGCATTCCCTACCAAAAATTGTTTCGGCCGTGGAACACTGTACATATTGATATTTCTGGAAAAGTAACAGGAAAAGAATACGTTTTTGTTACAATTGTCTCCGTTACAAAGTTCATTGATCTGCCACATCAATTCATTCGCGACGGAAAGCGCTGTAAATTGTTTAAAAGAATACGCTTACCTTTTTGGAGCTCCTTGTAGAATTATTTGTGATCAAGATGACTGCTCACAAGTTCTGAACTTCTTAACTTTTGTTCCAATTACAACATAGAAGTACATTTTATTGCTCATGGCGGTAGTCGTGATCAAGTAGAACATAGTTTAGGTGAGGTCCGGTTTAGCCCTTGTTTGATGTTCCAATAACATGCTTAGAGTTACACAAAAATTTGTTATTTTATTGACGATGACGAGCATACGAATTTGGCTGAAATTAGACACGTTTGCTAGTGAAAATATTGAGCGTTGAGGCGCTTAGCACAACATAACGCAGTCCGTAAGAATGTTGGAAAGGCACAACTAACGCCATTTGTGATTGGTGATTTTGTATTCAGTAAAAATAACAAACAAATGCTATCAATCTTGACCGCCGGTACCGAGGTTCCTTCAACATTTAAGTTTGCTTACGATCAGTTAATTGGTGTCCCCTAGGGACAAGGCAAAATTTTAGTTGACTCGGAGGAAGATGGCTCTGTGTTGGCGGAGAAAATGATCTTTGTTCGAATTATGTAGAAATGAATTGTCATTATTTTTATTAGATTATGACAAGGTATAAAACTTGGTCAGATGAAGTGTTTGACTCGATCCTGACTAGATATGTAACTTGGTCAGATGTGTTATTATGAGTCGATCCAGATTCTGAGTGTAATCGGAAGGTGTCGAGCCCGATTAAGAATTTAATCGGAAGTTGTTGAGCCCGATTAGAAGTTTAATCGGAAGACCGGTTTGGTGGTTGAGCTCGATTAGGAGTTAATCGGAAGACCTGTTTGGTAGTTTGTTGAGCCCGATTAAGAGTGTAATCGGAAGACCTGTTTGGTAGTTAGTCGAGCCCGATTAAGAGTGTAATCGGAAGACCGGTAGTTGATCCCGATTAACAGTTTAATTGGAAGACCTGTTTGGTAGTTAGTTGATCCCGATTAACAGTTTAATCGGAAGACCTGTGTGTAGTAGTTGATCCCGATTAGTTGAATATCGGAAGTTGAGCTTGATAGTAACAGTCGAATAGTGTACTTTATTTGAAAGAGGATTCTGGTATGCACTACCTGAAGAGCTTGATTTGTTTTCTTCAAAATTGTGAAAGTCGATGATTGATTTGTTGTTTATTTGTTGATCAGGATGAACGAGCGGTTAAGTAACTGATTTATTTTCATACAGTTGAATGACTTTAGTGCCAGTGGACGTGCACGTGTCAGAATAGCCGTGTCGGAGCCGAAGATATTTGGACTAATGTCTCCGCCTATGAGTTATGTTATGGTTCGTTTGAACTGTTTTATTTAATGAGTTCATAGAAGGAACGCGACAGGCAATTTCCTATTGAATGAAACGGCGCCGGATCATTACCGTTCCAACCCTTATTATTAGTTATATTCGCTTCACCATTGCTGGCTATTTATTAGTTATTTTAGTGCTCAACCAATAAACTGTGCTAATATGATTTAATGTGTAAACTATAAGTGGTCACGCCCTGAACTACCCCTAAGCTCTGACATATATTTATGCATTCTTTGATTTGTATTGTATTGTATTGTAATAGCTATATATGAAACCAGTTGGAAATGCCTCATTCTGTGTAACGATTGGAATTTTTTTCAGAACGTGTTCTATGCAAGACTTTTTTCTAATTCTGGGAAAAATAGTTCTTAAACTTTGAACTGATGAAATTATAAATGTTATGTCAAATAAATGTCAAGTATTGAAGATCAAATAGGTACCTTGGGTTTTTCCTATGCCAATTTAATGTACTTTTCATCACTGGTTGTAAAATATTTTAATTTTATGACTAGGCCTGGAAATTATGCAAAGCAATGTAATATCGAAAACAATTTGGCTTCCCCAATAAATAATTGTTAATTTGTGAATTAATACCCTTTTCTCAGTTTACTGAGTTTTAACATTTGATTTATATCGTGTGGGTATGCTGTATTGCAGTGCATTGATTCGTAGCACATATGTAGAAGCTTGAAAAAGTGTTTGATCTGTGCATCGAGTGTTAGCTGGTATTTCGGTAGCAGTTTTGAACATCATAGCAAATTAATTGGAGCTCCTGGAAGGTGTAGGTAGGCACTGGCCTTCATAGAAAGCAGTGGGGCCCTATGTGTGGGCGACGGCGGGAAATGGAAGCAGTTTTCTGTGCAATTGCCACTACAGGAACCATTCTGCGCCGGCATTTAGCGGCTTGGATCGGCAAACCAACGGAGAAAGACAGGACCAAGCATCGTGCAACTTGCTAGGAACTCGAGTTAAGCCCTGATTTCCGTTCCAAAAGTAACAGAAAAGTCCGCAAACTTTAGTCTAAAAGATTGAATTTAGTGAATTTCTTCTGAGTGTGTTTTGCTTGCGGTAATTGTTATCACCTAGGCAAAGCTTTCACAGATAACTGTAGAGTACAACGATTTTTTTTATTGTTTCCTCGGAACGCCATCTTTAAATAAATTTTCCCTTTAGTTAAATAATATCCTATATGGTGGCTATTATTTAAATCACCATTGTACAAAGTTTTTATTTTTAAATGATTAAAAATCCAGTTATAAAATCTACATTATTCTTGTAAGTTACAATAGGTTTGTTAAAATAAAAGACTTCACAATAAATATTACTAAAGTCAAAACTTTTTTTACTATTAATTTTCTCAAGTAAATTGACGTTATTAAAAATAACTGATGAAAAATACTATAAGATGCCGTGAAAGGGTTTAAGTTGATAAAATATAAAATGGACTTAGGACAAGTAATCAAACGAGAGAGCAAAAGAGAAACAAGGCCAGAGATCCATTTTGAAAGCGTGGGTGTTTCTGTTCAAATTCGTCTAAAGTAATTATTATTATACGGGTGCCACTGGATTTGAATTCTCCCGAGAGAAAATCGGCATGCCCTAATCCGGAAGGAAACGACCTCGGCAAGAAGAATGTCGTTAATATTGGCGCAGCAGCTTACTCATAAAATCACCTGCATGTAGAGGTACGGAGTACATGTAAACAAATTTACAAACAATAACGTATATTGTATTCAAACAAGACCACACGGTAATTTCATTGCTATTTTAAAAAAAGTGACACTAAAGTAAAACTACATTTTATCAAACTTTTTAAGTTGGTCAGTATCCGATCGAGATCCACTTGCAAGGGAGGTTCTGAGTAAAGCCTTTTACAGATTTTTGTATTGTGGTTTCCTAAATAGGGCCAATTCACATTAGTGGGTATGGTTGATTTTTATTCTTTTCTCCATTTTGATGCTTTGGACGGACCAGGTTGATTTATTTGTACTTATGTAGGGCTTGTCTGAGCGTCGTCTCCCTCTTCTGTAGGCACCCCTTCAGAATGATCTTCTTAATAACTAATCAATAACGAGTAGAATTTCGCGTGACAAATAAGCATTTAAGCAATCTTAAGAAATACACTCTCATTCACACAAAATTAATTCTAAAGCTATTAACAGCTAAGTTGCCAATTTACAAAACTTTTTTGTTTTTCCAGGAAAAAATATCTATTACCTTGCCTATCAACAAACTTTCACTTCTATTTTTCTCGTACCTCCGATGTAAATTTTGAATTTTCACTTTACATGCAATGCCATAAGGTGATGTAAATTATTGCATAATACAGAGTAGTGTATACTTTTTGTCTTTCTATTTATTGTATACGCCTAGAACATTTATCGTGAGCAAATACAATTTACATTGTAAAAGAAATAAGTTATACAATCTGGTAATTATTGCTTAGAAACTAATAATTATATATCGATATATACATTTTGTAATTAGTGTGATTGGCTGAACATTTATTACGATAAAGGATTTGTTGAATCGGTTTTAGATTATTTTTGTGCTAGCGAAGCTTCATGGCGGGTATTATAAAGACGGCGATAAAAATTCCACGCCATCATAATTTATTTGTTTCCAGTTAAGATAATTTACACTGACCAGAAGAGGTATAAAATATTCTCTTCCTGGATATTCGTTCACCTCCCATTAAAAGAGCTTTATTACCACCTATAAAACACCCACGCCTAGAAGCATATGTCTCACACAGCTTTACTGGAAACTGTCAATGGTTTCAGTTAAGCGATGGTTTAAAGAGTTCCAGCTTTTTGATTACTAATGAATTGACATTGTCAATCACGCTCAAAAAGTAAGCTCTTTTAACAGAATGTACAATTTTGTGGAAGACATTGTCAAGCTTATATTGTTTCGAACGAAACCACAATAAAATATATTCGAAATGTAGGTACTTCGTTTTATATTAATATCAAAATAAACTTTTCTTCAAAATAAATTTGAATAATAGCTGCTTGAATTTGAACCAGAGTGAGGTTCATGTATGCTGTACTTAACCGTCAGTTGAGATTTTAATTAAGGCATAATTTGGAATTAGTGTGCACGAGTATAAGCTTATAAATGAAGACATTAAATCTGAGAAACACATTTGTTAACGCACAAAAATTTCTAGTCACTTCTAAATGGTTAATATATTCAGATTTACTAATATTTGGTTTTCCGAATGACAACGGTATCAGTCCCCTCGCCGTTTGATTTAACGCGGAGTCTTAATTAGGCATTTAATTGCTAGTACAGAATTTCAAGATTTCCTTCGTCTTCTACGCCTCGTAATTTGCAGGTCTGTCGTCGTGTTCAATTGCACATGACGCCTACTTCAACATTGTGGAAGTGAAGTAACAAGTACTGAAATTGTTTGCGCTACCTAGTTTCTCTATTCATGTAATATGCCAACATACAACTAGCATAATATTTCGAAGATGCATTTTTAAACTCTCGGAGTTGGTAAATAAATGTAAAATACCTACATTTCTCATAACTGCACTGAAGGAAAATAATGATTCATGCAGATCTGTTTCTTAAAAACCAGAAATGTCTAGAAAATGGGAGTTTAAAATTAATCTTATTCCAATGTCTAGATAAATTTTAAGTATAATTGCATTTCTGGATTTCACTTTTGGTTCTTAAACGCGCATTACAGGACAACAACGTAAGAATTTTCTATGGTGAACTATTCATATTTCATTTTTGTTAGCTTAACAAACGATTTGTTGTCGATCTTTTGAGAAATAACCTTATATACTGACCTCCAAAAACTTACTTAGCTAAAGTAAACTACCATATGTGTATAAACTAAATTTTATATAGGTCCTTACAGTGTTGTTATAGTTATTGAAGAATATTAAATTAATGGTAGATACCTTTTCGTCGTTGGAACTAATAGTTTTATTTTCTTGAACATGATTTAAGTCAACTATGCATTTTATTAGCTCTACAGGTAAAAGACTGGAAAGCAAAACTAAAATTAGAAATATCATAAAGTTGTTAATTGGTTTCCATAAATATTCACAACCTGTTACATTAATAAGTTTAAGTAAACAAAAATCATTAACATGGAGCACGGCAGTATCATCGGCATAGGTGGCTACCACAATTTTCGTTGTGAACAAAAGATCTGCAGTGTGCAATTTGTATAACACAGGTCCTAGGATACTACCCTGTAGGATCCCTGCTCGTATTGAGTAAATGAGTAACAGTTGCTCTAGATATTTGACCTGATTTTGATATTTTATAGTAAACTGGCAATTCCTTTTTGATGCTGTATAGCAAACATTGTCAAAGGCTTGGCTACGTCTAGAAAACTGCGAACAATATTCGCTTAAGCTGTTGATGGTGATTGATTTTTGTTTCTATTCGGTGAACCTGCTCTGAAATGGCATTCCCTTATCTAAAACCAAACTGGTAATCTAGTATGATGTTTTTTCCACAAGAGTTGGTCTTATTTTTTTTTAAACTAGCTTCTCCAATATCTTCGCTATAACTGGAAGGAGATTGATTCTTCTTTCTCTGCTTCTGTCTCTTATTTTAGGTCATTGACCTGTTTAAATCCACAAAGATGTGATTTTAGGAGCCCTTTTTGTCTTTAAGCTAGGTAGGTGGCTAGCCATGCCCATCGAAATCGAGGAAGAGCTCTCTTGTTAGAGGTTAACGACTACCACAGATGTTAGCGTGGTAACCGAAAAGCGTACGATTTTTACTTACTTACTTAATTAATCCAAAAGTCTTTTTACCCTTGGGTGTGTAAGGCCGTGGTTGGGTGGGTTAAAGGGGATGCGATATGTTCTTGTTGTTTTTCTCCATGCCTCTTTTCATTCCTTTCTGTTTTGCACCCTACCCCTTATTTCGCTCCACTCTATGTTTTTTAACTGCTGCTCCTCTGACTTCTTCATTCCATGTTCTCCTGGGCCTTGCTTTCGTTTTATTTATATATGTTCATGCCTCCCATACCCTTCTTACGGTCTTATCCTCTCTCATTCTCCCTACTTACCATTGTTGTGAGGAAGAAGCCAATCTTGTAATAACGTTGAATATGTAAGTGACCATTCTGAAGCCTTTCTCAGGTAGTTCTTTCAGAATTTTGAGAGTGATTAAATCTTGACCAAGGGCTTTATTTAACTTTAAAGTTGTTATAGGTGTAGTAATTTTCGCAACTTTAAACGATTTTATAGCCTGCGTTGCTTTGACGTTTCCTTCAACAAATTCGTAAATTTGTCTTTCTTTTCTGGAGAGCAGGTTTGAGGAACTAGTTACAATACTTGCATTAAATGATTGGGAAATGCCTTCTCGTTGAGAATTTTTCCCCAATTACCATTTGCTAATGTAATAGGTAAAATTGTTACTTGTAGTCATTTTAACTTTCCGGTGGCTCTCCATAATGAATAATTTGTGTCTTCTGTAAAGGTAAGGCTAGATCAATATTCCTGTATTGTCTGCTTTTTAAGGTGATACAAGAGATATTTCAGTTCACGACTTGCTTAATATTATAAAGCAACGTTTATAAGTTTAAATTTGTCTCGGGGATGTTTTGTATTTTGCCAATTCTTTCTGAGTCTTCTTTTATCGGTTATATTTCGTTTAATTGATATAGGACAGCCTTCGATATCGCTCTGCTTTTCCTGGTTTGGGGTAGCAGCCCGAGCAGAAGTTTGTATGGCCTGAATTAGAAGCTTTTTATGTTTTCTAGGCACTTGTCCTGAAAATTATGCATTACTGTTCAATTTTTAAGCCGCAGTATTTTTTTACATGACTATTTTGGATTTATTTTCTTTACAGGGCTATTTTCGAAAATTGACGTTCTGATTTGTTTGAAATATTTTTTGACTGTGGTTGCTAAGCAAATCAACTACAAATATTTTTAACAAGATATAATGCTTGTTTGTTTGTATAAAATTTTGGAAGTACAGCTGTTTGAGGTAATATATTAATATTAGGAGAAAAAATCAGCTAAAGAATTTTTTAATTTAAAAGTTACTTGGTTTTTTTTTAAACAACTAATATTATTCAAAAAGCACAAGTATTAGTCAAACACAAAAATGTAAAGTAATGGTTTAATATGTAACGTTTCACTGTATTTTAACAGCTTCTTCAGACAATTTAAAATTTTAAAATAAAATGAGTAATTTTAGTAATTAACAAGTAATATTTCAGTACTTTGAAAGTATTCATAGATAGTGAAAGAAATCTCCTCAGTATGAACTTTTTATAAAGAATTTGTTTAATGTTTTTTTTTTTTGAGATTTAAAACAAGGATAAAGATCTTGTTAAATAGAATTGAACACATTAAAAGGAAATTTTAATTATCTTTGAGAGAAATAAAGAAAATTTCAATAAGGGACAGGTAACAAGGACAAGGTTAAATCTCAAAAAAAAAAAAAAAACATTAAACAAATTCTTTATAAAAAGTTCATACTGAGGAGATTTCTTTCACTATCTATGAATACTTTCAAAGTACTGAAATATTACTTGTTAATTACTAAAATTACTCATTTTATTTTAAAATTTTAAATTGTCTGAAGAAGCTGTTAAAATACAGTGAAACGTTACATATTAAACCATTACTTTACATTTTTGTGTTTGACTAATACTTGTGCTTTTTGAATAATATTAGTTGTTTAAAAAAAAACCAAGTAACTTTTAAATTAAAAAATTCTTTAGCTGATTTTTTCTCCTAATATTAATATAGCTTGTTTGTTTATTTAGGTAAAATTAAGAAGAAACGCCAATGTCTAAAAAATGTACGTAACTCATCCAGTAACGCCTTTTGCAGGACTTGCTGTCTTTCAGGCCTCGCTTTCGACATCAACCTAAAATTTACCTACGCGTCCTGCAGAGATGGTGTTTCCGGACTTGCTGCGTAAACCACTACTAATGATTTTTTTGCTGCACCTTGTCGTCAATAGTTCCCTATATGTATTACAGTCTGTGATTTTATTAAAATCTGACATTTTTTGGTATTTTCAACTATACCTATTTGATAGCCACGGTTAAGTGATCGAAGATAAATCTAAACAAGATGTTGACTTTAAATGACGCAGAAATTCAACAGGCCAAATATATTGTGGAGATCTGAGGTCCAATAGGTAGGTTCGCCAGTTCTTTAGGTTATTTTCGTTCATAGTTTTGAGTAGCTCTATGCCTTGGGGTAAAATTGTGGCGATAGCTGCAGCCCAAATTAGTATTGCTCAGCATAATAATGCGTTCAAATGTGTTTATCGCTAGGACCACACAGTCAACCATGAATCTCTTGTGCGCTTCAATTAACGATAGATCAAACCAACTCAGCGATGCGTCATGATGTGTAGAGCAGCTTTTTCTCTCAATACGTTTCACATTTCCTTAGAAAATAACTCAACTGAAGTGCTTCAAAAATGTACAAAGCGAAGGCAACCAGGCTGATAGTAACACGTCGATTCAGCCTTTTAGCCAGCTCTAATTGGAAGACAGCTCTGGTCCTAACTGAAGCCGCTAGTTTGAGACCTCGACTTTACTGAAAAATCCGTCCAAAGCCGTAAAACACTTGTCCCGAGACTCACCTAGGAAGCCTTCCCAAACTCCAAATTTTCTAGCATATTTTGTTTGGCTTGTTGGTAACAAAACCTGTATACGACCCACAGAATAACTCTCAAACTGAACCTCTTGGCTTGTTGGTTATAGCACCTATAGTTCAGCTACTCTTTACTGCATTTCTAAGGGTTAACACTGAATCACAGAAATGACACTGATTCTCTCTCAGAGATGCCGTGCATGATAACGGCCCAAAGAGGTCGACACTTCCATGTTTCATGGCTAAGTCCCATGCCAGCACCAAAGAAAATTACAGCTTCCTTTCCAACCCCGCAACTTTAGCCTGGAGATTCATCGCCTCAAATCCCGCCGAACTGCCTTGTTGGCGTTTGGGCCTTTTACAAGGTAAAGGTGAAGCATATCGCGGCTCTCCAAGAGCCGTAAATAGTAGCTTCAGAAGCCGTCTAGCACTCGAACTACCCGATTTACCCTCAAAGAGCACCTGAACCACGGTTGTTTGTGGAAATTTTGCAATATTTGTACAATGTAAACAAAGGAACCATTCGACGCTGTCGTATTTAGATCCAGAACCGACCGTTATAGAAAGCAACGCCATGCGAATTTTTGGCGGAGTTAGACACACCGGCTGCGCAGACTACACCAAGTATCGTGGGTTTGCAGCACTATCCAGGATGAGTCCTGCAGTGTCCCGTAGCATGAAATGTATTTTCATGTTTAATACTATACATACATGACATACTCAATTCTAATACATATCAAATGATATTCTATGATTAATGTGTACTTCGTATATACGGGAGTTGTGACTCGAACCTTGGCATTCCAGTCCAAATTAACCAGTCTCGAGTGTACTTTATTGTTTTTTGGAATCACCAGTAAGTTAATATTCACCCTTCTTGTTGGTCCTTTGCGTTATAGTCTCCGTCAGCGACGACACGAACCCCGAAAGTATTGAAAAAGTGTTTGAAGGATTCTGTTTCCATTTTATGTTTGAACAGCAGTATACTGTTGCAAAGGTTATGTCTCTGTTGGCTTCTTAAATACAATACATGTAGTTTCTAGAAGTTCATGCTGGTGCTGATAATCTACATAGTATCGTATTGAGTTCTTCACGATCACTACTGTGTCACTATGTGCTATACCGTGCGCGTAGTTTACAGAGGAAATTGAGTATTTAGGTATTTTTACGGATATTTTTTAGGGGAACTGTGTTTTCAAAACTAACACAATTTACTCGTTTTAATTTATTTTATTTAGCCATTAAGCACTGTTTGTTGTTTGCGGGAGAATTACCTTTACTCTTGTTCTTTTACAGTTGTTTTCAGAGGGTTTCCAACAAATTTTACATATCTTGGTGTTCTAATGGAATAGCTTTTAGAGTGATCAAATCTTTGGCATTTTAGGCATTGAATTACTTCACACTTAATGTGTGGGGGTTCGAATGTAATTCATGATTTCAATAAGAATTCAGTATTGTATACCTCTTTGTTGTTTTGACTTGGTTCTAATTCAACAGGAATATTGGCAATGCTGTTTCATATTGCATATATAGAGTACTTTGTGTCCATGGGAGTTAATTGCTTTGGTGAGTTTGTTCTTATCGACAGTGGAGTGCATGTTGCGTAATACTACTCTAAGCGTCCTGTTCTGTTTGTGCAGAAAGGAATTGAATTCCGTATTTCCATTTATCAAAATTTTTATAACAGTGCTATACTTTTTGGTATGGCTTAATAAGACTTTGGCTTGTTTGTTACCTATTAGCTTCATAGAATAATAACTTACAATGGTTTTACTTCAAGTTGTTTTGCGTACTGTGTATAATTATTTGTATTGTTTAGTAGTGAGTAGATTGTTTGCACTGTATAAAAAAAGAAATAATTACCTAAGCGAAATGGAATAAACATGAACTACAATCTAGAATTCCAAACGCTGCGCTATTTTGGCTGAAAATCAGTATATTAGCGGCCACATATCTTACAATAAATGATTTTTGAGGCTTTCACGGCCATTGTTATTAAGTAACAAACGACTTCCGGGATTGGACCGTGTTATCTTACAATAAATTTTCTCCCACCAGTGAATTATCGATAATGAAATTGATTGTAATATGATTTCTTCTTTTACAAAGTTTCGCATCTGGTAGTATTTGCTATCACTCTTTTAATAGGTTTTTTTGTTATGGGGCGCTTGATATTATTATTATTAATATTATGTTTCATAGTGGACTGGGCATTTTGCAGTTTCCATATTTAAGTAATATTTTGAATTCTAGGTTCGCACAAATGCCGCTATAAACAATAGGTATTGCAAGTAATAATATTTTTCTAAATGGAAATAATTTAGTTCCCCAAAAATATTTTATTCACTTTGCACTTATTTTTCTATTTCAAATTACATCGAAAGCTTACTTCGTTATATTTAAAATTAGTTTTAATTTGACAGTTTTTGATATCTTTAGTAATTACAGAGGAATCTCAAAAAATTACTAAGAGTTGCTTGGTTCCCAATCAAGGTAAACACGCTTTCAGGAATATAGGATCCAAACACCCGAAGGTAAGGTACATTTAATCCGCCTATCCAGTGCCCAACATTTTCAAACGCTTGTGATGCGCTTTTCCTTGTTGGAGGTTTCCAGTACATCACAAGCCGCCGAAATCAACACGGTGGCGCCTAACAATAATAAGCATCTTTTACACGTCTCTACCTACTTCAATCTTGCAAGCGAACATCTGAACTTTCAGATTAAGACCCCTCCCATCCCACTGCAGCTAGCCGCATGCAACTTTTTAAGATTGTTATAGGCAGTAAACTAATTTTCACCTGACGCAAGCTGTATCATCTACTCGAGACATAATATTGAAGTTACTATATTGCAATGGATGCTCTTTAATGACTGGGTTTTAATTAATATTTAATTGTAAGTTAGTGCAAAATCCAATATGCACAATTCACTGATTTAATATTTTACTGTGATCGAACTTTTGCCTGTTATCAATTTATTAGGCTGGTTAAAATATGAGCTGTACTTATTTACTGCCCAAAAATGGTTATAAGCACTTTTAATAATTTATTAATTGCAATTAATTATAATTAAACGCTAGCTCAAGTAGAACAAGCTTCTTAACTAAGGTGGATTTCTAGTTGATTGAGAAATTACAAATTTTCTGATATGGATCTGATCATCGCATTTAGTTCCAATGCACGGTAGCTAAATGTTTGCAATACGGTCAACAGACCTACAAAATGGTTCGCGGGTGCAAGTCTGCCTTGTTGACGTTAAACAATAGTGAAATAATGAACATTCGAAAAGGTATTTATTCAAATTTTCTCGCTTTGGCGGTAATTATCAGCTTTTGTTTTAAGCACTAATTTATTTCGTGACGTCAGAAGGGACTCCGACTCGAGCTTGCAATTGTTTTACTTTTGCATAGCCACAAATTTGGGAAACCGTTTATTTTTCCAACTGCGTCTACGCTGTGGTCATGGAGATGCTCGAATCCTCCTCAGTAAAGCTTCCTCTCATATGTACGTCAAAATCCGACCGCTTACTCTTATAATTTGGGTAAATTTTGGAGTACCTTATAACGGCGGAACTGCTTCGGTGTTCGGAGACGACCCCTGGTGTGTTTCTAGCCCTGGGACGGCTTTCCTAGATGTTGAAGCTGCTGGTCGTACTCCTACAGTCCTGTCCTAAGTATTGCACTGCAAACCCCTGGCTTTGGACCCTTGTTTTGCCTGGACGTAGTTGTCGAAATCTCGACCACTCAGTCACATATTTTAGGTAAATTTTGCCTACCTCAATTCTACGGCTTCCGTTGAGTTCGGAGATGTGTATCTGGCCCTGGAACAGCTTTGCTCGCTCTTGTCGCTGGCGGTGGCCCTAATGCAGTGCTGTCCGATGTGAAGCTGTGCAGAAGCCTGGCTTTGGACCTGGTTGGACGCAGGCGTCGAAACCTCGAGCTGGATCGGCTGGCGAATCCTCGGAAACGCTCTTGGAAAACTTTTTTGTGGTGGAAAGCTCCACAAAACGATACCACATAAACTACGGAAAGTGCACAACACAATGGTATACTTTTTATTTTGAATTTTTTTTATTGTATTAAAATTATAATTAAAGTGGAGCACAAATCTAATACTGTCAATCTTAATTTATTTCATTTGTTCTCCCCTGTTATTAAAACGAAATAGAAACTATTGCTATGGTTACAACATAAACGGAAATAAGTTTCGGTTAATTTAAATACATTCTAGAAAAAAGTTTAATAACATAGTTTTAAATCTTCAAATTTCTTACAAACTAAATTTATTGTCTTTATATTTAAAAATCGGCTCTTTGCGCCACATGCACAAACACGTTATACTATTTGTTCTGCTTTTTCTCTCACGTTAAATGCACTAATTGTTTTAAGAGTTCCTTGCTTCTCAATAGCTTTCTCATGTCCACATACCTGTTTTTCAGATTACTCTTTCGCAATGTATTGTTGTGTTATTCTGGCTTCTTTACCTTTTTGGAATCTTCACCAATTTCACTGACTAGCTTTATTAAAACTACGCTTCTTTTACTTGCACATAGCAAACCTTTTTGTGACTATTAATTTCTTTCGGTTCGGTTATTTATTATGCACAAACCTATTATTTAATTTACATGCAACTCAACTTCAACCCCTGTGAAAAACAGGCTTGCCATTTGAGTTCCTTACTTAATTACTTTATCATTACTGGCATATTTTTATCAATACATTTATTATTTGAAATTTAAGTTTAGCATTGCAGTTACATAAAACACCCCAACTCTGTGCTTATCGAAATATTCAATAATTTACAATGATTGCAAAGTCGGGTCGTTAGCTTAAGACCATTACAATGTATACTACGTAAAAAAGTAATTTTTAAATAAACCGGTAATTGAACGATGCAAAATGCTACCCTAATTTGTGGCATATTAAATAGAAAATCGAAATGTTAAATATCATCTTAAAATAAGCACGACATTCTTTAATTCAAACGCCAACAAACTGTGGAAGTGCTAATAATAGAGTATTAACGATACAAGTTTGATTATGAGCATATTAACGGAACGAGTTTGATTACCAGAAGGAGGCGGTAAGCCGAGTTCTACTGCAATCAAACAAGTTTCGTTAAGTGCCATAAGCAGAGAAAACGTGTGTTGTTCAATATTGCATCTTCATCAATAATTTCTAGTTTTAATTATCCTTTGCTTCGTAAAAAAGAGTGCTGCAATGGATATTACCGCACTGATTGTGCTAATATCATCTATAACCGCACTAAGTGCGGTAATAAGGCTCTTAACGATACCCATATTGATTTGGTAAGTAGTTTATAACAACACCGATAAAGATAACACTTAAAACTAAAATATTTTGTCACTGTTAGTAAATGTTGTAACGTTTCGCTCTTGAATTCAGATTCTAAGGATACCTGAAGAGTATTCAGAATTTAATTCATCGCATTATCGAACGTTTGCGTCTCGTCGCCGCGCCAGGAGGTGATAACGGAAGCTGGCAACCGTTCTGCGAACCGCTTAAAACATACGCAAGGGTGTTTTCCCTCGCCAGTGGAGTAGGGAGTCCGTACGCCGACAAGAGGTCACGGAACGTATAAAATGAAACACATGGCAGCTTGCGAGACAGAGATATAACCTGAAATCCCTATTTAGATCCTTTCCTGCTTTACCTGAAGCGATTCCCTTTTACTCTGGTAGCGTTCCTGTCTAAGTAAAGGGGAATCGATTACAAAGGTCCTTATGGTGCTGGTAGCGTCTTTACCAGCCCGTGAGTACATTCCAGCAACCTGGTGAACATTCTTGAAATCCGACCGCTGTTAATTACAAGCAGAAACCGCAGCCTCTGTAAATTAATTTTCCCTGCATTTTGTATAACCAGATCGCTGCTATTTACAAGCCGAAACCGCGATACTAGTATATAAATTTTTTCTGCATCCTGTATAACTAGAGCGCTGTTAATTGCGTGCCAAGACCGCAGCACCTGTAAGCTAATTTTCCCGTAAACCGCCGAACAATATCGCCGCTACCGTTTTGTCCGTAATCGCTTGAAGCTAGAGCCGCTCCGAAATTTTCTATAGCCACTAACCGATACCTGAAGATCTTTCTGCAAAACCAGTTGACTGCACCCCGGAAGTGCGTGCGTGAAGGCGTTCCAATTCTAGTGCTTCGCCGTTTCATCGAGGGAACTCCGAGGTCACCGCTGCATCGAAATTCGAACCTCGGCCACCGGCAACTTTCTCCGCTAGAAGCCGGCACGTTCACCGTTCTTCCGGCCGTGCTTAAGCAAACCGCTACACACAGGTAACCTGCAGAACTGCACTTTTAATCCGAAGTATTTGCAGCGACCATTGTTGTAAACATTTTGTTATCTCAACTGCTACAAAAGGTCTACAACCGCTTCTAGCAAAATCGACGTGCCTCCAGAACACAATCCGGCCTACTCTGTACCATCATGCCCAACGAGTCCGTCATACTTCCATGCGACTTATGATGCAGCCTCGTTCACCGACTCAAGCAGCCCCTCGTTAATAATCCTGTATTCAGCGTAATCTACATTTAATATTAATTTGTTATTGTAGTTATTTAAAAGTTATTTACTATACAAGTGGGATAAGAGTGTCATCAATATACGTGTGTGCAAATTACAAACGAGTGCTTAGCACGAGTTATGTAAGCACACAAGTATATTAATGATGCATTATCACACATGTATTGTACAAAATTTTATCTACAACAGCCTAAAATTGAGAAAAGTGCATTCAGAGAAATGTCAGATCTGTCATTTTCGTAAGCAGATGTCATGTCACCATTGACACCATTTCAGTTAGGTAATGAAGCCATTACACCACTCAGTTAGGTAATGAAGCCATTACATAACTGAGTGGTGTAATGACCTTTATTACCTAACGGAAATAGTGTCAAATGAGAGACATAATGAGTTATTTATCCCACTGAAGTATATAAAAACATTTTATCTACTCCAGTGGGATAAGTAACGTATTACGTCACTCATTTGACACTATTTCAGTTAGGTAATAAAGCTCATTACACCACTCAGTTATGTAATGGTTTCATTACGCAACTGAATTGTGTAATGACTTCATTACGTAACTGAAATAGTTTCAAATGAAAGGCCGCATCGATGTGAAAGATGTGGCCCAAATTATTTGGAACTTAGCACCTTTTATGTTTGTTTTAAAACCAGTTTAGTTTTATTTGATAGGAGATGGAGTTTATTTTGTTGTTAAGAGATAGGGGGAAGTAGCTAGGCCTGGCTACCTCGTTATGAACAATTTTAGCCTGTGTTCAACCCCATCAATGAATATACACAATCGTGTTTAAAGGTATATTGAAGTCTTAGTCCTATTACAGCGTATATATACAGAAAATGTATGCTATGTTTTTATGGCCTAATATTGCAATCACAATCATACATGTTTAAATTAACGTAATTCTGATGCTAGAGTTTGTTATGGTAACCCACTATCATTGCAGAATTGCTGCGTTGTGCCTTCGACATTCGATATATTAAAAGTGCAACGTCTGTTTGTAAACACGGAACTGCTGCTTGTTGCGTGTGTCGCTTACATTTAATTGTTATCACGACACGGAAACTTGACCCATATCTTATCTGGCGCAAGTTATGCAGTTTTTGTGGGCTAATTGCGTGAACTTTTGTATTTACTGGATTATAGTTTATATTAAAATTATTCACTTAAAACCATGTTCAAAAATAGTTTGAACATTCCGGCCGGGTCACTTGCTGACAGCCGGGGTTGGTGTGGTCAGGCGTCTGTCGCAGGGGTTGCTTCGTTGACGTTGCCCTTGGCGTGAGGTGTTGCGTTGCTTTCCAAGTCGAGTGTAGCGGTTTGAGCTCGAAGTCGACCTTGCAGGTGTTAGGTTTCTGCTGGTGTTGCTTGACCTTGCATGCGCTTCTCCATAAAATTGCTTATTTCGCACCATAAGCAAATGCCGATGAGTGTAGTTATATTGCTGACGGACCCTGTTGTAATTAATAAGTGTCCTCAGCTTGTATTGGGTAGGTCGTGGACATCTTGTTGCCGTCGAAATGTTATCACGCCCCTGTGGTGTGATGCCTCTGGGATTGGTTGCTCGGCTGACCTCAGGATACTTGTCCTTGTACTTCCTCCATTGTGGACGGATGTCAGCCTGCTTCCGTTGTAGTCTTGACCCTCTGTGCATCGTCTGGTTCGGACTTCTCCCAGTGGATGCCTTGGATGCGGATTGTTGACTACCCTTGGTTTGATCGTTTTGCTGTCTTCCTTTATGACAGCTGGGTGAGGAATGTAACGTCCTCTCCTAGGACCACCACTTTGGCCCTTCTTCTTCATGTGACATAATGACATTTGCTACTAAAATATTTTTGAAAATGACAGATCTGACATTTCTCTTAATGCACTTTTCTCAATTTTAGGCAGTCGTAGATAAAATTTTGTACAATACATGTGTGATAATGCATCATTAATATACTTGTGTGCTTACATAACTCGTGCTACGCACTCGTTTGTAACTTACACACACGTATATTAATGATGCTGTTATCCCACTTGTATAGTAAATAACTAATATTTAATTCTGAATGTTAGCTGGTGTTGTTGTCGATCTATCCCATATTTGAGCTAAACGAACAATTCTTCCACTAGAGCTAATCCGAGGCATAAAGTTTAGCGCCTTTAATAAAGAAGGCGGGATATTACAGAGGGCCCTTCGCAGAGACTTTGCAAAATATTACAATGTATGTATTATCGATAACCTCATTTTACCTTGCGGTGTAGAGGCTGGTGCTATATGCGTTTGCATCTGGCGGTACAATGCTCAACTTGCCCCGGATTCGGATACAATTTTGGAGCGCGCCTTTTGTGTTTGAGCAGCAATCATTGTGTGGGGTGTGTGTCATGGTGATGTGTTGACTTTGTTACTCTATCTCTTAGGTCTACTGTTAGTAAATAAACAAGCTAAATTATTAAACATTTTCAGCAACATACGATACCTCTCAGAATCTAAAACTACTGCGTACTACTAAATTTATCAAATAAAATTTCAAGAATAAAATAGGTAATCTGCTTTTTTCATTGACGCATAATGCTGAAGCTATCTAAATCAGTTACTAATTTAGTATTCATTATTACCAATTCATTAACTTTAATAACAATCAGTTATGTAGGAGATGGTTACATATTGGGTTTAAAATATTGCCGTCGCAGCACATTGCACAGTATGATGTAGTTTGACTTAATTAAGCTTCTGGCGCCTAATTTTATGAAAAAAGTTAGTTAAATACTTACAGCAGTAACGAATGTACATATTATGTCCAGTATTGTAGCTAATAAGCACAAGTTAACTTTCACCTAAATAACGGAAAGGTTAAATTCTGAAATCCTCTGCCTCTTCAAATCGAATAATAGCACCAAGAAGGAAAAAGAAGAACCATACAGTTTGTATAGCCGAATTTATCACATACTATATTTATTTGTGCCTATAGTTTGGACTATCGGATTTGGATTTATAAATCCTTAGGGTTTAACTGTTTCCTCGCATTAAAATATCTTCAATTTCTCTGAATTAAAATGAACAAAGTTATTACATCTGTCAACTACAGGTATTAACTCTGGAAGCAAATAGTAACCCAAACATGTAAATGATCTGACGAGCGCAGGTATTTAAATAAATAATAAAAATGTAATCCGCTTTGTGAGTTTGGACGACAGAAAACCTATTATGCTCTCGACAGATTATTAAACGGGAAGTGAATCCCAGTTAAATTACCTATTTGCCGAATACTACAAGCGATTAAAAGTTAGACATTTTTAATATTCTGATCCATTATAAAGTCGTTGAAGGCCACCGCTTTATTGCTGCTTAATTTTATTCGACGAGCTTTCAGTTTTGAACAGCTCGCTTTCCCCAGTAAACATTCATCGAAAGACAACAATAGGAGTGTTCTAACATAGTTCTTTCGGAAGGTGTAATTTATCTTTTGATGTGGTGTTACACTTCAACTTCGTAAGCTTTTGAGTGCTTTCAGTTTACTAGGGTTACAGCATACCAGTCGAGTCCTGAAAATTGTGCGTTAACCCAGGAAAGAAAATTTTAGCAGTGGCAGCTCCACTACGCTGCCATGAAGTTTTTATGCAAAGGCTCGCATTCTTTTAAAAGTAGTATTTATATTTACGACAAGCGCAATTTCTCAACGTAGAGTTGGCAGCTCTCTAGCTTAAAGCCGAGTTTGCAATCACGCCAATAACTGGCATTTTAAATTTAAATCGTTATTCAAATTTAATAAAACCGAAAACTGGAGTTTGACGAAGAAGAACGCGCCACAGCACTAAAATCATTGTTATTCCCCAGTTTTCGGAGAATCTGAATGTAGAACTAACCCGTTGTTTTCCCAGGGTTTAGTAATCAATTCTTCCCTGAAAGTAGTGCTACTTATGAACTTATTTCCGTTCAAGTTTACAGACTTCCTAGATTCCTTGCTCAAGATTTATGGATATGTTGCTTAAATGGAATAAGTTTTTTTTATCGCATAGATAATTACTTAAGAGTTCTCCTACGAATAACTTCAATCTAATCAATCTACTCATGTTTTAAGTTCATACAATGTACTACTGATGCGTACAAATTCCAAGTTAGAGAATGTTGACAATACTGAAAAGCAGCAATAGTTAATTCAAGACATTAAATTAAGGAAAACAAATAATTAGCTCATATCCTTAATAGTAAATGTTTATATGAGCGTTCAGAAATTAGAACGTTTTATGAGAGAATGCGCCACAATAATCAAATAAGTTACTATCACATTGTAAATGTCACAATTTGTTAAATTGCACTGATAAATAAAGTAAGGTCACTCGAGGTAACTGTAAATTTTGGGAAACGTGGAATCTTTGTACATTATCTCGCTTCTAAAGCCTAGTTATTTTTCAACTGCTCAAAATTCTTGATGTCACGACAATAATCCAGACTAAGAGAAATAGTATGCATTACTGAACAGCACGACATTTACTAGTTCCAAATAGCTATCAGAACACCCAATCGGGAATGCGTTCAACATTTAGCTCCGATAAGCGGTCGGTTCTTAAAGCGTTCCCTGCATAAGCAGCGTAGAAATTGTATACACAAAATGGTAGCCAATATGTCTCAAAATGGACGATGCAGTATTAATACACAATGACGTAGATACGCTTCGCTTTGAATGCTGTAGAAATTTACGGTATGGCACAAAAAGCATAGTGCTCGAATAATAATTTTGAGCGGCCGCTGGACCACTAGAATTGTACAAGTTCTGAGCAAAAAAATATGTCGATGACGGATAATTTCGGCGAACAGTTTGATGTGCTCCACTTGCGAGGGTCAGACGGTGGCTTCGTGCTCTACAGGAAAGACTGCCGGCGGCTTCGGCAAGGTCCAAACGGCCTGGTGGCACTTCCAGTTAGAGGTGTCCCAACGCGTCGCTCGATGAAAATTTCTTTAGCAACCTGGGTGTATTCGAATTTTACCTTGCATGTCTTCTCTATCTTGACTGTTTTCTCGATAAATTTAAGAATAGTTGCATGAGACTTTCTTGTACGCGTATTTACCTATCGCTAGGGCATCTTTTTATCGTTAATACTAGCGTACGAGCGCGTCAATTGGGGCGTATTAGAGGTATTATTATATATACTTCTGGTTAAAAGACCTATTGTGGAGATCCCAGTGCCTCACCTTGCCTCAAAGAGGTATTCCGATGTCCTCAAAAAAAAACTTACTAGTGCGTTTAGTGAGGTGTTTATCAGCAGTTCGGGTTCGATTGTTGTTTCCTCAAAATCCTTATGTCGCAGAGTTATGAGTTCCTAGCACTCGCATATCCAGTAGATTGGAATATCGTCCTCCACTTCACAGAATCTACAGTCTGTGTTTATTGCCACTCCTATTGTGTGCATATGTTTGTTCATATAACAGTGTCCTGTAGTTATCTTTATTATATGTTTTATTTTCTCCCTTTCATTTTCCAGGAGTGCCAGTGTCGCTTTCTTGGACGGTTCCCATATGAAGTTTCTAGAGTGCCTTGCTTTAGGGTAGTCGTACCGGAATTTGCGATGTTTATCTTTTAACCAGCTTGTAGTTTGCTCCCTGATCATGCTATAAGAAATGTTACAGGTAGGCTCTGGTCCTATCAGCTGGATTGTACTGGCTGATTTTACTAATTTATCTGCTTTTTCGTTGCCTATTATTCCCTGGTGACCTGGGACCCACAACAGGCTCAGTTCGTTGTGTTCTCCCACTTGAACCAGTTTTCTGTGGCATTCATATACCAGTTCTGAGTTGAACTGGTTGGATGACAGCGCTTTTAAAGCTGCTTGGCTGTCCGTCAGGATATGTACTCTCCTACCTTTGTAGGATCTCTGCACCATTAATTGGACGCAGGTTAGAATTGCTGTTACCTCGGTCTGAAATACTGTTACATATTGTCCTAGGTTTATGCTGATTGCATTTCCTGGTCCAGTGCCATAAATGCCCAGACCTGTTCCATTTTCTGTTCTTGATCCGTCTGTGTACCAGATTTCTCTCTTTAGTTTGGTTAGAACTTCTTTCTCGTTCTACTCTTCCCGCTCTGGAAGATATACTTCGAACGGGTTTTGGAACTGGTAATATGTCTTTATTTTGTCGGACTTCATCTGCAGAATGAGTTTTCACGTAATCGATTAAAAATTTCGGTATGGTATCCCGGATGTCCAGGATAGCGATCATACCCTTGTATTTTCAGCCTCTATGCCCCTAGTCTCGCTTCCGCCTCTACCTTTAGGTGTAATAGGGGAAGGTTCAGCAGAGCTTCTAACGCTGCTGTCGGGGTTGTTGACATTGCCCCCGTTATTCCAATACAGGCAATTCTTTGTATTTTGCTGAGCCTGTTTTTATTTTAAATATTGCTTGCCTTGTGCCACCATACCAAGGCTGCATCGGTATAATGACTCTTGTGAAGAGCCAGTATAGGTATAATGACTCTTGTGAAGAGCCAGTATACCATTTTTGTTGACAGTCCCCATATTTTTCCAAACATTCGTCTTCTTCTTCTTCTTCCCTCAGCCGTTCTTTACTCGTTGAATATAAGCCTCCCTTATGCTTTTCCAATTTTGTCGGTGTTGTGCTACTCGATACCAATTGAAACCAGCTGTCCTTTTCAAATCGTCAGACCATCTTGCTTGTGGTCTCCCTACTCTTCGTTTCTGTGTCCAAGGCTTCCATCTGAGCAGTCTGCTACTCCAATCATTCTCATTTCTAGCGACATGGCCAGGCCAGCTCCACTTCAATGAGGCTATTCTCCTAGTTACATTTTTTACCTTTGTTTTTTTTCACAAATATCCAAATATTGGTCCTTCGGTCTCTCAGAGTAATACCCAATTTTTCGTTCTATGGCTCTTTGATTTACCTTTAATTTGTTGAGGATGGACTTGATGAATACCCATGTTTCGGAGCCGTAGGTAGTTATCGGTAATATGCACTGGTTGTAGATTTGTGTTTTAAGGGCGAGCGGTACATCTAAATTGAGTACATATTTTACCTTCGCGTATGCCGCCCACGTTAATCTAATTTTTCATTAACTTCTAGTTCCTGGTTGGCTTTTCTCGTTGTTATTGTCTGCCCTAGGTATTTATACGTTCTTACTCGTTCAATTTGTTTCGCATCGAAAGTGATTGTTCCTTCTTTGTCTTATAAATGTTCATGTCTAATTCTATGCTCTGAGTTGCTCTGTAGATGTCCTTAACCATACTTTCAAGTTCGTTTTTTGTTTTTCCGAACACTGTAATGTCATCGGCGAACCTTAAGTGTGTTAGTTTTTCCCCACTGATGTTGTAGCCTTTATTGTCCCAGTCTATATGCCTCATTGCATCATCTAAAGCGATGGTAAACAGTTTGGGTGACAGAGCGTCGCCTTGCCGCACTTCCCTTTTAACATCAATTTTCTTAGATATTTCGTGCATCTGAATTTGGAGGGTTGCGTTTTTGAATATGTTGTTGACTATGCTAATGTATCGGCTGTCGATTCTTGCGTTCTTTAGGGCTCGCTCTATTGCCCAAATTTGAACGGTCTCAAAAGCCGTCTTGAAGTCGATAAAGGCCACCACATCGGAATATTATACTCTGTGCACTTTTCGGTTAGGATTTCTACTGTTGGCAGGTGCTCAATGGTGCTGCAACCTGCTCGGAAAGCAGCTTGCTCTATCGGCTGGAAAGAATCGAGTTTAGATGTTAGGCGATTTATTATAATGCGTGAGAAGGTTTTGTATTTTTGCGACAGGAGGCTGATGGGTCTGTAATTCTCTAGATTTTTGAGGTCGCCTTTTTTATAGATCAGAATAACCAAAGCATTCATCCGGTATGTCTTCCTGGTTTAGACATTTGTTATACAGCTCTTCCATTTGTTGTATCAGCGTTTTCCTCCCTGTTTCATCATTTTCGCTATTACCTCATCTGCTTCACTGGCTATCCCGTTTTTGAGTTGTTTGATAGCATTCCTGATTTCATCTTTGTTTATTGGTAGAATATCCTCTGAGCCTATATATTAGGATCTATCGTTCCTTTTCGTCGTCATTCATCATGTTTTTTATTTTGGAGTTGTACAGTTCAGTATAGAATTCTTCTACTATCCCAAGAAGTTGTGGCCTATCGTTAATTGTTGTGCTTCTTTCTTTATCAGTTTGGTGATCTCTCTCTTCTCGTTTGTCTTCCTTCTAAATACTTTCACTCCTTTGTGGTTTTCTAGGACCTCTTGAGCAAGTTTTGCATTATACTGTACTAGCTGTTACCCGCTACTTCGTTCGCGCGAGGTTCGTTATTTGTGTATTAAATAATGACTAATTATTTTCTGTCATCCCATCCCATCCTATCCCCGTCCCCATCTCTTTCTCCGTGTCCGTCCAGTCCCCTCCTCTTCCATCCCATCCCTTCCCTTTCCTTTCCCTCCCGTCTCGTTCCATCCCGTCCCTTCCCGTCCCGTTCCTTCCCGTCCCGTTTAGTCCCGTCCAGTCTTGTCCCGTCCCGTCCCGTCTCGTTCCCTCCCCTTCCATCCCAGCCCTTCCCTTCTCTTTCCGTCCCGTCCCGTCCCGTTCCGTCCCGTTCCGTTCCGCCCCGTCCCGTCCCGTCCCGTCCCGTCCCATCCCGTCCCGTCCCTTCCCGTCCCCTCCCTTCCCTTCCCGTCCCTTCCCTTGCCGTCCAGTCCCGTCCCGTCCAGTTTCGTCCATCTCGTCCCATCCCGTCCCTTCCCGTCCCGTCCCGTCCCGTCCCGTCCCGTCCTCTCCTCTTCCATCCCATTTCTTTTCCGTTCCGTCCCGTTCCGTCCCGTTCCGTTCCGTCCCGCCCCGCCCCGTCCCGTCTCGTCCCGTTTCTTCCCGTCCAGTCCAGTCGCGTCCCGTCCCGTCCCATTCCGTCCCGTCCCTTCTCTTCCCTTCCCGTCCAGTCTCGTCCCGTCCCGTACCGTTCAGTCCCGTCCCGTCCAGTCCAGTCCCTTCCCGTCCCTTTCCGTGCCGTCCCTTTTCTTATGTCATTTAAACCATCTAGGACTTAAAAATAAATGCCATTTTCGTTATTTGTGTATTAAATAACATAATGACTAATTATTTTCTGCCATCCCATCCTATCTCGTCTCCGTTCCCGTTCCCGTTTCTTTCCCCGTCCCCGTCCCTTTTTCCGACTCCGTCTCCGTCCCGTCCCGTCCCTTTCCCTCCCGTCCCATCCCATTCTTTCCCTTTCCTTCCCGTCCCGTCCTGCCCCCTTCCCTGCACACCCATCCTATCCCTACCCTTTCCTTCCCGTCCAGTCCCGTTCCCTCCCCTCCTCTCCCAACCCTTGCCTTTCCTTCTCGTCCGGTCCCGTCTCGTCCCGCTTCGTCCCGTCCCGTTATCTTCTATTTTCACCTTCAGGGGACAAATTTTAAAAACTTTGAATGACTTAGTTCAAAATTTGATCTTACAAAATTCCAATCCGTTTTTTACTCCTTTAGGGGTTGAATTTTCAAAAATCCTTTCATAGCGGATATGTACTCCCTATGAGAATTCTGTCTGCCAAATTTCAAATGTCATTTTCGCAATCAACGTCCCAAAAACCTCAATAACGGCACCCATGTCGATTTTTATGCTTATTTACCCCATTTCACCCCCTAAGTGTTTGATTTTCGGAAAATCACGAAATACGTGTTTGCTTATTTGTTTTTAAGAATACTCCTACGAAGTTTCAAGTCGAAATGTCTATTTAATATTATTTTTCCATACAGAATTGGAACCCCCATTTTACCCCTTTAGGGGTTGAATTTCGAAATATCTCTCTGTGCAAAATTTCAGCTTTCTAGGTCCAAGGGTTTGGGCTGGACGTTGATGAGTAAGTGAATAAGTCAGGACTTCTTTCTTGTATATAAGATTATGTCTGATTTAGATGATTTTCTCGCCGCTTTGTTAACCTCCGTGTATTCGGGAGTTAGTTTTCTATTCGTAGTAATTAACTTTCTTCTCTCTTCTAGCAAAGTTTTTGTTTTTTGGCTGAGGCTATCCACCTTCTCATTTTTCTGTTTGTATTTGCTGGAAGTTTCTATTAGTGTTTCTACTATGTTTTTGTTAGTTAAATTTAAATCAGAGCTGTTTGTTTTCTGTTCATTCAGTTTTATTTTCAACGTGTTTTCGAATTGTCTTTGGTTGGAAGTAAGTTCTTCCCGATTTGTGTGTTGTTTGATTTTTTTTTGAATTTTTCTAGTTTTAGATTTATTTTGACTTTGGCTCTGATTATGCGATGGTTACTGCTAGTGTTCAATGAGTTTAGAACATCTACGTCCTGTATTAATTTCATATTTCTGGTAAGTATATAGACTATCTGATTTTTTTTTGTCCTATTTGGGCTTACCCATATCCACCTTCTTTTGCTGTTCTTCTTAAAGGAGGTGTATGCGTTAAACAACTCGTCCTGCTGTAAGAAATGTGCCAGTTTTGTTCCTCTGTCATTTCTGATTCCTAGGCCATGTTTGCCGACAAATATCTCTGCGTCTTCCTCTTTTTGGCCAATTCTACAGTTGAAGTGTCCCATTACTGAAATGTGTTGCGTGGGATTCTCCGAGATGGCGACTGATAAGTTCTCGTAGAAATCCTCGACTTCCTCTTCTTCGTTGGGGCATAAGCTTGTACAATTTTGAGCGTTGTTAATTTATTCAACATTCTTCTGCAAGTCCAGAATGCTCTGCTTGTAACATGTTCCATATGGTGTTTGAATGCCAATTTGGTGTCTAAAATCACGCCCAAATATTTGACCTTCTCCACCTTCTGTAATTCTTTCCCGTATAATATTAAGTTTCTATACCTGGTTTCTTCCTTCGTGTGATTGACAGGGGCGAGGTCTTTTCCGGGTTAACCGATAGTCTCTTTTCTTCGCACCATCTTTCTACAATGTGGAGGGCCAGTTGCATTCTTTCGAATACTACGCACTCAAATTTTCCGTGTATGTAGATGGTGATATCGTCAGCGTAGCTCTGCGTGTATAAGCCCCTCTCTTGTAGTTCCCGTAGAAGGTCATCCACCACGAGGTTCCACAGCAGAGGTGACAATACCTCTCTTTTTGGGCACCCTCTGGTTACCGACACTTTCACGGTTGTCTTGTGAAGAGAAGTGGTTATGACTCTGCTTTTGAGCTTGTTTAATATCCATCTGCTCGGGGTGTCATTTATTCCCCCTGTTATTCAAGACTAGATTGATTGAGTCGAACGAGGTGTTGTCAAAAGATCCTTCGATATCCAGCAAGGCTCCTAGGCCAAAGTCTTTGGATTCTATAGTTTTTTTCCCTTACTGACTAATTCATGGATAGCCAGTTCGCAGAATTTTTCTGATTGGTAGGCATATTGGTATCTATGTAATGGAGAAATTGCCAGTACTTCGTCCTTTATATACCTGCCAATGAAGTTTTCTAGCTTCTTCAGAATAAATAACGTCATACTTATTGGTCGGTAAGATTTAGCCTGATCATAGCTTTCCTTTCCCGGTTTTGGTATAAATACCACCCTCACTTTTCTTTAGCTTGCTGGTATGTAACCTAGGGCCAGACTTGCCATTAGCATTGCACATAGACTGGTGGACAGTTCACCCCAACCCTCAGGGAGTAGAGATGGGTAGATCCCGTCTCCACCTGGAGCTTAAATAGTTCAAAACAGTGTAGTGCCCACTTAAGTTTAGTTATATTTATCACTTGATGTGCTGTTTTCCCGTTCTCTTGTGTGGCCCTACGTAGAGGAAAGCGCTTCGTTGTTGGATTCTGCAAGGACTTCTTTTTAAGGTTCCCACTTTCCTGTTCTTTTTGCTTTGTTACATAGCCTTCTTGACTCCACCCGCAGCTCTGAAAGTCGACCGTTCCATCATGAAACATCTCTGGTTAACCTTCTAAAAGTTGCAGTACAACACGATTCGAAGGCATTTGTCAGTGATTCAGTGATGGCGTCTGCCATTATTTCTCAGTGTTACTGGCCCTGGAGGGGCAATCCCGGAGTGCCTGCCTCAGGTTCTCTTTATATGAGCTCCAGTTGTAGTTTCTGGGATTCCTGTACTCCAGGTCGATTAGCACCGGTGTTTTGATATCAAATCTGATGTATCTGTGATCTAAGAGCGATGGCTTTTCATATACATACCAGTTTTCTACCATTTTTGCCATAGCTGTGGTGGTTACAGTTATATCAATGACTTCCATTCTAACACTAGTTACAAATGTGGGTTCATTGACTAGATTCATAGTGAAGAGCCTATTTTCTAAACACAAATCAAGGAGTGACTCACCTCTGGGGTTGGTGTTATTGCTTTCCCACCCTATGTGCTGAGCGTTTGCATCAAATCCTAGTAGTAGCTGCAGATTCGCTACTCTGCAGTATCCTACTAACTTCCTCATCTTAGGAGTGGGTGGATCTCCTGGCTGGTCATATGGGAGGTATACGGATCCAATAATGAGTTCCCTCTCGTTTCCATTCATAGCTATTTTGGTTTTGACTGCCACAAGATCCCTACAAGGTTCTAGGCATAACTCGGAGCTGTGCAGAGTCCAGTCCTTGGTCATCCCTAGTCCCATTATTTTGTTACCCTTAGTCCAAGGTTCTTGAATTAATATAATATCTATATGAAAGCGGGGATACGGAAGCTCTAACCTTCCGCCTTGCAGGCCAAGCTCCTTCATGGGGTGTTAGTGCCTCACCATTATTATATTATATTGTTTTTAATGACATAAGCCTGTAAGACCGCCGATGCGTTCTTACAATGATGTATATTTACCTGTGGCAGTTTTAGCGCATTGTAGCTTCTACTTAGGTTTATTGGGCTTAAGGAGAGGGAGGTTTCTTAGACCCTCCCCTTCCTTTCACATGGGGAGGGGGGTTCTGAAGTCCCTTCCGCCTGTGTTCTGCTGTTGGTAGAGGTTCTCGTGGCCCCTCTACCTCCATTTCCTTTGGCGATTGCGAAATTGGAGATTCCATGGATCCCTCCACTTCCATCGCCTGAGAATGTCCTTCTTCTTTAGCCTGCCCTTCTTTCTTCTCGTCTTTCTTTCTCCTTCTCCTTACCCAGATTCTTAAAAAATACCCGGGAGAAGTTTAGGAAGGGCATGTAGTCTACGTGCTGTAGCTGAGTCTAGGACTGTTCTGTCATGGCGATGACTACATGCTCCCCTTAGGGTCCGGCTTGGAGACCGTCACCTGTCAGGTCTTTATAGAAAGACTTTTGTTTTGTTTCTCTAGCCTTTGCAGAATGGTTTTGGCTTCCAGTAGTGGTGCTGGAATCCATGCTAAATTATATAGTGGTTTAGGGATGCTCTTGGCCACCCTGAGTACGAGTTTCGCCCCTTCTCATAGTATACAAGCTTTAATTACTGTTTCCAGCCACGTTCTGGTTTCGAGGTCAGCGCAGGTCACGTTTAGTCTTGCCCTACCGTAGCGTACCTCGAGAAATCTTGGGTGGGGTACATTCCCCCCATCCTCAATTTCATTCATTTTATTGAGCAAGTAGGTTCTAATCAACCCTGCTTGCTCGGCATTTAAGGTCTCATCTGGGTATCCCTCTGGCAAAATTACCATCTTCCCCCCAGTGATTGCCTCTTTGTAGCGACGAGCAGGTTTTTTCTCTTGTTTTGGGGTACTTCCTTCGTATCGGTTCCTGTTTGACCTTCTCTCGACGTCACTACCTTTTTTGCGCCAGCCCTGGTCCCTAAAGGCCCTGGTTGTGGCTGACTGCTTGACACTGACCCGGTTCCTTTGCTCCCGGTTCCTGCCTCTTGCAGTCGTTGGCGCTTTAATTTTCGCTTTGCAGCGCCCGACAATTTTCTGCATTTGGCTGGATGCATCCAAGATCCTCCAGCCGATCCTTGGGGTTATCCCCTATGGGGAGAGTTGTTTTTGGTTTGTTTTCTAAATTATCTTCATTCATGTTCCCACGAGTGTTCGGGAAAAAAGTCAACTCTCGCGGGAGCCCGAACGACGAGGTAAGGCGGCTTAGTACGACGGAGTTGCTCCAGGTGCTCCGAAGGAATCGTTCGTGAGACTGCCTCCCCAGTTCCATGCAGCCCTCGTCACGATATCTTTCAACTTGGCTTGAGGGATGTTTATCGACTTCCCAGTCTAGATCCGCTGGGTTTAGTTTCAATAGGGCCACCACGTGTAGGATGCAATCTGAGATCACATATCACCAATCATTGAAGGTGATACCCAACGGTCTTGGAATTTCAAAGGCTGGAGTGCTATGCCTCTGTCCTCCCCTGTAGCTGACCTTCTGCCTCGGGGCGTACACATTTCAAGCATATTATTTATGCATGAACTGAATTTTGTGCAGATCCTAACGTCACATATTCATTTATCTCAAACTATTAATATTGGAGCTTTCAACTTTCATCATAAGTATAAAAACCAGGTTGTTGCTGATATATATTGTCCAATGTTCAATGAGATTGACAATACACAACTTAAAATATTTTGTATTAGTTAATATATGAAACTATTAGGCTATACTTTTTTATGTGGGCTTTGAATTCAGCCGAGATTACTGCCCACCTTGTCTCGATAAAGTTGGCGGCTAGGAATGATGCAGTAATTTTGGGGTACTAACAGTTCACATTTTTATGTATGTATGTAATTATCGGTAAATCTTCTTGGCACTTACATTAGTCGGATCTAGCAAAAAGATTTAATTAAGTATCCATAATATAATTTTCCTTAATGTGTGTTTGTCTGTGGCACAAAATAAAATCTCACGTTCCGGCTTCACAGATGTTTATATTTGTTTAGGTTTTGTTTTTCTTATCTTAGCGCTCGGCTCGGAGTTTGACCTTTCGCGTATCCTATTTCACGTGCGCGTAGCGCGCAGTTTGCTTGTATCTTTTAATTTAGTGTTTTAATTTTTTTTCCGCTAAATTATCTATCAATTTCGAATTATTTGACAAGACTTATACCATCTAATTTCAGCAAATGGCCAATAGTCTTTAATAGCTGTGTGTAGCGTCACAATAATTATTCATTATTGCCTATCAATGTGCAACGCCTCTTTACATTTTTCGGAATATAAAAATGTTATTTAAAATTTTCCAAATGGCTGAGATGTGGAGCCATGTGGGTGAACAACTGTTGCATTATCAGTCTTTTAACGCCCTGCTGAGGCGGCGACTAAAAACTCGAAATCTTAATGCTCACTTACAGCCTTATCTTACAAGAGATAAGAAGGGCGAAATTATTTATGAGATGACTTCTAAGAAACACGGATGCATGGTGTTAACTTTTTACAATTACAAGGAGATATATGCCAAGTAAAAACGATAAGGGTGCGACTGATTGAATTAAATATTATGTTAATTTTATTCAACTTAAATTTTGCATTTCAATCTACATTGTGGTAACTATTATAAACACAAATTTACATAAAATTAAGAAAATAAAGTAGCTCATCAGTTCACATTTATGCAGATTCAGTCACAGAACAATTCTTTTTAACATATTTACAGTCTTTTGTTTAAAGGGCCTTTGGCAATTGCGGCCATTATATATTTTTCCATTTATCAAAACCAAAGCTGAAATCGCACGCTTTAAAATTATTGGTGGATATAATGTAAGGATGTTATTTCCCTTACGGCGTTTGCTTAGATTTATCGGACAAACAAGAGCAAAAGAAATTTGGAGTATGGTTATAAATACACCGATATGCACACGCAGCGACAGTTTTCTTTTCATGTACGTGACTCGAGAAGTTCCACGCAAGTTTTGCATCCCTTCACTTCGAATTTGCTTAAAATGCAGTTCGCAGTGAAACCAATACACCCTGAAAATAGAAATCAAGTATTCAAAGCGGAAGAGCCGGAAATGTTCCGCTTGTTTAGGCGTGGGCTCTCGAAGGTTCTGTATAAAATTGTGGTGCAAAAATTGTCTCGTTAATACTTCTCCCATTGAGCTCTATTTTGAAGCAAATCTCATGCGGCATTTATACCCCATGCCAATACTTTCCGGAAAAGTAGTTTGGTTTCTGAATTTTTAAATTTCCGGGAAGCTGCATCTCTGTGACAGATTCTTTGATGTGGATCGAGCACAACTTAATCTATAAGTCTATCTCTATCGAAGGCACATCCGCCCTCAAAATAATTTAAATAAAAATTGCAAGATTTTCAAACAAAAACCCAAATTTATTATTCACCCTAAGAAAACTTTCGGCTTTTTCCCCGCTCGTTGTCGTGATTTCTTGATAAAAATAAAATATGGCCAGAAACGGAAAGGAATAATAGTTTTGTGGTTTCAGAACTAGAGCAACCGCTGCAGATTTAGGAGATGTAATATTGAATTTGACGAATATTTATGAGACAGTGGCAGCTTGACTTTGTCTTTTACTTGGATGTTTTTCAACAAAAAAAATTTTTATAAGTACTTTAAGAAGCTTGTTATTCTAGAGTATGCTTTTGGAGAATTCGGTTCATTATCTCAATTACCTCTTACACAGTAGACAATTACATGTCGTCAAAACTTAAAATTACTCATCACTAAAAGGTTTATGAAACCGAAAGTGCAAGTGAAATCTTTTTCTTTTAATTCCACTGCTCATATTCCAAATGTAATGCATTCTAACGACAATATTTATTAGCAGTATAAAACCAATATTTTATTACTCACCTCGTATCTTATATACAAAGGGAGATTTTTATATAATCTAGCTATCTATGAAAAAAGCAACTGGATGCAAAGAAATATTATAATTTTCAGCATAGGTTCCATAAATATGTATGTTTATTCCAGCGTTTTGCCAATAACGCAAGTAAGTTGGCAAGTCTGTAAAAGACTCTTGCCCTTCATCCTTAGATTTGTAAAAAACCAAACCTTCAACGCTATCAAATTTCTTAAATTTTTTCTTCGTTCTTGCTTTTAGAGGTTTTTCATGCTTGAGGCCATCTTGAGTTGATTCCCTACCCCATCAAAATTGTTTACTCCAAAATTTTATAGCGCATCATTTATTTTGGTCCAGTTTCCTTTTTTGTCAAGAAGTTAGAGCACTTCGCTTCATCCAATCTCTTGTACTCAAGCCTTGTGGAAACTGCAAAACTAATTTGATTTAAACCAGACTTGGTAGTTAAACAGAAAAATATGACATTAACTTAAATAGCAATTCTCGCTTGCTACTTTCATGGCTAAGTAGATTACATAAAAATCTCTCCTAGTATGCCAATACATTTTTACAAATTCATAACATTTGTTCAATACTACCTACCTGCAGCAAATCTGAAATATGCACACCACTAGCTTCTGTAGAACTTGAACGGGGTTAGACACGTAGAAGGAATTATTATTGTTTGTTAGGCGCCACTGTGTTTTCTGCTCTAGCCTGGCCGTATTCAGAAATGTTATAACGTACAGACTAATGTTAATATCACGAACTACCCTTGCAATATACCCACAGCAGAATATTTAACTGACAATTGGTCTACAGCTTAGCAGACCAACCAGCTCGATAGATATTGAGGCACACCTGGGGCTAGTTAGCCGTCGAGGGTTAAAACTATTATTACCAAGCTTTGTTTACATAAATTTTCTGAAACATATTGAAGGAAAAACGGCGCAATATAATTATTATAGAAAATTTTTCCTTTAGTTAGGCGACAAGAAATATGCTATGGCAAAAGGGGTTCCAATAATATATAATAATATTCTGTTTACTGCAACGAAGCTTAACTCCGGATGAACGTACACTTTTTCGTACTCTATTTGAATTTAAAATAAACGGCTAGGTAGTAAATTCCAAAGCTAATCGCCTTTTTTACTACAAAACGGTTCGGTTCAGTGAAACATTTAATAGGCATAAAACTCTATCAAAGTTTTGTCAATACTGTAAAGCAGTGGTTCCCAAACTATGGTACGCGTACCACCAGTGGTACGCGACGATTATTAAGGTGGTACGTAAGCAGCCATGGCCATAGGACATACACAGTAAATAATTACATTAAGTTTATCTGATAAAACGTTTTTAAATTTCGCGCTCTGACACGCGCTGTCGCAGAGCTATCGAGCGTCCGCACGTCCACCCGCGCCGCCCAGCTGTCATTTTTGTTTGTGCTTTGTACTCTGTGAATCTTGTAGTTTTTAATCTTTGGTCGAATTAATTTATTTTAAGTCAAGTTCAATTTATTTGAATTAACATGTATAAGTGGCTTAATAGTGCAAAAAGACCTTGTGCTCAAAATACTATACCACCAAGTTCATCTCAAGAATTAAATTGTGCAGTGATTCAAGATGATGATCGAAATCCTTTACCATCGAGTTCTACTTCAGAGTCAGATTGTGCGGTAATTCAAGATGATAAGGTACCTACTAAAATTCGAAAAATTACTAGAAAATATGACCCAGAATACATAAATATTGGATTCACGGTGACGGATGTAAATAATGAGCCACGCCCCCAGTGCGTCATCTGCTTTGAAATTTTATCAAATCCAAGTATGAAACCCTCATTACTGAATCGTCATATTAACACGAAACATTCTACGTTAGTAAGAAAACCGAAGGATTTTTTCACCCGAAAATTAACAGAAATGAAAGGCACTAAGAAAGTCATGTCTTCATTTACTGGCAGTACCAAAAAATCAGTAGAGGCATCATTCTTAGTTAGCCTAAGAATTGCAAAATCCGGAAAAGCTCACACAATTGGCGAAGAGCTGCTGTTACCTGCAGCAAAAGACATGGTTACTTGTATGTTGGGTGAGGCGTCAGCTAAAAAGCTAGATCTGATATCACTGTCCAATAATACCGTGCAACGTGGGATCGAAAGTATGGCGTCAAATGTTAAAAATAAAGTCATCAATCATGTCAAAAATAGCGATTTCTTTTCGATACAACTTGATGAGAGTACAAATGTAACGAACTATGCTCAACTTATGGTTTACGTGCGGTATATACATGACTATTCAATTCACCTGTCATCTGTCGAAAAGTGACCAATGAAAATCCAGAATTCTGACGTTTCTTGACCAATCAAAAAAATATTAGTGGATATATCTTCCTAGAAGGTATTCAAGTGACTATTTTTAACAATTGTGATTTTTATTAGAAAAAGTCAATATTAGTGTTCTGTTACTATGGAAATTGTGTAGTTTGTTGCTAGATTTACTGAAAACTAATTTGAAAAAGTAGTTTGGTTCATTAAATAGTCCCTCGAATACCATTCTTAGTCAAAGTTAAGTAGATTATTTTTGCGGTGGTATCACTACTCATGTCCATTGCGCTTTGGATTAGGACTCGTGCTATCGCACTCGTCCTAATCATACCAAAGCGCAATGGACATTCGTGACACCACCACAAAAATAGTCGACATAACTTTGACTACTCATGGTATTATAAGTGATTATTTTTTTCGTAGCGATTTCAACCAATCAGAAGGCTGGATTTAGTTAAGTTATCTTGTATAATTTCGATTATACAAAATCGATTATACTATAGTAACTTCACTAAGCGACGCAATACATAACTTTTGTCAACTTGATGTTGTTTTCATGGAGATGACTTTCAGCTAGGTTAATGCAAACAAATCAAGCTGCCAATAAAATATTTATTTGGTCCTAATATTAAAATTTACTCAAAAAATAATCAAATCGAATACAATGGGTACTTCGAACAGGTTATACGTCTCAAACTTCCTACACAATAACAAATCGTGTCAGTTTGACAGAATAATCCTCCCGCTGACGCGGTCGGACTATTTAACCTGTCAAACTGACACTCTTTTGCTATTGTGCAACAAGTTATCGACATATAACCCGATAATAACGAAGTACTTATAGTATTACTTCTAAAAATAAAACAATTAAGGAAGATTATTTATTCTGTGAGGCGTTATCAACACGAACTACCGCGGATGAAATTTTCAACAAACTGGGTGAATTCTTTGCTGAAAATGGACTTGACTGGATGAATTGCGTTGGCTTCTGCTCTGATGGCGCTCGAGCTATGACAGGAAGATTCGGAGGTGTAGCCACAAAAGTAAAATCTGTTGCTAAAAATTGCACTTTCATGCATTGCATTATACACAGACAAGCGTTAGCAGCAAAACGTATACCCGAACAATTTAAACATGTTCTCCAAGACGCCATCAAGGTGGTAAATTTTATTAAATCTAGGGCTCTTAACTCTCGTTTATTTTCAAAATTGTGTTCTGAAATGGGCAGTGACCATATTCAGTTGCTGCTACATACAGAGGTGAGATGGCAAAATAAAAGCATTTATCAAGAAATTTCAAATGATTGAAAGGAGCGTATCGAATGAGAACCTGGTAACTTTTCCTAATTTAGAAAATTTTGTAACTGAAAATGAACTTACAGTGAGTGAAAATGTTATCAATAACATCAAAAATCACAGCCAAATGATCGTTGAAACATTTGAAGAATACTTTAAAGAAGATTATTCGGAGTTCAATTGGATAAGGAACCCATTCGTTTCGGATCTGGATAGTGTTCGTGAAAATTTAAGTGTAAGTGAAAAGGAATCTCTGATAGAACTATCCTGCGATGGAGGTTTGCAAGCGGAATTCAACAAAGTAGAGCTGTGTGAATTTTGGCTAAAAGTTAAAAATTAATATCCATCGCTGTCCAGAAAAGCATTACTCTTTCTGATTCAATTTACAACCACGTATCTCTGTGAGAGCGGATTTTCTGCTCTGTTGATAATAAAAAATAAATATCGTAATAAGCTTAACGTAGACCCTAATTTGCGCTTAAAATTAAGTACAACTGAGGCAGATATTTCCTCTCTTGTCTCGAACGTGCAGCACCATTTTTCGCACTAAGAATATTGTATTTTTTTCCTATAATTATAATTAATAAATGATAATGTTGTCATAAACAGTTGTTGCAGTTTTTATTACTTTACATTTTGAAGGTTTGTTTTAACGGTTACAGTTCAGTGGTACGCTACTGATTTATAATTTCGTGTGTGGTACGCAAAAATAAAAGTTTGGGAACCACTGCTGTAAAGCATTCCGTGGCCTCGCTTTACTTTATTATTATTATTATTAAAGAGATAAAATACAAGGCATCAACGACACTGGCTGTTAGCCCCAGGAACTATAGATTTATATTATATTATTTGACATTTTAGTGACACTTAGGTAACACATAAGTTTTTGCATATTTTGATAGTCATTATTTAGGATAACACTGAGGTCATTGGACGTTATCTCAGCTGCTCTTCTTGCCTGGTTGTATTTTGTACACTCAACGAGTAAATATCGAACGGTGATTTGCGTATTGCAGACTTCGCAAATTGGTGGGTCCTCATGACGAAGAAGGTGAACATGGGTGATCCGGGTATCTCCAATTATCAATCTGGTTAACAGCACTTGTTGATGGCGACTGATTGAGCAAGGCCAGGGTTTCACTGTCGGTTTAATGTCTCTTAATTTATTGTTAGTGGCGTTGCGTTGGTCCACTCGATCTCCCATCCTTCCCTAAGGAGATTTTTAATTATGGTCTTTGGTTCATCATAAAATATGCTTATGGTTGCGAATTCGTCCTGCCCGATGGCAGATTTAGCTGCACGATCGACTTTTTCGTTACCAGCTATACCGATGTGAGAGGGAATCCAGATTAGTTGTACGTCTTTGCTTTGTGTCGATATGATGTGTAGTTGTTTTAAAATGTTTGAGATAAGTGGATGTTTTGAGGGATGTTGTAGGCTAGTTAGTACACTTAGTGAGTCTGAGAGGATTACAAATTTGTTGTGAACGTTTGTGGATATGTGGATGAGACTTTGCATGATGCTAAAAGTTTCCGCTGTGAATATGCTCATTTCATTAGGTAGATGGTATTTGTAGCTATTTTGTTCAAACACATAGGCCGCTCCTGTGCCATTTTCCATTTTTGAAGCATCTGTAAAGATATGTTTGTGCAATGGTAGTGAGTTAATTAATTCCTGATATTTGATTTTGTATATATCTGGGTGTGTCTCATGTTTCGAAAATTTTGCTAGGTCTAATATGATGTTTGGTGGCAGCATTGTCCAGGGGGGAATTTTGTTGGCCGCAGACGGTGTAATAGGTGGAAGTGTTAGGTTATGGTATTTAGATTTTAAGCACTTAATTCGATTACAAAGGGATTTTTGGGAGATTGCGTTTAGGATTGAATTCAGCTGGACAAGTTGGTGAACGGGGTTTGTGGGATGTGCGGCTAATTTTGCAGCGTAAGTAATTACTGCGTTATCTCTTCTAAGTTCTAGTGAGGGTTCTCCACTTTCTGCTAATATGCTCTTTACGGGGCTGCTTCTAAATGCTCCAATGGCAATGCGAATGCCTGTGTGGTGGACAGAGTCGATAATTTTGAGTGTACTTCGTGCAGCAGCGGAATACACAATAGAGCCGTAGTCGATTTTGGATCTTATGATTGTTCGATACAAACGCAGCAGAACGTCTTTTTCTGATCCCCATCGAGTGTGAGCTAAATATTTAATTATATTCATCCGTTTTGTACATTCATTTTTCAGATTTATTATGTGCTCTTTCTACTTTAATTTTCTATCAAATATTAGTCCAAGATACTTTAAAGAGGGTACGTATTGTATTTCGTTGTTATACAACATTAGTTTCGGGTTAAATTGCACCTCTGTAGTTTGCAGAAATGCATACACTTTGTTTTGTGGCTAGAAAACTGAAAACCTGTCTCCTCTGACCATGCTTATAATTTGTTAACAGTTGTTTGCAGATGCTTTCTCACGGTGATTGGACTTTCTCCTTTACAGTAGATGACTAGATCGTCTACGTAGAGTAGAGCTTTAGTTGGGGTTGCTATAGCTTCACTTATTTGATTAATAGCTATGATAAACATTATGGTACTAAGGATAGATCCTTGCAGAACTCCATTTTGTTGTTTGTGTGGTTCAGATAGCGTATTTCCTATTCTGACCCTGAATGATCTGTTCCTTAGAAAATTGTTTATGAAATGCACAAAATGCCCATTTAATCAGTAATTTCTGATCAAATTGACAATGTTATGTTTCCATGTAGTATCGAATGCTTTTTCAAGGTCGAAGGAAATAGCTATCATGTGTTGCTTGTTAACAAACGCGCTATGTATTTCTGAGTCTAGGGATACAAGTTGATCAGTTGTAGATTGTCCATCTCTGTAGCCGCCCTGAAGACTATTAATGAGATTATTTTCTTCAAGATGCCATTTTAGTCGACAGTTAATTATCTTTTCCATAGTTTTGCACAAGCAACTTGTTAGTGCTATTAGTCGGTAGCTGTTCGAATCTAATTTGGCCTTCTTTGGTTTTAATATAGGTACAACTACTGCTTCTTTCCAAGCGCGGGGAAAACTATTATTGTTTCATATTTTATTAAACAGCGTTAATAGATAACGTAACGCAGTTTCAGGGAGTTGGCTTAACATCATATATGTAATATCATCTAGTCCTGGACTTGAATTTTTGTGTTTGTGCAGTGCGTTAGTTAACTCAGTCATTACGAATTCATTGTTGATGATATGTTAGTCATTTTCAATCCTTAGAGCCTTCGCTTCTTCTGCTTGTTTGTTTGCAAGAAATATTTTATTGTAGTGTTGATCACTGGAGTTACTTTGAAACGTTTTTGCTAAGGTATTGGCTACTTCTTCTGCATCTGATATTATTTGTCCATTTTCCTCGATAGAAGTAATTTTGTGGGTCGAATGGGCATCTTTAATTGTGTTAATTTTTTTCCAAATTTTTTTGGAGATGTGTCATTCTTAAGTTCTGTTACGTATTTTTTTTCAAGATGAAATGTTACTATCTTTGAGGGTTCTCTTGGCTACTGCTCGGGCTTTTTTAAAGTTTATTAAGTTTTCGATTGTGTTATGTTTTTTAAGTAAGTTAAAAGTTCGCTTTCTTTCTATTTCTGCTTGTTCACAGCTGCGGTTCCACCAGGGTACTGTTGTTCTATTTATATAAACTTTCTTCTTTTTAATAGTCATTTGTGCTGCCTCGTGTATGATATTTGTCAAGTTTTCAATTTCGTCGTTAATATCATTGAAATGTTGGATTACTGCTAGTTTATCACAGACAGAAGCCTTGAAGAGTGTCCAATTTGCGGTTTTTAGGTTCCATGTGTTGGGCATGCCACACATTTCCTTGCAATTCCGATGTTGATAGAAAAGTGGTCACTATTGTGTAGGTCATCTAAGACACTAAAGGTTAGAGCAGGGGTGAGTTTTGGATTGAAAAAAGTTAAATCTATAGCAGAGAAAGTTCCAGTAGCTAGACTAAAATGGGTTGGACTCCCATCATTTCTTATATTTAAGTTCTCGTTTTCTAGGAGGAGTTCTAGTTGTTGACCTTTCTTGTCGGTGTGTGTTGAGCCCCAAATGTTATTGTGTGCATTGAAATCCCCTAATAGGATGTAGGGAACAGGAAGTTGGTTAATTATATTTTCTAGTGCTTGACGATCTATAGATTGATTTGGAGGAACATAAATATTGCAGACGGATATTTTTGTTGTTAATACGATCTCTACTGCAACAGCTTCAAGATGTGACTTTAAATCAATTTGTTTTGAGATTATATTTTTGTGAGTGAATATGGCAACTTGCTTGTTCGTTAGTTATGCGATCTTTGCGAAAAGTGTTAAAGCCAGAGATATTCATGTTATGAAAAGGTTTTGCTCGTGTTTCTTGCAAGCATATGCATTGTACTGATGGATCTGCTGCGAGTAACTTGATTTCTTCTAACCGAGTAAAAAACCCGTTGCAATTCCATTGAAGTATGAATTTTACTTTGAATCGGTTTGGGATAGGTTAGTTTCTATAGACGAGATACTTGTTATAGACCTTATTTCTTCATTTTCTATTTTAAGTGTTTCTATGAGTTTTTTGTGATTCGTGTTCACCTATTTTTAATACTTCGATTTGGTATATGTGGATAAAGTTTTTTGATCATATTTATGAGAGCGGTAATATTTTGGGTGTAATTTCGTGCAATGCTAATTGGATCAGAAGATCTGTAAGTATTTTCCATAAAATCGTGAAATTGTTCATACGATAGAATGAGCTGCGTTGGGTCGGTGTCGATTACGTTAGCGATTGGTTTCAGAATTTCTGCTAATTTATCAATGGTATTGTCCTCGTTATCAAGCTTTGGTTTTTTGTTTTTATTTTTAATTTTATTAGGTTTAGTTGTAGATGTTGTTTTTTCTTTATCTTTCTGATTTGGCTGAACGAAGTTGTGATCAGTGGTTTGAGTAATGTTAATATTTAAAGGGTACATTTCTTGATTAGATGTTGACTTACCAAGGTTATCATTCACCGGTCCACTGTTTGAGGAGGAAATCTGCCGTTTTAATGTGTTTATGTTTGGTATCTCTTGGCCTTCTGTACCTATTGGGTGTTCAGCAACTGGACATTTACCTGCAATGTGACCCGGTTGTTTACATATGTAGCATGTGATTGCGTCTGTGCTGAGGAAGATTCTGTAGGTTGGTTCCTCAAAGGTCACTAAAGTAGAGCTTGAGATTGACGCGTCGGTGTCTGATACGTACACCTGCCTTCGAAAACTCATGATGTGGGAAAAGCCCTCTTCCAGAATGCCAGCTCTAAGGAAGTTTATGGGTGAAACTGTTTTTAGGCCGATTTCTTCAAGTGCTTTATCTATTATACTGTGTGGTATTACTGGCGATACGTTGGAAAGAATTATTCTCTTTGCTGGTGTTACTAATCTGCGAATTTCAAATATATTGCCACTTATTTCGAGTTTATTGTGATTTTTTATTACATCGTCTACTATGGCTTTGTCGGATAAAAAATGCAAAAGCGGCTGTTCGAGATTTTTGACGCAAAGCGTATATTCGATGCGCCAGTAATGTTACTGATTGCTTTAATGTAATCAATCTGTTTGAGGCTTTCAGCTGCATCTATAATAATTGCCTGCTCTTTTTTTGAAACATTGGTGGGATTTTAGCGATTGTACTATAGGATTTATTTATAGGTTCAGTATGGGAATGAGGTAGGGAGCCCCTGTAGTCAGAAGTCCCGGGAAAATTGATATTCATTTTGTTGTTCCAAGAACAAAATTTGGCGAGATACAACACTCGTACAATGCACTTATCGCACTTCACCTGCTCGCACTATATCTAAACACGTCTGTATACGGCGAGAGTCACGGCCCAACTCCTGGCTTTACTTTTATTAGATCACAATGTAATATATAGGACAATTTATACCAATACAGAAAAAACAACTTGAACTAGAAATAAAATTAATAACAGAAACCTGAAAACATACTGCTAAAGTTTCAACTCCCTTCCCTCCATCGTTAGTGGAGCCACTATCTTGTCTGTTCCTAGCCCCAAAGCTATAACTTCTCCAAGTCGATGATGGCACCAACCCACACAGCTTTGGATGCTATGTTAAATAGGAAAATCGTTGCTCGCCAATTGTTCGTTGCTTTCCACGTCCAAAATTAGTAAACGGCCACCAAATTAAAGAAATTAGTTGTATTTCTATTTGTAATTACCCAATACAAACGTATATATTTAATTTATCTGCCTTTGTTCAAGATTAATTACCGACGAACTTAACCATAAAACACGTAGTAATTAAAATTCCGGTAGTGAACAGAATTGCCTGAGAAGCTGATTCAGGATTCCGTTACTTTGCGCTGGTTCTATCCGTCAAGCACGTAAACAAGACTGTGTTTACGTTTTAAACCAATGTAGTCAATGGTACTTGAACGGACGACAGTAGAAAAACTAACCCCTGGAGCACAGCCTCATGCCCCATAAATATTATGGCTTAGAAGGGGTAGTGAATGAATCAAACATTAAATGCAGATTGTTTTATTACAAAAATAGACTGGTATTTATACAAAACAATAATGCTTAACGAAGTAACAATATCAAAGTTCAAATGTACAATTTACTGGGCCAAAGCGTTTAAAATTACAAAATAACAGCGTAGCAATTCTGCAGTTTTTATTTCCTGCTAGAGCGAAGGTCGCCCGTTGAACTTGCCGCTGTAGGTCGGTATTGTGCATGAAGTGCAGATTTGCATTTTTCCTGGTCTTTAACTCGTCTGATTGCGTAATAACACTGGCTTTTAAATTATGAATAATGTTCAGTAAATTTGGACTGAATTTTATATATGTTTAATCTAATTTAAACATATTAAATTTAGCAATTATGCGGCAAAGACTGGTAATTGTGGCATTAAAAGTTGCTTGCTATTAAATCGGAGTTGTATTTAAAGCGTGCGACTGGATTTCGTAAATTTTAGAAAATAAAATTTATGTGTGTTTAAATCAAGTTTAAACAGGTAGTAATTGGAAACAGTCGTTATAATTGCCATAAAACCAATTCATTTTACAGGTGAATATTTACATTTCAATAATATTATTTTATCCTCAATTTATAATTACTTCGAAAACTTAACAATAAACAAATAACCTATCCTCAAATTTTGAGTTATAAACTAACGTACTTTATCGTTAACAAAAAGTGGCAGAAGACAAATTACAAAGTAACTTCAGATTGGTCGATTTGTCATATAATAACATTAACAACAGTTCTGAAGGCCTTGCGTGAACCCCTAGTTTAACTTATATCTATTCTAATAGCTTTTAATTACACTAATCGAACTTGGTTTAATTAATAATGAAAAACTGACTATTGTATGATAATGTTCGTATATTTTCAGAAATTTTCAGTCTAAACGGTCAAAAACGTGTTAAAATTACACATTTTTGGTAACATTTATTTAATCTGGAACTTTACAGGAAAATGAACTTGACCATCATTTCCTACAACCTTTTCTTTTGCTGTTTTTACAATTTCACATAATTTCTAAGAGAATTTCTCATGGAAATCTTTCGTCACAGATCTGACATTTAATAAAAAAAAAGATTTTTAAAATTTTCTATGACTAAACCATTTTATAGGGTCGAATAAACATTCTACTTGAGTTCTATGCCTTCTGCACCTATTGTGCATCAAGTTTTAGAGGCACACATAATGTTTTACATTGTACAATGAAAATTTTTAGGTATTGGCTTTACATCTTTGTGTAAATCGGACACAGAATCACCAAAAAACCAATAGTTAACGTATGGAAAGGAAAAACTGGCTCATTAATCAACTTCCTGTGGAAATTCAACCCATTCCGATACAGTTTAAAACCCAACTTATTTCCCTTATATTAGTACAAAATGTTATTGGTAAAACAACCCAGATCAGTTAAAAAAGATTAACTTTAGCCATCTTAAGCTTTCAGTTCTATCGATTATGATCTTTAAATTGTTATAACCGCTTTTACTCAATGACATGTTCTATTAAAAGATCTGGAAGAATCTGGAAACGAATAATAATTTATTTGGTTTCCACAGATACAGACATACGGATACATTACAGTGCAAAAAAAAGATTTAAACAGGTATAAAATAAAATAACTATATATCATGAAAACAACGCAATAATACACAATGTGGAAACCCCAGGACCCAAATCAGTTGGTACTGTTCTTCCATTGGGCCCTTAATTATATAAAAAAAAATCGCAGGCAAAACAAAAAAAGACATAAAATAGAAAAAGTAAATAAAATAAATTACTGATTAAATAATTAAACATTAAATAAAGAAACACAAAATCATTAAATAAAGACATCATTGCCTTCTTCCAGCGCAACATGAGTGCTCCAGATCGTATGTGAATATAACTAATTAATTTATTTAGCTATTTAGCAAAACTGGGCGAAATTTATTTTTGAAAAATGTTAGTGATACAGTTTTGAACCAATCCGGGATAAAGCTATAGACTTTGATAATGTTATAACTAAAAGATCCTTCATACAATGTCTTGCGGTGAAGAAGTGGTGTTATTCTATCTTTAAATCGTAAATTTATATGATGCACATCGCTTCTGAATGATATTTTATTGAATAAATAAGGAGGTCGTTTTTCGGTAATTATTTTATAATATAGGCAAGCAGCACCCAACATTTTTCTGTTGTCCATATTAATCCATGACAATCCCGACAGCTTATCAGACACATGATCATATTTTCTGATACAATATATCAAATGTATACATGAGCTCTGAACTCGTTGTATTCTTAAGAAGGTTTCCTTGATAATGCAAGGTCCATAAATTTGAGAGCAAGAATTAAAATGAGAGAGTACTAGAGCATCGCAGAGCTGAGCTTTAATTTTATGTGAAATGTAATGCCTATGGGGGTAGAATAGTTTCAGATTAATATAAGCTTTTTTAATACAATTTGTTATTTGGGTGTTATATTTGAAACTATTATCTATAACAAGACCATGATTTTTTTATTCATCTTTACAGGTATTAGTTTATTATCAATATTTAACCTTACCGGAAGCTTCACATTTTCCGCTCTTTGTTTATTACTAAACACCATTACTATAGATTTCAGAAGATTAATTATCAAATGGTGATCCAAAGATATGGCTAAAATTGCATTTAAATCGGCTTGAATTTCATTCAAGGCCTGCTGACCATTATCGTACTCAAAAGAATGGTATAACTGAGTATCATCAGCGTACATATGCATAGAACACGTTTTTACAACTTCAAAAAATGAGTGTGTGTATATAGTAAAGAGTAAGGGGGCCAGAATGGACCCTTGTGGCACACCAGTAGGTACTAATCTGGACGCAGACGATCCCCATGGCAATTTTACACTCTGTACCATGTTAGACAAATAACTTTGAATAAAAGCGACTGCAGTACGATAAACTCCTATGTATTTTAAAATAGCCAGTAAAATATCATGATTAATGGTATCAAAAGATTTGCTAAAATCTAAAAGTGTTAAAACCGATATCTTATTTTGATCACCAACTCTCAGTAAGTCGTCAGTGACGCTCAATAAAGCAGTAGAACAGCTATGACCAGCTCTAAAACCAGATTTATTTATAGGTAAGACATTATGTTCATTTAGAAAAGATCGTAACTGTGAATTTATTACTTTTTCTAAGATTATTGAAAAGACATAGAGAATACTAATTGTTCGCAGATCTTTGTATTCATTTGGAGCAGATATCTTTGGAATAGGTACAACCACTGCTTGTTTCCACACATTTGGAAACGTGTTAGAAGATAAACAACAATTAATAATGTGCGTTAAGTAGGGCGAAATCATTGGACAAAAAAGTTTTATAATTTTGGTGCTTATTCCATCCCAGCCACAAGCGTTACTTTATATTTCGCTAAGAAACTTTCCAATTGTATGGGTGTCTACAGCAAGAAATTTAAAATTAAAATGGTGCTGTTTATCTTCATAGTAATTACAGATTTCTGCGTAGTCACCACTAACTCTAGGTATATTATCTAGAAAATAACTATTAATTTCATCTGGCCTTTGAAGATGAGAGGGTAAATCGACGTTTTAGTTATCAGTCACGATGTTTATTTTTTTGAGTTCATACCACATTTCTTCTTCTTCTTCTTTGGCCTTTTCTCCCTTAGGAGTCTTCCGTTTCCAAAGCCTTCGGTTGTCCCAGTCTCCTACTTGTAATTCTCTATCGCACATTGCCTTATTTATGTATGTTTTCCATGCCAATTTCCGTCTCCCTTTTCTTCTTTTACCTCTTGGTGACCACTCCATTATCCGTTTCGGCCATCTTTCCCAGTCCATGCGTTTCACATGTCCAAACCCCTTTAGCGATCTATTTTCTAGAGATTTGGTGACTGAGCACGTTATTCCTATTCTTTCCCATATTATTTCGTTGCGGACTCTGTCTTCTCGTGTAAGTTGTAAGCTTCTCCTCATAAAGTGAAGTTCTACTGTTCGAATTTTATTCCTTACTTTTTCGGTTATTGGCCATGTTTCTGCACCATATAGTAGTATATTCTCTACTATACTGTGGAATATTCTTTTTTTTTTGTTTCTTATGATATGTTTTTATTCTATATTATTCTATGTAATGATCTAGTAGCGTTTTTCCCCATAGCTATTCTGGTCTCGATGTCTTTGTCACATGTGCCCATTGAAGTTATAATTGAACCCATATATTTGAACTTGTTCCTCGTTCCCTATACACATGTACTCTGTTTTGTTGAAGTTAATCTGTAACCCCCACTTCCCATATTCTTCTCTTAGTTTTCTTACCATGTATTCCATGTCTTCACTATCCTGCGCGAATATAATTTGATCATCTGCAAAGAGCAGCGAATGTAAAGTTCTATTCCCTATATTTACTCCCATTCCGCCACATTTCCGATACCACATTTCAAATGCTTGTTCTACATATATATTGAACAACAGTGGCGATAGGCAGCACCCCTGTTTAAGTCCTTTAGTAATCTGTAGGATTTTGGTCAACTTTGTTCGTATTTTTATTTGAGCTTTGGTATCCTCATATATTTCTTTAGGTTTATCGGTATTTAGTTCATATTTCACTTTCCAGTTTGATAGTTTTAGTAGCCAATGAGCAGGCAGTTGAAATTTATTATAAGCTTTATCTCTGAGTTTCCTTAAATATCTAGTAGTATCAGAAAACCACGGTATTCTTTTTTTATTCAATTTAACAGTTTTAATAGGAGCATGTTTATTAATGCTGTATAATATATTGTCATTTAAATAGGAAATCTTGGAATCAATATTATCAATATGAAAAATATTTTGCCATGTAATTTGTTGTGTATCACTTAAAAATAAATCCATGTTAAAATTGTTGAAACTTCTTATTGTTTTAAAGAAGTAAACATTTTGAACCTTTTAAGAAACAGGTTACAGTAGATAGTTTCATGGTCGGTGAAAGTTGGCTTGCTAATGCCTGATTCCACTATGATATCCACGTCCGAAATGAGAATATGATCCAAGAGTGATAATCCAAGCCGAGTTGGTTTAGTTACGAGGGGAACTAGAAAAATTATCTACCTAGCCATGATAGAAACAATTGATAACCTTCAGCTTGTAATATCACACAGTGACAAGTCTTTCATTGTTGCATGAAAAATTTGATTCATATCCGCCAGTAATTTTATATTTTGTGCAGTGTTTTGTGTCTAAAAATGAGTCTTTTGAAATTCGAGCATCGAAGTGTAATAATATTCCTTACAAAGGAAGGCAACAATCCGAAAAAGATTCGCGAACGAATGATTGCGGTGTATGGAGACGATTCTCCGTCATATTTGACAATTAAATTTTGGTCAAAACAATTTAGGTGGGGACGGGAATCTATAGAAGATGATCCCAGAAGTAGAAGACCTGTAGAAGCGACAAATGTTGAAATGTGCAAGAAAGTGAAAGCCATGGTTCTTGAGGATCGCCGTATAAAGTCTTCACCATTGCTACAGTATTGGAAATATCCGAACCTAGCGTTTTGACAATATTGCAGGACAAATTGGGCATGAGTAAAATTTCAGCAAGGTGGGTTCCCAGAATATTGTCTCCTGAGCAAAAGCTGCGTAGACAGCAAATTTGTAGAAAGAATTTGGAATCTTTGGAAGAGGACCCCGACTTCTTAATGCAGATAGTGACTGGTGATGAAACTTGAGTACATCACTGGGACCCTGAGACGAAATTAGAGTCTATGCAATGGGTGCATAAGGGATCTCCCCCCAAAGAAGGGCCGCACGCAATATTCAGCTGGAAAACCCATGGCAACCATATTTTGGAACATGCAGGGTATTCTTGTGATTGAATATATGCCTAAAGGCTTTACAATCATTGCAGAGGTTTATGGTAACACCCTCAAAACGCTGCGTACAGCTATTGCCAGAGAACGTCCAAATTTATCACAAGGTGAAGCGCTCATTCTTCATGACAACGCGACCGTGCGTAAGGCCGCCAAAATCAAACCAATTCTGCAGGAATGCCGCTTTATTGAGCTAAACCATCCACCTTATAGTCCGGATCTGGCACCGTCCGACTTCTATCTATTCAGAAACCTAAAAAAGAATCTCAGAGGGCGTCGTTTTGAAACAGAGGAGCATTTGAAGGAGGCAGTCAAGGACTATTTTGAGACCCAAGAAGAATTTTTTTTTTCAACGGGCATTTACTCTTTGAAGGACAAATGGCATAAGTGCGTTGAAGTTGGGGGAGATTATATTGAAAACTAAAATTATTTTAAAAACCGTATGTAATTCGTTTCGTAGTTAGGTAGATAACTTTTCTAGTTTTTCTCGTATTATCTGTGTAAGACACAAAAGCTCAAGCATATCCTTATAATATATGGTATCAGGTGAATTAGGTTCAAGTAAATTTATATTTAGATCGCCAAGACATACAAGTTTATCAGATACAAAAGACTATTGCATGGTTACCTGCTCAAACTCATCACAAAATACTTTGTAATTCTGACTAGGAGGTTTGTATACTACACCAACAGCAAGAACTAATTTATTAATTTTTACAGTTCACCATATTTGTTCTAAACATACGCTGCCATTTTCAATAATCGAGTAATTAAGAGGACTTTTTATATACATACGAGTACATACACCATCACCCCTTTCAACACGATCACGCCTTATAAGAATACAAGTGCTTGAAAAATTTCCGGAAATATTTGGAAATTTGTTCTGCAGCTATTTTTCAATAAGTGCATGAGTGCATGCCAACTGAAAAAATCCCGACTCCGATGGAGGAGGGATTTTTACTTGGAGGCATGCACGAATGCTTTTGTTGAAAAAAAATAGCTGCATAACATATTTCCAAATATTTCTATAGGAAATTTTTTTAAGCACGCGTTATATTTTGATAGAGAATATCACGAATGAAAAAACACAGTAAAGAAAACATTTTTATTAAAAAAATTATGAAACTAATATCTAAGTACTAATAGTTTACGGGTTTTTGTGATGACAGTGACATAAGTGAAAATTTTCCGGTAAATTTCCGATTATCAATTTTCGCCGTTACCATGGAAAATTTCCAACTAAATTTGCATAAGGGATATTCTCTTTAAAATGCGTTGTTACTGTACATGTACTTTGAAGTTTCTCATAATATAGCAGGCGGTATTTTACTTGTTCCACTGCTACGTGCTGCAAAGCTACGTCACTTACGTGCGACAATATTTTGGGTTTTCTCTAAAAGTTAAGCAGTTATTTGTAATTTAAGACTTTTGTGCACATCTACACGGTGCCGGCTTTCATTTAAAAAAGAATTATCGAAATCGGCCCGGTGGAAGTCTCAAAATAGATGTCGAAAGAAAACGCTTCACGCTTTAAATACATAGATAACCATAAATATTAATAACGTTACTACTTACCTCATTTGTTAACCAAGTTTCGCTAACAGCCAACAATTCATAATTAGTTTCATATAGAAAATCTTTAAGAATATGGAGTTTAGAAATTAAAGGTCGAATAGTAATATGTGCCAATCGTAAAGGTTCATCGCTCATTAAATTAAATCTGCAAATAGAGAAGAAAAACAATAATGCCTTCAATAATTCAACTTATAACTAAAAATACAAATAAAATAAGATAAAGTTTGTTGTTAAACAAGAATACGCTATCTATACATATGCGCGCTAGCTTCCTTCATTTGTCCAGACTGATTGGTAAACTACTTTCGTTGCCCCAAATTTCCAGTCTTTTTCGTGTAAGGTCCTCTCTGATAACTGTTTTACTTCCTTTCAATTTACACTTACTGGCAAAGATCCGCTTTTTAACCGAACGCTGTACAAATTTCACTATGATAGGTCTGCACATACCCTCTCTACCCTTTAATCGGCGACTCACATCTACTGCATGCTCGGACAGTTCGATATCAAGCTTATCTTTGCAGAAGTTAATTATAACCTTATCGGTGTTCTTGTTTCGGCTTTCTGGTATACTATAAATTCTTAAACTCTTTTTTCTAGTGTATTGTTCATATGCGTCAAACATCTCTTGGCAATAACATTTAGAGCTGGTTAACTGTTCTTCAAGATTGGCTACTTTTTGTTCCAGATGTTTAATAGTATTGGTCAAGGCTTCATCTATCAAGATTTATAATTTCATTTTCTAATAGTTTATCGACAATTTTTTGGACAATCTAATCACTGTTATCATCACTTTTTTTATTATCTTCACTTTCAGCTTTCACCTGATTTATTTTAGGCATTTTACTTATTTTACACTTAACTTTTGTATTCGATTAGAGAATAAAACTGGCAGGATTAGCGCGCACGTGTTGGCAACTCTGCGACAACATTCATAAGTGAACAATGTTGTTGTCTTGATTTCACCGAACGTCTTTTTCGAGTAGTTGACAGTTGACTATTTCTGTTATTAGACCAAGAGTTACAATTCGTTTATAGTTAAAAAGTTGAGCCTTGTCAACAATGTCAAAATACGGTTGAAATCCTGTACTATCTGCATCATCCATTTACTGTAATCTTTTACCACTAAAGAGGCGGAGGTGTCAAGTGGCCACTATCCTTTTGCGTACACTTGTTGCAGTACATGGGTTTTTAGCCTTCACGCTTTACCTTAAATTTGAACAAGCCGTCTCACCCTCCTTAATATTTCAATAATAGCTCAATGCGCTGTGTATGAATAATTACTACACTCACCGGCACGAAAAACGGAGCACTTGCATTTTTTGGTTAGATTTAAAATTGTATCCCTTTGTGATGTTTTATTATTACATTTATTATTATACATTTATTATACATTTATAAATTCAAACATTTATTAACAAGTGCTTAAGAAAAATCATGAAAATATATTGGCCCAATGTCATCTCCAATATAGATCTATGGGCTATTACGGAACACGAACCTATTTACAGGACCATAAAAAGACGCCGCTGGAATTGGATTGGGCATACCCTAAGGAAGCCGAGTACAGATATAACCCGACAATCACTTGAATATAACATCAAAGGCAAAAGAAAACAGGACCGACCAAATCTGACATGGAGAAAAAATATACTGGATGAATGTAAGGAGAAGAATATAACATGGAACCAAGTGAAACAGTTAGCACAAAACAAAAACAAATGGAAGGAATTCGTCGAGAACATATGTACGAAAGTAGAGGAAGAATAACTCAACCGTTTAAAATAAAAGTGAGAGTGTATAAAGTGTATATTAGTGTAAGACTGACTACCTTATGCTAATTAACAGACAGTCTTGAAACGTCTTAGGACGCCCTATGGTCCCTGGAGGATCTACAGAACTGATGATGATGATGATACATTTAACATTATAACATGTATAATAAATGTATAATAATAAATGTAATAATAAAACATCACAAAGGGATACAATTTTAAATCTAATAAAAAAATGAAAGTGCTCCGTTTTTCGTGCCGGTGAGTGTATATGCAAAAACAGTGATCTGTTTCCCCTGTAGTGTTGTATCGAGCTGAAACTTACTCTAAATAACGTACAGATTTGCTCACTCCATCTACTGACCTTAGAACACAAAGGAAAAGATAAAAATCCAAAGAACATACGTTTAAAGAAAAATCGAATAGACGAAAACAAGTTAAAAACATTAAGTAAATTAGCGTCTTCAAATAGAAGCTTTAAATGTGCCATTGAATTATGGCACAAAATTGGGTACTCACCGGTACAACCACAAAATTCGTTTGTATAATTACAAAGGTTTTATTTAATTTGCCTTTGGGCAAATTTGTACAATTCACTTTTGGAGCCACAGATGTAGCTTGGGTCAAACGCCGCTAAGCACTTTCGGTTCTTTTTGAAATCTGTTTGGTTCAATTTCTCCACATTCCGCTTAATGGTTGGACGTCCATTTATCACAACACGCACTTAAATTGTCATTCACAGTTCAATTCCTGCACAGGACCGGCTTAGAGAACATTTATAATTCTAAAATACATTTATCAACTGCAACTCATACGAAAATACGTTTAAAAAATTGGCTTGACTTTAACTGTGGAAGCTAACATTAAAGGCGAGGGATGCGGATGTCCCGCTTCATACTTGACCCTTAATATTGTTTCATCGCTGCTATAAAAGTTACTTATACAATGAACAATCCAATCTTATTGTCATTTTCAAATTTCTGTGTCCACCTGCGAATATTTACAAACATAATGACTTCGTTTCATGCTCTAATTTTGCAGATTGTTGTTCAATAATGATTTCATAGGACAACATACCTTTTTTTAGTTTCTCTATTAAATTTATAGATAAAGCAAAATGAACGATAAATATTAATAATAAATTAATAATAAGTATATTATTTGTTACGGTATAAAACGGTCATTAAGACCACTAATAAATTTAAGTAGTAATACTCGCCCATGCGTGTCTCTTCTCAGCCCATTCGGCTCCAGCCAAGAGCTCAATCGGCAGGGGGGTTCGAACTACTGGGCACAGTTCAGAGCGAAGTACCACAATAGGGGTGGTTGACTATACTGGGTTAAAAGAAGATTCCACGGGCGCCACGACTTTTGGGGATGTAAATCTCAATTCCACAGACCATTGGCCAAAAGCCGAAATCCAACAGCCGTTGAGTCGCATTGCTACCCCTGGGAGATGCTCGACAGCTGTAGAAGTTTCCACCTACCTTTGGGTGTTTTTTGTGTAGTTGTTTGGGCCATGTACAATAAAGTATACACAGCGCGACAAAAAGACACTCTCCTGTCACTTTAAATTCTCATACACAGTAAAATACAAGAGTCGAGTTAAAGGAAAGTGATCTATTAACTCACAATTTACACACATAGATCTGGACATGTAATATGTATTGAAATAGGGGTTAGTCAACGTTTCACAGTAGTTAATTATCTTAAGACTGGGACAAAACGACTACTAAAATCTTTTGGCCTCTGAACCTAAGATTTGTACAACTTGAAGGGAGCGGTACATAAAAATTCACAGTATCTTTTTGTGTTGACGTAGGGCTCCAACAACTGCAGGTTCCTATAAAAACATACGGGGAAGGCCTTGCGTCGGGAGGGGGAGGGCTCACTGCGACGTTGTTTGAAGATAGGGCAATTAGGGAACGATCGGACGGGCAAAGGGGCGGCCGACAGCTGACTCCGAGATGGTGATGTATTAAAATCCTTCTTACGAAGACTTGGGACTGAATCGTAAAGACGAACGACAGAGATCCACCCTGCATATATGCTTGCAAGCACCTTTCTTTGTGAAGATCCGCTTAGACAGCGAAAACACGTACACAACAGTACTAGCTTAACAAAGGCACTTAGCATGTGGCTTATACAACCACCCGGAGGTCGGTGCACCCTTTCAAACCATTACGGTTTTAATTGCGGGCACAAATGGCCGGATACGTTCAGCTAGACTATTCAGACGGAACTAACTCAAACGGAGGCGACTAAGCCCGTCATAGTTGAGATTGCGTCATACAGGAAAATTCCCTATGTATCCATCTCCCTTCAACTTACACCACATATGTGTGCGATGCTGGAAATTGCATCATCTCAACGCAACGCGGCGATAATGCCACACGACATGCAGACGCCAGCCGGGTAACCTGATATCACCTTTGTCGAATTTGAATTTGGCTGAAGACTGAACTTGAGTTCATCACGGGACAGTTTAGTGAATTAATTAGCGGGATCTACGCGATATGGTAACAAGGTTGCAGATTTCGTTCCTATAAGATGAAAAGGTGCCTTGAGGAAAAACTAGGGCAACAGATGTCTTGACCTGTTTTGGAATTAATCACGGGGCCTAAAAGGGTTTGGAAATGAGCCCAATTTAAAGGGAAATCGTCCCAGGGAGCAGACGGAAGGATCTGCGAGCTTGAGTTTTGTTCAATTAAACACATTAAACATATTCTATACATTCCCCCCCCTGGCGTTTTATAATTTGTAAAACTCTGTCGCAAAATCTGGAAATCTGCTGCAGCCTTGCAGATTGTACAATTGTTAAGTTAGATGTGGCTAGGTTCTTTTAGTCTTTTTGTAGTGGCTGTTGCTATTCGACGATTTTGGTCGCAATCAACTCTGCTTAACAAAGATGGCTTCAATAACCAATTTTCGCGATAAGCGATAATTTTAACTATTAGAACTGTAAATGAGTGTAAGCACTTGTCATTTCTCTCTTTCATTACGCAAAATGTATGTTATTTTGGAACTGAATACTTAGTTATAATGTAACTAAATAAATATTGGGTTACAGCAAATTATCTATTCCTTTCTGGGAAATGTGGTTTAGATATTCATACCATCAGTTGTTGTTATTTTGGTTTAGACCGCCTCGAATCAGTGGCGCCTAGAGAAAAATTTTACGACACCACAAGACAATTCCTGAATTAGGGTGTGATGTTTTTACAAAACATGATTGAATATTATTTGCTTTTTCGTATATAAATTCTTCCTATGGCATATGGTAGTATCCTTACCAGCAATTTTGTAATAATTATTTATATATGTTACTCCAGGTTACATGAAATCTATGTCTTGGCTTAGTAGAAGCTATTATGGGTACTGTCAACTGTAGTATGTTCTTGCAGTAATGAGTGAGCCAGACGGAAGCACTCATCAACATATTCATTCCAATAAACTCATATTCGATTGTTGTCTAAGAAAATCTGTAGTCAAAAACAACGGGTTGCATTTGTTACTTGCGTCGTTCTCTGTCTATCTGTACTTGTGTCGGTTGCTTTATTACATTATCTTCTCTTTTTCTGCATTGTTCGATTACCTTCTTCATTTTCCTTCTCCATGGGAACTACTCTCCTCGGCGTCCCTTTCAACATTGCTTTCAGAGGTACTTTCTATATTCGGGCAATGTTCAACAACAGTTGTGTTTTTATTATTAATATCAAGCTCATTATGGTGTATACTATTGCATCTTTTAGATATTTTTACATTTTCTAGCTTTTTATGTTACTGTTGAAGTGTTTCCTCGTTACATTTGCCATCAAAATCGGTTTAGTGGTTGCAGCCATTTAGTTTCTTTGTGGTAAGTAGTAAGTATTAGAATAGATATTGCTAATGATTATTACTTAAAAGTCAGGATAAGTTTATTGCTCCAAGTAATTTTACGTGAGACACAAATATTTCCATTTAGAAACTAAGATCAACCTTATACCAAGCAATCACGTAACTACAATGAATAACTGTTCATATTAGATTTAAATTCTCTCAAAATTGCTCTTTCACGCTCATATCTCGCGTTGAGGTTATAAAGAAGATGTTTGGCTAACTCAAGGGGTTGGATACGACCCAGCTAATGTCTTTCTTGAGTTAAACGAAGTTCAAATTATAAAGACTCTAAGAACGAGGTTGATCGCAGACTAGTTTGTTCCAGAATAGTGATGCACACAAAATCAAGACAATAACTTAGCCGCCGAAGGATTTCACAACTACGCTATTAGTTAGATGTCCAATAAAAAAGCCAATCGCTTTTAAGTACCAATGCTTTAATATAATATTTAATATAATAAGAGAAAAAAGTTGTGTAAGTATAGTTCCGAAAATGCACCTTAAGGCGTCTACTATAGCCCTGAGAAGGGAAAGAAAACAGCATAGATTTTGTTTAAACAAATAATGCAAATAAAACAAATTTAGTGTAATTTGGCATAGCTACGTGATTTTCTATGCTGAATGAAATGCTTAAAAAAATGGTATATGTTTAAAAGGGGTAGTTTAGGCGTTAATTGGCTAAGGAGAGGAAATGCTTTATGTCATAACCTTTTTACTTCCTTTTACAATAAAGGAAGTATTGGATTCACCTCAAAAATTCGAAATTGAGTTTTCACCAGATTTCCAGTTGAATACCTCTAAAATGGGTTTATTTTGTTTTTTTTTCCTATTTTTTAATTAACTCCTATTTTAAATAGAACACCCACTATATTATTACATTATTGAATTCAGCTGACAATTTTAGAGAACATGTGTCTCTTTATCTAACGCTCTATTTTGTACGGTTTCCGTACAAGTTGCAATTTTTGAAAATTTTTGACAACTGCTTAAAAATTAAAAGTCAAATTTTTGGCTAATTATAAGATCGCTGTAAAAGGAAGTTGTGTGCGTGTATCACACCAGATTTTTATAATTATAATCTTTGTCAATTCTGGTTAGGTATTCGAAAAGGTTATACCATTTACATAAAAAGGTGCTCTGATTTAGAATAGCTGAGAGCATAAGTTTTCGAGAAAAGCGAACTTAAATCTTGAAATTCGCTACTTCAGGAGCCTAATCCACTCATCGCAATCTGTTCTCCACATTTGATGACACCCTTCTAATGCGGCTTTTTACTTTGCCCTATACTCTACTGTACTATTCATCTATACTGCTCTTTGTTTACTAGTTTAACCAGTCGTAGAAGCACACAAACCGCTTAACTCTCAATGTGGCTACGGGTAATCAATATTGCTCTAGCTGGCCGTTACGTTGTCACCTAGAATACTGTAATTATGCATGCAAACACTGAAAGAAATGAAAACCAAACAGTTTATATAAAAAGTTATATAATCTGTAATAGAAACACAAATGCAGGGTTGTACATACAAGACGATAATAGTACATTGTGTATCTAGAACGAAAAGCGTAACATTCCCAGACGACTGTGAATATTGTTGGGCGAGGCGAATGTGGAGCCCACAACACAGGAGTCTGGGAATGTTGCTTTTTGTCCAAAATACACATACAATTTTTCCGCCGATCAATACGAGTAATTAAAAAAAAAATTAAATACTAATGGAGTACTGGAATGTTTAAATTATTCCTGTACAGTTTTATTGTAAATTACCTAGCAACGGCCGATGTAATGGTATGTTTGACTTTGCTCAACAAAATTTTGTCAATAATGTGTCAGTTCTGGTACGACTGGCGGAAAAAGATTATATGTTATCAACAATGAATTATCCTTGTATTTAACCTCTACGTGCTAAATGCTAATTCTTCTTGCTTTTATAGAGCTATTGAATATAAGTGTGACGTATATTTAATTAGCGCATACAGTCCCAACACAAACCGCGCTAAAAAGTCTAGCCCACACATTCCTGAAGCGGGGCCTGGTTATTTTCAGTCGGCAAGTTTAACTATTTAAGAACCCGCGTAGCTCAGTTGGCTATGCGCAAGGCTTGCATTAAGCAAGTCTTCGGTTCGAATCAGAGGCCGGAATTGTACCGCCAGACGCACGCGTATAAAGCATCAGCCTCTACACCGCAAAGTAAAATGAGGTTAGTGATAATACATACATACATACATAAGGTATAAGCCTTTCAAAACAGAGTGCTTAGAATCGTCATAAATGATCCGTGATACGTCAGGAATGTGTAAATCCATCTTGAAACCGGGACCACAAATCACTAAACTTTTACAGATACCCAGTATCGCGTTGGTGCTTGGCTATAACTGGTGTTCAGAGATACGAGTCTGTACTAAACATCTTGTTTCACCTATGTATACAGAATTGCAACATCAAGGGACTCTATAATCACCTTTAGATGAAATGATATTTAATTTATCTTTTGAAAGATAACCTATGAGATACGAACCCTCGAAGGTCCCTTATATCCAGGGTGAAATTTGCTTTTCCTTTATGGGTTGGGTCGGCATTTAGTTCTGGTGTTCTCGATGCTTTTGGATGTTTAGGGCTTTTGTCTTGCATATTGGGGTTGCATATTTTGGACTTTGATTTGGGATTGGTGGTTTTTAGAGCTTGCGTCTTGGGCATGATTCTGATTTAAATTTTTTAATTTTCGATTATTTTATAATTCTTTTTGCAATTATTGTGTATGTTGTCGTCTGCTCTTTAGTTTTCAGTTTCCTTGAACTGCAGTTCTATTTTAACATATTTTAGTTGTATTTCATTACATTAATGTGGTAACAATTGTTTTAGTACGTTTGATCTCTTAAATAGTAAAAAGCTTTCAAATAATGGGTTTTTGCTTTATGGTTTTTACGTTATTTGTTTTTAGAATGTGATGCGTTATGTACGGGCGGGTTATAAAGTACTAATAGGTAGGAGATTTGCATATGCTTTATATTTTTATCTACACTCTAGGGAATATATACTCTGTATTTAAGCAACTTTTGCTTGTGTCTCTTTTATTTTTGTGAAACTTCTGTGGTATGGAGTTCACGACAACATTAGTAGGTCTTCCGGTTTGAACTGAAATACGTGACGCTTCCAGACATGCCCTATTGCTCAAAAACTAGCTAGCTACACATTGCAGCGATCCCAAACCACAGTATTTTAGGATTATTTTATCATCAATTTTATTTACATTATAAATTTCAGGCGTAGCAGCCGACACACAATGTCTGGTCGGTACGTGAGAGGGGAGACTTTTCAAGAAACCTGCACTTTAACGTATCGGCAGTTAACAAAGAGTTAATCAATAAGTACAACCTTTTCCATGCAGGTTTCCGTTAGTAAAGAGACATATTTCACTACTAATTATATCAATACTACAGCGGTCCGTAAAGAGGAGCGCAAGTTTAAATCCTTTTCAAATTATTAATAGAGTTTAAAAATCTTAGGAAGCCTTGTTCTTCCCTTCACAATTTTTGGTATTAGAACGTTGGTATACACGGTCTTACTAGCATAATGTAAGAAGCAACCTATGGTATATTGCTTAATTTTGATGTTTAATGGGAGCAGCGAATTAAAAGGCCTCACTGCAGGCAGCAGTTGTATTATAGGAGCAACAAGAAAACACAATACCCCGCTTCGCGATTGTGTAGTTTCCTTTATAAAATATGTAGCGAGAATAAAACGTACATTTGAAAAACTTTATGCAGCTGATAGCGGATCTGCAATTTTAATATGGAAATGCTTTGTAATGGAAAAACTTTGAAAACATTTGTAGAAACATGTGAGAAATAAATCCTAAACAGATCTGCACGCCTTTCAGGTCGATGTCATCCAGTAACAAAACTTTTGGCAGGTTTACGTTAGACGAAGCTAAAAGAACATCGCGTGGCAGGAAATCTGCATTTTGCGAAAACAAATACTTTATTTCTGCCTTTTTGCGGCAGTTTTATGCCACCGAGCGGATTTAAATGGCCCTTTGCTTTTAGAATCTCCAAACCGCGCGATTTAGGTGTGAAAGTGGGACATAACAATAAATGCGTAGATGATAGGTGTTCAAGGAGAATAAAGCAGGCGGAAAGTTGGCGGTTCCCTGTTAGAGATATATTTTATACATTAAGATGATGCAGCAGCGCTACATAGAAAAGCCATAAAACACTTTTGTATAGGAAGACAGCGAGCTGGTGTCAGTGGAACACTTCCGGCTTGCATTACATCGAATTTCTCCTCCAGAATCGATACCCAGCCATTGGCAACAAAAGAAAACACTGAATGTATTTCTGTATACTTCTTGGAAAATAAAATACAATAGAATTTGTTTGCCTGGTAGAGTGCATGCTTTATCGGTAGCTTTTCACTAATAGTTTCAATCTTTTCGAATTTTCAAAGAAAATTTTTGAGATAAATTGTAGTTTTTCTTTGAACTTCTTGTTGTGCAATAGCCATATCGATTTCTTCTTTAAAGTAAAAGTCTGTGTAAAATAAACGGCTGCTTTCATAAGGAGAGCTAAAGGCATAATTTAAGCAAATTATCACGAAAGTAGATGATGCAGCGGAATAAGTATAGCCTCTGACAGCACCCAGATAAGAACTAATACGATAATTACTCAGTTATTTAGGAACCTATAATTAAGTAACATTGAAAAAGTGAAATAATGTATCTCCTTAATTGCTTCACTGAGATTACTCAGTGTATAACACACGAAACTGAGAGCTGGACAGGCTTCGAAAAGTTAATCGTCAACGGCTTCTAAGCAAGCATTATGGGAGGCTTCTCCAAGGCTCGCGAATAAATCACTCTTCTTAAAAGCTACTTTGCTAATTTGTTTCCTATCTACGTTTTGATTATTTCGTCATTAAAGTGAACGAATCCCATTATTTCCAAGCATCTCCTTCTAGCTAAAGTTCCTGGAAAATCTTCCGGATTTTATTCCCACATTTTATAATTCGACTAGAAATAGTTTCAACATTTTTCTATTTTTGCTTTGCTTCGATTTTGGTATTAGAAAGGCGCTCAAAGTGTCAACATCACTTAAATTATATAAATAATGTTCTTTTTTATTTATCTTTAAATGGTTGATTATTTCAAATTTGCATATCGCCATCGCGCTACATTTTAACACGGTATTTTATTGCACGTTCTGAGTGGGACTTTCAGCCAGTCTGAATTTGAGATAAAGGGGACCCCAAAACCGTATAAAAGTACGCCCTCCGGACAGAATGAACAACTATTCAAGTTTACCTGCCTTAACCAATAACCTCTCCTAAATCCGAAGAACCTACCTGGGTTGTGCACAAAGCGCCGGTTCAAGTGCCGTGCATAACCACTCTTTTCCGAAACCCCGATTGAATTTAGCCCTGGTCTGTGACGAGCTCAATCTCCGCCCTGTCTTGGTGAACGCTTCGGGGCCGGCTCAAGTGACAAGCGTTTCCCTAGCTCTCCGATTTGGACATTGGCGCTGGTTCATGTGACGCGTCTATTTTTCCCGTATTTTTTCTCGAACACCCTGTATGGTAGAACGCGAAACCCTTTGGGGAAGTTACAAATCTGGGGTATTGAACGCTACATGAATTACCCGACTTTCTGGAGGGCCTACGTATAAGTCCAGTATTTTATGTAAGACTCGAAATCCATCTAGCGGCCGCCGAAGCAAGCAATCAGAAATTATAGTAGCAAAATCCGGACAGAGGTAAACTCATCTTTGAGATCCACGAATACTGAAGCACTCCTATCACCTAATAACGATCAATTAGCTTCAATGCAGCACAAACATTTTTGACACCGTTAATGTTTATTTTGTTCACAGAATTAAAAGGTTAGCTATATTGGAAACCTTTGCAGAAGGCGAAATCCAACCAACCACGCCATCTAGACGACACGAGCTGAACTCCACCTGTCGCCAGTGCCAGAAGAGTTGCCGCCGCTATTAGGCGTTAGTCGTCCGTCCAGTAGCATATTATGAACCTTGTGTATGAATTATACATCTTGTCTTTATATACATAATTCTTCTGTATGTCTGTATGTAACTAAACTCTTCTTAAACGGCTGGACCGATTTTGATGAAATCTTTTGTGTATGTTTAAGTGGGTCCTTGGATGGTTTAGATTTACACCTACCCGGTAGGTAGCTCTAATAAATCTTTAAAAAAATTTAAAAGAAATTTCGTCAAAAATTTTAAAAAATCCTAGAACCCGATTGAAGCGTCACCAACCGGGTCCAGTTGTGAATATAAACCATCCAGGGACCCGCTCAAACACACACACAAAATTTCATCTAAATCGGTCCAGCCGTTTAGGATGAGTTCAGTCACATACACACATACAGAAGAATTATATACAGGGTGTCCGGCTTTCGTAGGGACAACATGGGTAACTTTTGTATTTGAAGAGATAGAGAGATGGTTAAATTAGCAAAAAGGTGCAGGTTTGAGAGCTCATTAAGAATCCATTTTCAAATTTTACTTGTCATGGCCCACTTGTTTAAAATTAAAAAAATCTCCTAATTTCTTTTATATGCCGTAACTTTATTTTTACTTAAGATATTGAGACGCGATTTGAACTAATTTGCATGGTAATTTAAATAATTTTATTGGCACTTAATAAAACCAATTTTATTTGTGCAAATTTTTAGTAATCTAACCTAACCTCACAATTTTAAATTGTACCGTGCAATTTTTTTGGCTCTTTTAAAAATATTTTTTTTCTGAATGCAATGATGTATCACATGATATGGAAAATTCTTCAAAATTTTGAAAAACTGAGCTTTTTCTTTTTACAGGCAGAAATCACTAGTGCCATGATCACAATAACTTTGTTTTTTGTTTATCACGTTATCTGTGAAATTACGTTTCGAAACAAAAAGCAGGCTTACCATCATACGTGCCTGTCAGTAGTGTGAGTGTTATTACTTCAACTTATAATGGAAAATTTAGAAAAATATGATGTATTTTGTGCGTATATCCAGTGCTACAAGAACGTAGAACTTACAC
>OW679194.1:7258582-7386638 GCA_940337035.1 Agriotes lineatus | reverse complement strand
AAGACACTGAACTTCAGCAAGAACAAACCTAGTAAAAACAAGAACAAGCAAGGTAAATGTAGGCATGTACCAACGTATTACAGCTGCGCTCGAAAATAAAAGTAAAAGAATTTAAATAGTCATTAGCGGGGTAGTTGTAGTCTGAGTCAGAGGAGCAAGTTGCCAGATTAAATATTCCCTAGTATAAAGACGTTTCTCGCATTAGTACCTAACTTTGTAATAAGCCAATAAATAATTAGCTTAAACCATTTAGCTCAATGCGAGTTTAAATTTCGACCTCATTGACACAGTTCAAAATTCTACCGCATGGTGGCGTAGCGCTTGGATTCAGTTGCCAATAGCTTGTTGATAAAGTTCCGTTGATATAAATGTTGGCTTTGGTCTTAAACTTGAATTTCCAGAAGATGTGTCCATCGGTTCTGGTTTAAAATTATTACTTTGATTTTGATTTTGATTTGAACGAATAGAAGATTGTACAGGATTACGACTAAAATTGAATTGATTTTGACGTTGCTGAAAATAAGGTTGACGTTGTGTGGGAAAATTATTATTTGGGCGCCAATTGGGCTGAGTACCAAATGTTGTCCATCTTTGAGGTAAATTGTTTTGTGAAAATACTGGACGTTGCGGTAAACTTTGAATGGGTTGTATATTTGATTGAAATCTTGGCCAGGAATAATTTGTAAAATTATTTGGAGGCAATGGTCGCATGTAATTTTGATATCCGTGAGGTTTAACCGGTGTAAGTTTTTAATAATAATAATAATAATAATTTTATTCGTTTCCACAATTACATAACAATATAACAGAAATAAATATATATATATATGAGAAAATTGTTTGGGGAAACCTCAGGGACCCAAATCAGTTACTGCAGCGCAGTAGCTGTTCTTCCATTGGACCCCTGTATATTAGAAAAAACACATTTTTTCGCATTACGACATAAAAAACAACACATGCAAAACTACAGGATAATTTATTGCTTTCTTCAATCTCATGTATTTTGATAAATTTAAACGATTAAAAGAAGAGGAGCTATACAGTTTGCATATTCAGCAAAACTTCTCGAAATTTATTTTTGAATTGTTTTACAGAATAATTTTTTAAGAAATGTGGGATGAGAGTGTAGATCTTGTAAATATTATAAGAAAATGATCCTTCATATAGAGCTGTTCGATGAAGAGGCGGCGTTATCCCACCTTTGAATCGCAAATTTAAAGTATGTACATCATCCCGAAAAGATATTTTATTATATAAGTAAGGAGGGCACTTTTCAGTAATTATTCTATGATAAAGACAAGCAGCACTCAGCAACCTTCTGTTTTTCATATTTAGCCATGATAAATCTGACAATTTGTGTGAAACATGATCAAATTTCCGGATTCCGTAGATAAGTTTTATACATGAATTTTGAACTCGTTGAATTTTCTCAGAAGCTTCCCTAGTAAGGCAAGGTCCATATAATTGAGAACAAAAATTAAAATGGCTTAAAACTAGAGTGTTGCAAAGCAATGCCTTAATTTTTGGTGAAATGTATTGTCTATGTGGATAAAGTAATTTTAAACAGGCGTATGCTTGTTTAACACATCGAGTTATGTGAGCACTATATCTAAAACTATTATCTAGAATCACACCAAGATTGGTGGTGATGGTCTATATAAATTTTGAGTGTTCAAAGAATTTGATTTTTGTGTGGTGTACAGAAATTTTTCCTCTTCTATTACTAAACTCATCGCTTTTTCAAGACTGTCTGGGTTTCTTAACCTAACGTTAGTTTGCAATTGTCCTGTTAGTCCTCTAATAAACGTTTTTAAAGCCAAATCGTTATAACTTGCAAGGTGAATAGGTTTTTCTGTAGCGGCCATATTTAAACTATTTAATTTTGAAATTAATAAACTTCGCGCGTCTTGACATCGCATTCCAAAATTATAGGGTGACTCATTTTTATGGGGCCTTAATGCTAGTAAATCTTGAATCAAGCAATCAATATTTCGCTGATCACCAAAACTAAGAGTAAGGGCATTTTTTATTTCATTCCAGGATTCTAATTCTGTTCGCGATCCTATTAACATTAAAGCGCGTCCTGTAAGTTTTCCCAGGATGGCTCTTAATAAGAAATTGTTAAGTGCGACATTGGTTTCCTTGGCAAAAGCAGAAATCAGGTTTTCGCAATTGTCTATAAATATACTTAATGTGTGAGGGTTTACATCATAATTAACTATTGAATCTAAATGTAATCTAAGTAATTGGTAATCTACACCTACTGCACCAGTATTGTTATTTGTTATTTGTATTCATTGTGCTTTCTGGTTCTACTAAATTAAAATTGCTTAGTAAATTCGTCAAATCGTCTATTTCTACGTCTGACATAAATTTTAAACAGTTACTTATACTTTAAATATTTTCTTCTAAGTTTATTATCAATCTAACTGAGTGTGTTAAATAGGAAATTGGAAAAAATAGCAACGAGCACTTACATTAGTGTAGTTTTCATTCTGCAATCATTGTAAAAGCTGGTTTCTTAACTCTACGGCTGGCGTTGGCGATGCTGTCCGTCACCAGGTTGTTTTCTTAATCCTACGGCTGATGTCGGCGATGTGGTCCTCCACCAGGTTTTCTTAACTAAGACTGGCGTTGGCGATGCTGTCCTCCACCAGGTTGCTTTCTGTGCGAATTCCGTCTTCGTTGCACTGACTTTGCTGGAGCTGAACAACACTTCCGATATACACTCGAATATTGTTCAACACCGAACTTTTATCCGATCAATCGTTAAAACGAAAATCGATGCTCGATGCAGCGATTTCGGATATACTACCGACTGCGCCAAATTTGGTCCGGGCTAACGAAAATTCGTTTTTAAAAAGTAAAACTACTACAGAAATTGCACATGGACTTTATTGCAAGCAGCGTGCGTACAAAAAGACAAGATACCTAGCTAAAACAGATGTATTTATAATCTTTAAGTGCTGATATCGCGCGGACGTGCCTTATCTTACGGTAGTCAGCAGGTTGGTAACCATAACTTGCTCGTGTTTGTTGTAAGCATATGCATTTTTTTTATTAATAACCAGCTCGGTACACTGAGTACCATACACGGTTGTCTTAACAGGTTAAAAAATTAATTACAGTGGCAGATTACATATTTAGAATAAGAGCAGCACAACAGCCCCCTTTGTAACTATTTTATTTACATAGAGCATACTAAGTTACTAGCGAATAAAATGTCAGTGACATAATAAATTAAGTACATTTAGTTAGGTTAAGTGATTAGGTAAGCGTTAGTCGTTTTCACTGTCACTGAGGTATTGTGGTAGTTGGCGTTTTAACCTAACATGTATGTCTTTTTTACCTAGCGAATAGTGTTCGGAGCTGGCGCACATGTTAATATTAGTGAAGAACTTTTTATTAATAATTTTGAGATGTTCATTTATAGTAGGTATGCGTAGATCTTGATGAGTCGTGTTGTTTCTTACGAACCAGGGAGCACTGACGATGATTCTTAGAATTTTGTTCTGCAGCAACTGTAGTTTTTTAAGGTGTGTTTTAGAGGCTGCAGCCCATACTAGAGAGCCGTACGTTATTATAGGTCTTAAAATGGATTTATAAATTAGCACTGCACATGATATTTTTAGTGGAGACTTGCGATTTATTATAGGATATAACATAGCTAATCGGGTGTAGCACTCACAAAGTTTTTTATTGATATGAAAACCGTAAGTTAATCGGCGATCAAGATACACTCCGAGATATTTAATCGCACTGTCTGGCGGGGATTCCAGTCTACATCAATATTATTGATTTTTACTTTCTGGGGGATGTGCGGTCGACGTAAGGTAAATATTTTAGTTTCACTTTTACTTTCATTTATTTTGATGTACCACCTATTAAACCAATCCAGCAGTGTATTGACTGAGGTTTGTAATTGTGATACTGCTTCATTGATGTTATCCTGTTGTGTTAGTAAGCACGTATCATCTGCGTACATAGCTACCACGGTGTTATCTGGTTCTGGGATATCGTGCACGAAGATGTTAAATAGAATCGGCCCCAATATGGATCCTTGAGGTACTCCTGCTCTTATTCTTTTGACGTCTGAGAGGTGATTATTTATACGCACTGAGAATGTTCGATCAATTAAGAATGATGTGATAATTCTTATCAGGTAATCCGGTGTTCTTAATTGCAGTAGTTTATAGATCAGGCCATTTGTCCATACTTTATCAAATGCCATAGACACATCAAGGAATGCCGCTACTGTATGCTTTTTAGCTTCGAAACCTTGCTCAATAGTCTGCGTTAATCTTATGAGTTGATGGTTAGTAGAGTATCCAGATCTGAATCCAAATTGCAGCTTTGGAATTACGTTATTAGTCTCTAAGAAAGTGCCGAGGCGTGAATATATAATTTTTTCCAATAATTTGGAGAGAGTTGGTAGAAGGGATATTGGTCGGTAGCTAGTGGTTTCGTGAGGATTTTTCCCTGGTTTAGGGAATAATTAAATATGGGCATGTTTCCAGGTAATGGGGAAATAACCTAGTCTTAGACAGACATTAAAGAGAGATGCCAGGAAAGCTAAAGCTTTCTTTGTGAGGTGCTTTAAGACAATATTTGGTACTAGGTCATGCCCGGGGGATTTCTTCGCGGGTAATTTGTAAATGAGTCTAGCTATTTCTCGAGGCGAGCATGGTTTTATTTTCCCAACGTTTCTTGGTAAATGTTCGTTAACGTGGTTATCAATTTCTTCGCGAAATTCTCTATTGGTGTTGCATGTTAGAGTGAATACCTGTTCCAGGTATTTCGCGAGTACATTACATTTTTCCTTGTCCGAGTTGTATGTTATATTATTTTCGATGATGGAGTAAGGTTTAGGTGCTTGCTTTAGAATTCTTTTCGTGGTTCTAGACATTGTTGGATCGACAGGTTATAATTCTGTTATGCATTCTTTATAGCAGTTTATTCTATATTTGTCAAGCTCAAATTTAACATTACGTATAAGCCTGTTTAGATTAGTTCTGATGTTTGGGTCTCTGGTTCTTTGCCACTGTCTTCGTAGTGTATGTTTTTCTTTTATAAGGTTTGTAATGAATACTGGTATTTTTTAAAGTTGTTTGTGTCTATTGTTATTTTGTCTGGTATTCGTTGTATTGTCAATTGTGTATTTTATGGTTTCGAGAAAGTGGTCTATTAAATTATCTATATCTTCGGTACAAGTTATGTGTGTAGAACATTTGAGTTTGATGTCCAAAGTTTCTTGAAAGCTCTCCCAGTCGGCTCGGCCATTAATAAGTCTTGGAAGTTTGTTAATTGTTCGTGGTTCTATGCTGAATGTAATAATTACTGGTAAATGATCGGAGTCAAGTTCAGTAACTACAATTTGTTGTATTGGTTGGGAGAAGTTTTTCTGTAAAACTATGTCCAGAATATCCGGAAGATGATCCATTCGGTATGGATGGTAAGTAAAGTCCTGTTGGGCGTTAACTACCACTGAGTTATTACTTGTGAAATTAAGGAGACGCACGCCGTCAGGGTTGTTTACTCTGCAACCCCATATTGTATTTTTACAATTGAAGTCTCCTATCAGCAGTGTCGGTTCATTGTAATCGAATATTGTGGTGAAGTCTTCTTCTGACAAGCGTTTGTTTGGTTGTTTATACCCACTGATAATCTTTACTTGATTGTTATCATTAAGACAGTCTGATTGATACTATTTCCATATTGATGACTTTGTCTTTTGGTAGAGCAGTTACAGGTAGCTGTTTCTTGGCGACGATTGCCACCCCTCCTGAGGCAACAGGCTCTGGACGATCAAAACGAAAGATTGTATATCCTGGGATTTTGAAAATTTCCGATTGTTTTAGATGTGTTTCAGAGATACAGCATATGTCTATATTGTGTCTGTTTAGGAAAGCTGTAAAAGTTGATTTTTGTTTCTTTATGCCATTGGCATTCCAATTAGCAATTGATAAATTATTGATTGTTCTTAAATTATTTACTGCCATTGAGTAACGATAACATTAGCGAAGAAATGAATGATTTTATTTGATCAAAATAGGGCGTTATGTAGTCTATGATTCTCTGTATTTAATGATTTTAAGTTATTATTTTCTAAATTTGATGATTGTTGGGAGTTTGTGGTCTGATTTCGATTTGTAGATGTAACTGCATGTGCGTAAGATCTTGGATTTTTGTAAAGAGTAAAGTATTACTAGCCTGTATATTTTCGTTGATGTTTTTTCTTGAGTTACCTGTATGTGTTTGGTTTTTTTTTGTTAATTATATTACGATAATATTGGCATCCTTTATAATTAGCAGGATGAAATTCCCCGTAGTTAACGCACTGAGGCTTGGTGTCGATATTTTTTGGGCATTGAGTGTAGAGATGGTTGCCTGTGCATTTAACGCACCTTGAATCCAAACGGCAATAGTTTTTTGTATGCCGTATCTTTGGCAACGTGTGCATTTCGGGATATCTCTTGTTTTGTGTCGCGGTTCTACTTCTATTACACAGTGAAACAATCTGTCGAGATTGAAAATTTCAGTTTCTGTGCCATTCTTTTTCAGTTGAATGACGCAGAGGGGCATCAATTGTTTCTCTTTATTTTTCATATGCATAACGTTGTTTACCGGATACTTTTTTGTGATTAGTTCTTCTTTTATTTCTTTTTCGGTGATTGCGATGGGTACGTTTCTCATTACTACTTCCAGGTTGGATTCTTCTTGGTTTTGATAGGTATGATATTTAATATTATTATCATCATAGTATTTGGTTAAGAGGCGATAGTTTGCTATCGATGTAAGGTTTATTCTGAGAAATTTACCTTTATAATTTGTAGTAAATTCGTTTTGTATTACCGATTGGATGTCTTTTATCACTTCGTTGTAGTTATCAGCATAAGGCAAATAAATCGGTGGAATTTTTGGTTTTACTGTGGTAGATTCGTTTTCTGCTATATTCTGGCTACTGCTAGGTAAATAATATTGTTTAATTTTAGAAGTGCCTCGCTGTCAAAGGCATATTTTTTATTTGTATTTTCGGCGGGCGGACTACTAAAGGGTCTTTTGTTATTTTCACCGCTAGGAAGTGAAAAGTCAATATCCATATTTGTTGGGATGGTTTTATTTACATTATTTGAAGTGATTTCTTGTTGGAAGTGTTGCGATGTTTTGCTATTGTTATGATTTGATGGGGTTATCTGGTAGCTTTGATAAATTAGTGTAGGTTGTTTGATGTGGCTGTCCCGTGACATTGGGGTTACAGATAGTTGATATCAATAAGGCCGGCGGCCTCTCGGCCGCAGGTGGTTTGTTGAATAAAGGTGACCACAAGTAATGACTTATGTTTAATAAATACCTTATCAGTAAGTTATGGTTTAGCTCAGTGTTGTAATTATACAGCTACGCACTGGCTTCACAAATACGTCTGTCCACAATGAATACTCGCTTGGAACTCCAAGCATATGCATTGTACTGATGGATCTGCTGCGAGTAACTTGATTTCTTCTAACCGGGTAAAAAACCCGTTGCAATTTCATTGAAGTATGAATTTTACTTTGAATCGGTTTGGGATAGGTTAGTTTCTATAGACGAGATACTTGTTATAGACCGTATTTCTTCATTTTCTATTGTAAGTGTTTCTATGAGTTTTTTTTTGTGATTCGTGTGCACCTATTTTTAATGCTTTGATTTGGTACATGTGGATAAAGTTTTTTGATCATATTTATGAGAGCGGTAATATTTTGGGTGTAATTTCGTGCAATGCTAATTGGATCAGAAGATCCGTAAGTATTTTCCATAAAATCGTGAAATTGTTCGTACGATAGAATGAACTGCGTTGGGTCGGTGTCGACTACGTTAGCGATTGGTTTCAGAATTTCTGCTAATTTCTTAATGGTATTGTCCTCGATATCAAGCTTTGGTTTTTTGTTTTTATTTTAATTTTATTAGGTTTAGTTGTAGATGTTGTTTTTTCTTTATCTTTCTGATTTGGCTGAACGAAGTTGTAATCAGTGGTTTGAGTAATGTTAATATTTAAAGGGTAAATTTCTTGATTAGATGTTGACTTAACAAGGTTATCATTCACCGGTTCACTGTTTGAGGAGGAAATCTGCGTTTTAATGTGTTCATGTTTGGTATCTCTTGGCCTTCTATACCTATTGGGTGTTCTGCAACTGGACATTTACCGCAATGTGACCCGGTTGTTTACATATGTAGCATGTGATTGCGTCTGTGCCGAGAAGATTCTGTAGGTTGTTTCCTCAAAGGTCACTAAAATAGAGCTTGGGATTGACGCGTCGGTGTCTGGTACGTACACCTGCCTTCGAAAACTCATGATGTGGGAAAAGCCCTCTTCCAGAATGCCAGCTCTAAGTGTTTTTAGGCCGATTTCTTCAAGTGCTTTATCTATTATACTCTGTGGTATTACAGACGATACGTTGGAAAGAATTCTTCTCTTTGCTGGTGTTACTAATCTGCGAATTTCGAATATATTGCCACTTATTTTGAGTTTATTGTGATTTTTTATTATATCGTCTTACTATGGCTTTGTCGGATAAATAAATGCAAAAGCGGTTGTTCGAGATTTTTGACGCAAAGCGTATATTCGATGCGCCAGTAATGTTACTGATTGCTTTATGTAATCAATCTGTTTGAGCCTTTCAGCTGCATCTATAATAATTGCCTGTTCTTTTTTTTAACATTGGTGGGGTTTTAGCGATTGTGCTATAGGATTTATTTATAGGTTCAGTATGGGAAGGAGGTTGGGAGCCCCTGTGTCAGAAGTCCCGGGAAAATTGATATTCATTTTGTTGTTCCAAGAACAACATTTGGCGAGATAAAACACTCGTACTATGCACTTATCGCACTTCACCTGCTCGCACTATATCTAAACACGTCTGTATACGGCGCGGGTCAAGGCCGAACTCCGCGCTTAACTTTTATTGGATCACAATGTAATATATAGGACACTTTATACCAATACAGACCAACAACTTGAACTCGAAATAAAATTAATAACAGAAACCTGGAAACATACTGCTAAACTTTCAACTCCCTTCCCTCCATCGTTAGTGAGCCACTATTTTGTCTGTTTCTAACCCCAAAGCTATAACTTCTCCAAGTCGATGATGGCACCAACCCACACAACTGATGGATGCTATGTTAAATAGGAAAATCGTTGCTCGCCAATTGTTCGTTGCTTTCCACGCCCAAAATCAGTAAACGGCCACCAAATTAAATAAATTAGTTGTATTTCTATTTGTAATTACCCAATACAAACGTAGATAGCTAATGTATCTGCCTTTGTTCAAGATTAATTACCGATGAACTTAACCATAAGACAGGTAGTATTTAAATTCCGGTAGTAATTGGGAAACAGGTCGTTATAATTGCCATAAAACCAATTTATTTTACAGGTGAATATTTACATTTCAATAATATTATTCTATCCTCAATTTAGGATTACTTCGAAAACTTAACAATAAACAAATAACCTATCCTCAAATTTTGAGTTATAAACTAACGTACTTTAGCGTTAACAAAAAGTGGCAGAAGACAAATTACAAAGTAACTTCAGATTGGTCGATTTGTCATATAACAACATTAACAACAGTTCTGAAGGCCTTGCGTGAACCCCTAGTTTAACTTATATCTATTCTAATAACTTTTAATTACACTAATCGAACTTGGTTTAATTAATAATGAAAAACTGACTATTGTATGATAATGTTCGTATATTTTCAGAAATTTTCAATCTAAACGGTCAAGAAACGTGTTAAAATTACACATTTTGGTAACATTTATTTAATTTGGAACTTTACAGGAAAATGAACTTGACCATCATTTCCTACAACCTTTTCTCTTGCTGTTTTTACAATTTCACATAATTTCTAAGAGAATTTCTCATGGAATCTTTCGTCACAAATCTGACATTTAATTAAATTTGATTTTTAAATTTTTCTATGACTAAACCATTTTATAGGGTCGAATAAACATTCTACTTGGGTGTATGCCTTCTGCACCTATTGTGCATCAAGTTTTAGAGGCACACATAATGTTTTACATTGTACAATGAATTTTTTTAGGTATTGGCTTTACATCTTTGTGTAAATCGGACACAGAATCACCAAAAAACCAATAGTTAACGTATGGAAAGGAAAAACTGGCTCATTAATCAACTTCCTGTGGAAATTCAACCCATTCGATACAGTTTAAAACCCCACTTATTTCCCTTCTATTAGTACAAAATCTTATTGTAAAACAACCCAGATCAGTAAAAAAGATTAACTTTAGCCATCTTAAGCTTTCAGTTCTATCGATTATGATCTTTAAATTGTTATAACCGCTTTTACTCAATGACATGTTCTATTAAAAGATCTGGAAGAATCTGAAACGAATAATAATTTATTTGGTTTCCACAGATACAGACATACGGATACATTACAGTGCAAAAGAAAGATTTAAACAGGTATAAAATAAAATAACTATATATCATGAAAACAACGCAATAATACACAATGTGGAAACCCCAGGATCCAAATCAGTTGGTACTGTTCTTCCATTGGGCCTTAATTATATAAAAAAAATCGCAGGCAAAACAAAAAAAGACATAAAATAGAACAAGTAAATAAAATAAATTACTGATTAAATAATTAAACATTAAATAAAGAAACACAAAATAATTAAATAAAGACATCATTGCCTTCTTCCAGCGCAATAAGAGTGCTCCAGATCGTATGTGAATATAACTAATTAATTTATTTGGCTATTTAGCAAAACTGGGCGAAATTTATTTTTGAAAATGTTAGTGATACAGTTTTGAACCAATCCGGGATAAAACTATAGACTTTGAAAATGTTATAACTAAAAGATCCTTCATACAATGTCTTGCGGTGAAGAAGTGGTGTTATTCTATCTTTAAATCGTAAATTTATATGATGCACATCGCTTCTGAATGATATTTTATTGAATAAATAAGGAGGTCGTTTTTCGGTAATTATTTTATAATATAGCAAGCAGCAGCCAACATTTTTCTGTTGTCCATATTAATCCATGACAATCCCGACAGCTTATCAGACACATGATCATATTTTCTGATACAATATATCAAACGTATACATGAGCTCTGAACTCGTTGTATTCTTAAGGAGGTTTCCTTGATAATGCAAGGTCCATAAATTTGAGAGCAAGAATTAAAATGAGAGAGTACTAGAGCATCGCAAAGCTGAGCTTTAATTTTATGTGAAATGTAATGCCTATGGGGGTAGAATAGTTTCAGATTAATATAAGCTTTTTTAATACAATTTGTTACTTGGGTGTTATATTTGAAACTATTATCTATAACAAGACCATGATTTTCTTATTCATCTTTACAGGTATTAGTTTATTATCAATATTTAACCTTACCGGAAGCTTCAGATTTTCCGCTCTTTGTTTATTACTAAACACCATTACTACAGATTTCAGAAGATTAATTATGAAATGGTGATCCAAAAGATATGGCTAAAATTGCATTTAAATCGGCATGAATTTCATTCAAGGCCTGCTGACCATTATCGTACTCAAAAGAATGGTATAACTGAGTATCATCAGCGTACATATGCATAGAACACGTTTTTACAACTTCAAAAAATGAGTGTGTATATAGTAAAGAGTAAGGGGGCCAGAATGGACCCTTGTGGCACCCCAGTAGGTACTAATCTGGACGCAGACGATCCCCATGGCAATTTTACACTCTGTACCATGTTAGACAAATAACTTTGAATAAAAGCGACCGCAGTACGATAAACTCCTATGTATTTTAAAATAGCCAGTAAAATATCATGATTAATGGTATCAAAAGATTTGCTAAAAGTGTTAAAACCGATATCTTATTTTGATCACCAGCTCTCAGTAAGTCGTCAGTGACGCTCAATAAAGCAGTAGAACAGCTATGACCAGCTCTAAAACCAGATTTATTTATAGGTAAGACATTATGTTCATTTAGAAAAGATCGTAACTGTGAATTTATTACTTTTTCTAAGATTTTTGAAAAGACAGAGAGAATACTAATTGTTCGCAGATCTTTGTATTCATTTGGAGCAGATATCTTTGGAATAGGTACAACCACTGCTTGTTTCCACACATTGGAAACGTGTTAGAAGATAAACAACAATTAATAATGTGCGTTAAGTAGGGTAAAATCATTGGACAAAAAAAGTTTTATAATTTTGGTGCTTATTCCATCCCAGCCACAAGCGTTACTTTTTATTTTGCTAAGAAACTTTCCAATTGTATGGGTGTCTACAGCAAGAAATTTAAAATTAAAATGGTGCTGTTTATCTTCATAGTAACTACAGATTTCTGCGTAGTCACCACTAACTCTAGGTATATTATCTAGAAAATAACTATTAATTTCATCTGGCCTTTGAAGATGAGAGGGTAAATTGACGTTTTAGTTATCAGTCACGATGTTTATTTTTTTGAGTTCATACCACATTTCTTCTTCTTCTTCTTTGGCTTTTTCTCCCTTAGGGAGTCTTCCGTTTCCAAAGCCTTCGGTTGTCCTAGTCTCCTACTTGTAATTCTCTATCGCACATTGCCTTATTTATTTATGTTTTCCATGCCAATTTCCGTCTCCTTTTCTTCTTTTACCTCTTAGTGACCACTCCATTATCCGTTTCGGCCATCTTACCCAGTCCATGCGTTTCACATGTCCAAACCACTTTAGCGATCCATTTTCTAGAGATTTGGTGACTGAGCACGTTATTCCCATTCTTTTCCCATATTATTTCGTTGCGGACTCTGTCTTCTCGTGTAAGTTGTAAGCTTCTCCTCATAAAGTGAAGTTCTACTGTTCGAATTTTATTCCTTACTTTTTCGGTTATTGCCATGTTTCTGCGCCATATAGTAGTATATTCTCTACTATACTGTGGAATATCCCTTTTTTTGTTCTTATGATATGTTTTTATTCCATATTATTCCATGTAATGATCTAGTAGCGTTTTCCCCATAGCTATTCTGGTCTCGATGTCTTTGTCACATGTGCCCATTGAAGTTATAACTGAACCATATATTTGAACGAGTAACACTTCTCTCGTTTTCTATTTCTAAATCTTGTTCCTCGTTTCCTATACACATGTACTCTGTTTTGTTGAAGTTAATCTGTAACCCCCATTTCCCATATTCTTCTCTTAGTTTTCTTACCATGTATTCCATGTCTTCACTATCCTGCGCGAATATAATTTGATCATCTGCAAAGAGCAGCGAATGTAAAGTTCTATTCCCTATATTTACGCCCATTCCGCACATTTCCGATACCACATTTCAAGTGCTTGTTCTACATATATATTGAACAACAGTGGCGATAGGCAGCACCCCTGTTTAAGGCCTTTAGTAATCTGTAGGATTTTGGTCAACTTTGTTCGTATTTTTATTTGAGCTTGGGTATCCTCATATATTTCTTTAGGTTTATCGGTATTTAGTTCATATTTCACTTTCCAGTTTGATAGTTTTAGTAGCCAATGAGCAGGCAGTTGTGTTAGTTGAAATTTATTATAGGCTTTATCTCTGAGTTTCCTTAAATATCTAGTAGTATCAGAAAACCACGGTATTCTTTTTTTATTCAATTTAACAAATAGGAAATCTTGGAATCAATATTATCAATATGAAAAATATTTTGCCATGTAATTTGTTGTGTATCACTTAAAAATAAATCCATGTTAAAATTGTTGAAATTTCTTATTGTTTTAAGGAAGTAAACATTTTGAAACTTTTTAAGAAACAGGTTACAGTAGATAGTTTCATGGTCGGCGAAAGTTGGCTCGCTAATGCCTGATTCCACTATGATATCCACGTCCGAAATGAGAATATGATCCAAGAGTGATAATCCAAGCCGAGTTGGTTAGTTACGAGGGGAACTAGAAAAATTATCTACCTAGCCATGATAGAAACAATTTGATAACCTTCAGCTTGTAATGTCAAACAGTGACAAGTCTTTCATTGTTGCATGAAAAATTTGATTTATATCCGCCAGTAATTTTATATTTTGTGGAGTGTTTTGTGTCTAAAAATGAGTCTTTTGAAATTAGAGCATCGAAGTGTATAATATTCCTTACAAAGGAAGGCAACAATCCAAAAAAGATTCGCGAACGAATGATTGCGGTGTATGGAGACGATGCTCCGTCATATTTGACAATTAAATTTTGGTCAAAACAATTTCGGTGGGGACGGGAATCTATAGAAGATGATCCCAGAAGTGGAAGACCTGTAGAAGCGACAAATGTTGAAAAGTGCAAGAAAGTGGAAGCCATGGTTCTTGAGGAGCGCCGTATAAAATTCTTCACCATTGCTACAGTATTGAAATATCCGAACCTAGCGTTTTGACAATATTGCACGACAAATTGGGCATGAGTAAAGTTTCAGCAAGGTGGGTTCCCAGATTATTGTCTCCTGAGCAAAAGCTGCGTAGACAGCAAATTTGTAGAAAGAATTTGGAATCTTTGGAAGAGAACCCCGACTTCTTAATGCAGATAGTGACTGGTAATGAGACTTGAGTACATCACTGGGACCCTGAGACGAAATTAGAGTCTATGCAATGGGTGCATAAGGGATCTCCTCCCCCAAGAAGGGCCGCACGCAATATTCAGCTGGAAAAACCCATGGCAACCATCTTTGGAACATGCAAGGTATTTTTTTGATTGAATATATGCCTAAAGGCTTTACAACCATTGCAGAGGTTTATGGTAACACCCTCAAAACGCTGCGTACAGCTATTGCCAGAGAACCTTCAAATTTATCACAAGGTGAATCGCTCATTCTTCATGACAACGCGACCGTGCGTAAGGCAGTCAAAATCAAACCAATTCTGCAGGGAATGCCGCTTTATTGAGCTAAACCATCCACCTTATAGTCCGGATCTGGCACCGTCCGACTTCTATCTATTCAGAAACCTAAAAAAGAATCTCAGAGGGCGTCGTTTTGAAACAGAGGAGCATCTGAAGGAGGCAGTCAAGGACTATTTGAGACCCAAGAAGAATCTTTTTTTTTAACGGGCATTTACTCTTTGAAGGACAAATGGCATAAGTGCGTTGAAGTTGGGGGAGATTATATTGACTATTTCCCACATCTCTTATTATCCAATGAAAAACCATGCTTTTTCAAAATTCAACCAATCGTGTGTTTTTGTAGTGGCAAAAAATCGAAATTTTCCCTTGGGATTTTGTCAGTTTCTTTGCCAGTTGCATCCACGGCAACCACCAAATATGTTGCTTTAATCAAGGTGGTATTTAAGAAACGTCATTTAAACTGTCCATTGCGCATCAGTATAAATGTCAAAATGAACCGATATTTGGGAAATAGTCCACAAAATGTATTTCGGGCTCATGATTTTGCTCGGAAAATGTTTTACTTAAGATTTGTTGTTTTTTGGCAATGCCCCTCGACAAACTAACTAGCTGGTTAACTGTTCTTCAAGATTGGCTACTTTTTGTTCCAGATGTTTAATGGTATTGGTCAAGGCTTCATCTATCACGGTTTATAATTTCATAGTGAACAGGTCATTTTCTAATAGTTTATCGACAATTTTTTGGACAATCTAATCACTATTACCATCACTTTTTTTATTATCTTCACTTTCAGCTTTCACCTGATTTATTTTAGGCATTTTACTTATTTTACGCTTAACTTTTGTATTCGATTAGAGAATAAAACTGGCAGGATCAGCGCGCACGTGTTGGCAACTCTGCGACAACATTCATAGTGAACAATGTTGTCTTGATTTCACCGAACGTCTTTTTCGAGTAGTTGACAGTTGACTATTTCTGTTATTAGACCAAGAGTTACAATTCGTTTATAGTTAAAAAGTTGAGCCTTGTCAACAATGTCAAAATACGGTTGAAATCCTGTACTATCTGCATCATCCATTTACTGTAATCTTTTACCACTAAAGAGGCGGAGGTGTCAAGTGGCCACTATCCTTTTGCGTACACTTGTTGCAGTACATGGGTTTTTAGCCCTCACGCGTTACCTTAAATTTGAACAAGCCGTCTCGCCCTCCTTAATATTTCAATAATACCTCAATGCGCTGTGTATGAATAATTACTACACTCACCGGCACGAAAAACGGAGCACTTGCATTTTTTGATTAGATTTAAAATTGTATCCCTTGTGATGTTTTATTATTAAATTTATTATTATACATTTATTATACATGTTATAATGTTAAATGTATAATAAATGTATAGTAATAAATGTAATAATAAACATCACAAAGGGATACAATTTTAAATCTAATCAAAAATGCAAGTGCTCCGTTTTTCGTGCCGGTGAGTGTATATGCAAAAACAGTGATCTGTTTCCCCTGTAGTGTTGTATCGAGCTGAAACTTACTCTAAATAACGTACAGATTTGCTCACTTCATGTACTGACCTCAGAACACAAAGGAAAAGATAAAAATCCAAAGAACATACGTTTAAAGAAAAATCGAATAGACGAAAACAAGTTAAAAACATTAAGTAAATTAGAGTCTTCAAATAGAAGCTTTAAATGTGCCATTGAATTATAGCACAAAATTGTGTACTCACCGGTACAACCACAAAATACGTTTGTATAATTACAAAGGTTTTATTTAATTTGCCTTTGGGCAAATTTGTACAATTCACTTTTGGAGCCACAGATGTAGCTTGGGTCAAACGCAGCTAAGCACTCTCGGTTCTTTTTGAAATCTCTTTGGTTCAATTTTTCCACATCCCGCTTAATGGTTGGACGTCCATTTATCACAACACGCACTTAAATTGTCAATCACAGTACAATTCCTGCACAGGACCAGCTTAGAGAACATTTATAACTCTAGAATACATTGATCAACTGCAACTCATACGAAAATACTTTTAAAAAATTGGCTTGATTTTAACTGTGGAAGCTAACATTAAAGGCGAGGGATGCGGATGTCCCGCTTCATACTTGACCCTTAATATTGTTTTATCGCTGCTATAAAAGTTACTTATACAATGAACAATCCAATCTTATTGTCATTTTCAAATTTCTGTGTCCACATGCGAGTATTTACAAACATAATGACTTCGTTTCATGCTCTAATTTTGCAGATTGTTGTTCTATAATGATTTCATAGGACAACATACCTTTTTTTAGTTTTTCTATTAAATTTATAGATAAAGCAAAATGAACGATAAATATTAATAATAAATTAATAATAAGTATATTCTTTGTTACGGTATAAAACGGTCATTAAGACCACTAATAAATTTAAGTAGTAATACTCGCCCATGCGTGTCTCTTCCAGCCCATTCGGCTCCAGCCAAGAACTTAATCGGCAGGGGGGTTCGAACTACTGGGCACAGTTCAGAGCGAAGTACCACAATAGGGGTGGTTGACTATACTGGGTTAAAAGAGGATTTGACGGGCGCCACGACTTTTGGGGATGTAAATCTCAATTCCACAGACCATTGGCCAAAAGCCGAAATCCAACAGCCGTTGAGTCGCATTCTACCCCTGGGAGACGCTCGACAGCTGTAGAAGTTTCCACTTACCTTTGGGTGTTCCTTGTGTAGTTGTTTGGGCCATGTACAATAAAGTATACACAGCGCGACAAAAAGACACCCTTCTGTCACTTTAAATTCTCATACACAGTAAAATACAAGAGTCGAGTTAAAGGAAAGTGATCTATTAACTCACAATTTACACACATAGATCTGGACATGTAATATGTATTGAAATAGGGGTTAGTCAACTTTTCACAGTAGTTAATTATCTTAAGACTGGGACAAAACGACCACTAAAATCTTTTAGCCTCTGAACCTAAGATTTGTACAACTTCAAGGGAGCGGTACATAACAATTCATAGTACCTGTTTGTGTTGACGTAGGGCTCCAACAACTGCAGGTTCCTATAAAAACAGACGGGGAAGGCCTTGCGTCGGGGGGGGGGGGGAGGGGCTTACTGCGACGTTGTTTGAAGGTAGGGCAATTAGGGGACGATCGGACGGGCAAAGGGGCTGCCGACAGCTGACTCCGAGGTGGTGATGTATTAAAATCCTTCTTACGAAGACTTGGAACTGAATCGTAAGGACGAACGACAGAGATCCACCCTGCATATATGCTTGCAAGCACCTTTTTTTGTGAAGATCCGCTTAGACAACGAAAACACGTACACAACAGTACTAGCTTAACAAAGGCACTTAGCATGTGGCTTATACAACCACCTGGAGGACGGTGCACCCTTTCAAACCATTACGGTTTTAATTGCGGGCACAAATCGCCGGATACGTTCAGCTAGACTATTCAGACGGAACTAACTCAAACGGAGGCGACTAAGCGCGTCATAGTTGGGATTGCGTCATACAGGAAAATTCCCTATGTATCCATCTTCCTTCAACTTACACCATATATATGTGCGATGCTGGAAATTGCATCATCTCAACGCAACGCGGCGATAATACCACCCGACATGTAGACGCCAGCCGGGTAACCTGATATCACCTTTGTCGAATTTGAATTTGGCTGAAGACTGAACTTGAGTTCATCACGGGACAGTTTAGTGAACTAATTAGCGGGATCTACGCGATATGGTAACAAGGTTGCAGATTTCGTTCCTATAAGATGAAAAGGTGCCTTGAGGGAAAACTAGGGCAACAGATGTCGTGACCTGTTTTGGAATTAAACACGGGGCCTAAAAGGGTCTGGAAATGAGCCCAATTTAAAGGGATTTCGTCCCAGGGAGCAGACGGGAGGATCTGCGAGCTTGAGTTTTGTTCAATTAAACACATTAAACATATTCTATAAATTCCCCCCCTGGGGTTTTATAATTTGTAAAACTCTGTCGCAGAATCTGGAAATCTGCTGCAGCCTTGCAGATTGTACAATTGTTAAGTTAGATGTGGCTAGGTTCTTTTAGTCTTTTTGTAGTGGCTGTTGCTATTCGACGATTTTGGTCGCAATCAACTCTGCTTAACAAAGATGGCTTCAATAACCAATTTTCGCGATAAGCAATAATTTTAACTATTAGAACTGTAAATGAGTGTAAGCACTTGTCATTTCTCTCTTTCATTACGCAAAATGTATGTTATTTTGGAACTGAATAGTTAGTTATAATGTAACTAAATAAATATTGGGTTACAGCAATTTCTGATTTTTATCTATTCCTTTATGGGAAATGTGGTTTAGATATTCATACCATCAGTTGTTGTTATTTTGGTTTAGACCGCCTTGAATCAGTGGAGCCTCCAGAAAAATTTTACGACACCACAAGACAATTCCTGAATTAGGGTGTAATGTTTTTACAAAACATGATTGAATATTATTTGCTTTTTCGTATATAAATTCTTCCTATGGCATATGGTATTATCCTTACCAGCAATTTTGTAATAATTATTTATATATGTTACTCCAGGTTACATGAAATCTATGTCTTGGCTTAGTAGAAGCTATTATGGGTACTGTCAAGTGTAGTATGTTCTTGCAGTAATGAGTGAGCCAGACGGAAGCACTCATCAACATATTCATTCCAATAAACTCATATTCGATTGTTGTCTAAGAAAATCTGTAGTCAAAAACAACGGGTTGCATTTGTTACTTGCGTCGTTCTCTGTCTATCTGTACTTGTGTCGGTTGCTTTATTACATTATCTTCTCTTTTTCTGCATTGTTCGATTACCTTCTTCATTTTCCTTCTCCATGGGAACTACTCTCCTCGGCGTCCCTTTCAACATTGCTTTCAGAGGTACTTTCTATATTCGGGCAATGTTCAACAATAGTTGTGTTTTTATTATCAATATCAAGCTCTTTATGGTGTATACTATTGCATCTTTTAGATATTTTGACATTTTCTAAGATTAACCTTATACCAAGCAATCACGTAACTACAATGAATAACTGTTCATATTAGATTTAAATTCTCTCAAAATTGCTCTTTCACGCTCATATCTCGAGTTGAGGTTATAAAGAAGATGTTTGGCTAACTCAAGGGGTTGGATACGACCCAGCTAATGTCTTTCTTGAGTTAAACGAAGTTCAAATTATATAGACTCTAAGAACGAGGTTGATTGCAGACTAGTTTGTTCCAGAATAGTGGTGCACACAAACTTAAGACAATAACTTAGCCGCCGAAGGATTTCACAACTACGCTATTAGTTAGATGTCCAATAAAAAAAAGCCAATCGCTTTTAAGTACCAATGCTTTAATATAATATCCTTTATCTAATAGACGTGTCTGTCTGGGACGCTGTTTCAGCAGCCAAACCGTAAGAGATAGAGAAAAAATTTATGAAAGTTATATGTTTGGAATGGTCATGTCAGGTCAGGAACCGAATTTCAGTCACGTGACACTTCCGGTTTTCGAGAAATCACAAAAAGACCGCTTTTCAAATAGAACGCGTATTAAATAAAAACTGTTTCGGCCGCCAAACGTAGCTGCGACCCTCTGCGCCTTAAATCCTCGATCGGTTAGGCAACCACTTTGACACCTTCCAGGTCTGGGTGGTTGCCTAACCGATCGAGGTTTGAAGGCGCGTTAAATGAGACATTTGTCTCACTGGACTGCTAGTTTAATATAATAAGAGAAAAAAGTTGTGTAAGTATAGTTCCGAAAATGCACCTTAAGGCGTCTACTATAGCCCCGGGAAGGGAAAGAAAACAGCATAGATTTTGTTTAAACAAATAATGCGAATAAAACAAATTTATTGTAATTTGGCATAGCTACGTGATTTTCTATGCTGAATGAAATGCTTTAAAAATGGTATATGTTTAAAAGGGGTAGTTTAGGCATTAACTGGCTAAGGAGAAGAAATGCTTTATGTCATAACCTTTTTACTTCCTTTAACAATAAAGGAAGTATTGGATTCACCTCAAAAATTCGAAATTGAGTTTTCACCAGATCTTGACGTCCCTTGAACACAAAAAACATATTTTTTTTCATTGGTCTGTCTGTGTGTGTGTCTGTGTGTCTGTCTGCCTGTCTGTCTATCTGTCTGTCTGTGAACAGATTATCTCAAAAACGAAAAGAGGTATGGCGTTTAATTCATACATAAGTTTTGAGTACTATGTGTGTGCGACAGCAAGCTTTTGAAGAAATCGCATAACCATAATTAGGTGTTTACTCTTGTGATTTTTCAGTTTTTTTAGATTATTTCAAAACCGGTTATAACGATTTTTTCAAACTTTACATTTTTATTAAATTTTAATGTGTATTGATGTGAGATAGGTGATTTTCCAGTTGGATATCTCTAAAGTGGGTTTATTTTGTTTTTTTTTCCTATTTTTTATTAACTCCTATTTTAAATAGAACACCCACTATATTATTACATTACTGAATTCAGCTGACAATTTTAGAGAAAATGTGTCTCTTTATCTAACGCTCTAATTTGTACGGTTTTCGTAGAAGTTGCAATTTTTGAAAATTTTTGACAACTGCTTAAAAATTAAGTCAATTTTTTGGCTAATTATAAGATCGCTGTAAAAGGAAGTTGTGTGCGTGTATCATACCAGATTTTTATAATTATAATCTTTGTCAATTCTGGTTAGGTATTCGAAAAGGTTATACCATTTACATAAAAAGGTGCTCTGATTCAGAATAGCTGAGAGCATAAGTTTTCGAGAAAAGCGAACTTAAAGCTTGAAATTCGCCACTTCAGGAGCCTAATCCACTCATCGCAATCTGTTCTCCACATTCGATGACACCCTTCTAATGCGGCTTTTTACTTTGCCCTATACTCTACTGTACTATTAATCTATACTGCTCTTTGTTTACTAGTTTAACCAGTTGTAGAAGCACACACACCGCTTAACTCTCAATGTGGCTACGGGAAATCAATATTGCTCTAGCTGGCCGTTACGTTGTCACCTAGAATACTGTAATTATGCATGCAAACACTGAAAGAAATGAAAACCAAACAGTTTATATAAAAATCTGGTGTGATACACTCACACAACTTCCTTTTACAGTGATCTTATAATTAGTTAAATATTTAATTTTTAATTTTTAAGCATTTGTCAAAAATTTTCAAAAATTACGAATTCTACAAAAACGGTACAAAATAGAGCGTTAGTTGAAGAGACAAATTTTCTCTAAAATCTTAAGCAGAATTCAAAAATGTAATAATATACCGGGTGTTCTATTTAAAATAGGAGTTAATAAAAAAAATAGAAAAAAAAACAAAAGAAACCCACTTTAGAAGTATTCAACTGGAAAATCACCTATCTCACGTTAATGCACATTAAAAATGTAATAAAAATGTAAAGTCTGAAAAAAATCGTTAGAGCCGTTTTTGAAAAAATCGAAAAAAACTAAAAAATCACAAGAGTAAACACCTACTTCCGGTTATGCGATTTTTTTAAAAAGCTTGCTGTCTCATCTACATAGTACACAAAACTTATATATGAAGTTTCAACGCCATACCTCTTTTCGTTTTTGAGATATTCTGTTCACAGACACACAGACAGACAGACACACAGACAGACAGACAGACAGACAGACAGACACACAGACCAATGAAAAAAAATATGTTTTTTGGGATCAGAGGACTCTAAAACGTGAAGATCTGTTGAAAACTCAATTTCGAATTTTTGGGGTGAATCCAATACTTCCTTTACGGTAAAAGGAAGTAAAAAGTTATATAATCTGTAATAGAAACACAAATGCAGGGTTGTACATACAAGACGATAATAGTACATTGTGTATCTAGGACGAAAAGCGTAACATTCCCAGACGACTGTGAATATTGTTGGGCGAGGCGAATGTGGAGCCCAACAACACAGGAGTCTGGGAATGTTGCTTTTTGTCCAAAATATACATACAATTTTTCCGCCGATCAATACGAGTAATTAAAAAAAATATTAAATACTAATGGAGTACTGGAATGTTTAAATTATTCTTGTACAGTTTTATTGTAAATTACCTAGCAACGGCCGATGTAATGGAATGTTTGACTTTGCTCAACAAAATTTTGTCAATAATGTGTCAGTTCTGGTACGACTGGCGGAAAAAGATTATACGTTATCAACAATGAAGTGTGGCGTATATTTAATTACCGCATACAGTCCCAACACAAACCGCGCTAAAAAGTCTCACCCACACATTCCTGAAGCCGGGCCTGGTTATTTTCAGTCGGCAAGTTAAACTATTTAAGAACCCGCGTAGCTCAGTTGGCTATGCGCAAGGCTTGCATTAAGCAAGTCTTCGGTTCGAATCCCGCGGAGGCCGGAATTGTACCGCCAGACGCACGCGTATAAAGCATCAGCCTCTACAACGCAAAGTAAAATGAGGTTACTGATAATACATACATACATACATAAGGTATAAGCCTTTCAAAACAGAGTGCTTAGAATCGTCATAAATGATCCGTGGTACGTCAGGAATGTGTAAATCCATCTTGAAACCGGGACCACAAATCACTAAACTTTTACAGATACCCAGTATCGCGTTGGTGCTTGGCTATAACTGGTGTTCAGAGATACGAGTCTGTACTAAACATCTTGTTTGACCTAGGTATACCCTGCAACATCAAGGGACTCTATAATCACCTTTAGATGAAATGGTATTTAATTTATCTTTTGGTGAAAGATAACCTATGAGATACAAACCCTTTTCCTTTATGGGTTGGGTCGTTTTTGGATATTTAGGGCTTTTGTCTTGCATATTGGGGTTGCATATTTTGGACTTTGATTTGGGATTGGTGGTTTTTAGAGCTTGTGTCTTGGGCATGATTCCGATTTAAATTTTTTAATTTTCGATTATTTTATCAATCTTTTTGCAATTATTGCGTATGTTGTCGTCTGCTCTTCAGTTTTTAGTTTCCTTGAACTGCAATTCAATTTTAACATATTTTAGTTGTATTTCATTACATTAATGTGGTAACAATTGTTTTGGTACGTTTGATCTCGTAAATAGTAATAAGCTTTCAAAAATATGCTTTTGTGCTTTATGGTTTTTACGTTATTTGTTTTTAGAATATGATGCAGGTGCACCAGTCTTTTCGCGTTATGTACGGGCGGGTTATAAAGTACTAATAGCTAGGAGATTTGCATATGCTTTATATTTATATCTACACTCTAGGGAATATATACTCTGTATTTAAGCAACTTTTGCTTGTGTCTCTTTTATTTTTGTAAACCTTTTGTTGTATGGAGTTCACGACAACATTAGTAAGTCTTCCGGTTTGAACTGAAATACGTGACGCTTCCAGACATGCCCTATTGCTCAAAAACTAGCTAGCTACACATTGCAGTGATCCCAAACCACAGTATTTTAGGATTATTTTATTATAAATTTTATTTACATTATAAATTTCAGGCGTAGCAACCGACACACAATGTCTAGTCGGTACGTCAGAGGGGAGACTTTTCAAGAAACCTGCACTTTAACGTATCGGCAGTTAACAAAGAGCTAATCAATAAGTACAACCTTTTCCATGCAGGTTTCCGTTAGTAAAGAAACATATTTCACTAGTAATTAGATCAATACTACAGCGGTCCGTAAAGAGGAGCGCAAGTTTAAATCCTTTTCAAATTATTAATAGAGTTTAAAAATCTTAGGAAGCCTTGTACTTCCCTTCATAATTTTTTGTATTAGAACGTTGGTATACACGGTCTTACTAGCATAATGTAGGAAGCAACCTATGGTATATTGCTTAATTTTGATGTTTAATGGGAGCAGCGAATTAAAAAGCCTCACTGCAGGCAGCAGTTGTATTATCGGAGCAACAAGAAAACACAATACCCCGCTTCGCGATTGTGTAGTTTCCTTTATAAAATATGTAGCGAGAATAAAACGTACATTTGAAAAACTTTATGCAGCTGATAGCGGATCTGCAATTTTAATATGGAAATGCTTTGTAATGGAAAAACTTTGAAAACATTTGTAGAAAAATGTGAGAAATAAATCCTAAACAGATCTGCAAGCCTTTCAGGTCGATGTCATCCAGTAACAAAACTTTTGGCAGGTTTACGCTAGGCGAAGCTAAAAGAACATCGCGTGGCAGGAAATCTGCATTTTGCGAAAACAAATACTTTATTTCTGCCTTTTTGCGGCAGTTTTATGCCACCGAGCGGATTTAAATGGGCCTTTGCTTTTAGAATCTCCAAACCACGCGATTTAGGTGTGAAAGTGGGACATAACAATAAATGCGTAGATGATAGGTGTTCAAGGAGAATAAAGCAGGCGGAAAGTTGGCGGTTCCCTGTTAGAGATATATTTTATACATTAAGATGATGCAGCAGCGCTACATAGAAAAGCCATAAAACACTTTTGTATAGGAAGACAGCGAGCTGGTGTCAGTGGAACACTTCCGGCTTGCATTACATCGAATTTCTCCTCCAGAATCGATACCCAGCCATTGGCAACAAAAGAAAACACTGAATGTATTTCTGTATACTTCTTGGAAAATAAAATACAATAGAATTTGTTTGCCTGGTAGAGTGCATGCTTTATCGGTAGCTTTTCACTAATAGTTTCAATCTTTTAGAATTTTCAAAGACAATTTTTGAGATAAATTGTAGTTTTTCTTTGAACTTCTTATTGTGCAATACCCATATCGATTTCTTCTTTAAAGTAAAAGTCTGTGTAAAATAAACGGCTGTTTTCATAAGTAGAGCTAAAGGCATAATTTAAGCAAATTATCAAGAAAGTAGATGATGCAGCAGAATAAGTATAGCCTCTGACAGCACCCAGATAAGAACTAATACGATAATTACTCAGTTGTTTAGAAACCTATAATTAAGTAACATTGAAAAAGTGAAATAATGTATCTCCTTAATTGCTACACTGAGATTAGTCAGTGTATAACACACGAAACTGAGAGCTGGACAGGCTTCGAAAAGTTAATCGTCAACGGCTTCTAAGCAAGCATTATGGGAGGCTTCTCCAAGGCTCGCAAATAAATCACTCTTCTTAGAAGCTACTTTGCTAATTTGTTTCCTATCTACGCTTTGATTATTTGGTCATTAAAGTGAACGAATCCCATTATTTCCAAGCATCTCCTTCTTGCTAAAGTTCCTGGAAATTCTTCCGGATTTTATTCCCACATTTTATAATTCTTCAAAATTTTGAAAAACTGAATTTTTTTCTGAATGCAATGATGTATCACATGATATGGAAAATTCTTCAAAATTTTGAAAAACTGAGCTTATTCTTTTTACAGGCAGAAATCACTAGTGCCATGATCACAACAACTTTGTTTTTTGTTTATCACGTTATCTGTGAAATTACGTTTCGAAACAAAACTCAGGCTTACCATCATACGTGCCTGTCAGTAGTGTGAGTGTTATTACTTCAACTTATAATGGAAAATTTAGAAAAATATGATGTATTTTGTGCGTATATCAAGTGCTACAAGAACGTAGAACTTACACGTCAAACATAGGGAACACATTGACACTACTGGCAGGCACGTATGATGCGTGCTTTTGTTTCGAAACATAATTTCACAGATAACGTGATAAACAAAAAACAAAGTTATTGTGATCATGGCACTAGTGATTTCTGCCTGTAAAAAGAATAAGCTCAGTTTTTCAAAATTTTGAAGAATTTTCCATATCATGTGATACATCATTGCATTCAGAAAAAAATTCTTTTTAAAAGAGCCAAAAAAATTGCACGGTACAATTTAAAATTGTGAGGTTAGGTTAGAGTACTAAAATTTTGCACAAATAAAATTGGTTTTATTAAGTGCCAATAAAATTATTTAAATTACCATGCAAATTAGTTCAAATCGCATCTCAATATCTTAAGTAACAATAAAGTTACGGCATATAAAAGAAATTAGGAGATTTTGTTTTTTTTTAAATTTTAAACAAGTGGGCCATGACAAGTAAAATTTGAAAATGGATTCTTAATGAGCTCTCAAACCTGCACCTTTTTGCTAATTTAACCATCTCTCTATCTCTTCAAATACAAAAGTTACCCATATTGTCCCTACGAAATCCAGGCACCCTGTATATACTGCTCCACAAATCAACTGAATCATTTTCATGTATTGGTACATTTAAAAAAATCAAAAGGAAAGACAAAGCGGTTTTGGTAACCTTTCAGAATTGCGTCACTATAAAAATAATTTCTTTTTATAATTTGATTTTAATAAAACTATTTCCATTAATAAAATATTATCATTTGAAAATTTTGAAGTTTACCCAAATGTTGATAGCAAATTGCCTACAAAGTATGTCAAATCTTTGCCAAACATTTTTAAACGTTCCGAGAAGACCCAATGAACTGTTAATTTTTTTTTGTTCTTCCTCTTACTTTTGTGAAATATGGTTTTTTTAGAATTTTACAATTTTTTTATTTTATTAATATGATTTTGTTAATTCTTCAGTTGATATTTGAGGATAGTGCTACTAAATGTGCTTAATATGAATATATTATAAAACCAAAACTTTTTTATATTTTTTTATGACGTAATGTTACAAATACAATTTTTGTGGGTGACCAGTTCATTTATGGAGCAGTATATAAAGATTCTTTTGTAGGTGTGTATGTCACTGAACTCCTCCTAAACGGCTGGACCGATTTTCATGAAATTTTTTGTGTGTGTTTGAGTGGGTTCGTAGATGGTTTATATTCCAAACCAATAGATTTGTTACCGAAAGATGAAGGTAATGTTAACTTGTCACAAGTTCCATAATAAAAAACTATAGAATTGTTTCTATAAACATGAAATAAATTTAGATTGATGATATTTCATTTACATTTCAACGACAATACAAACCTAACCAAGTTAATAAAATTATGACGATCTACATATAATCCAATTGTCCCAAAAGTATCAGAAAACCTTTAGAGGCAACTATTTTTCAAAAGAGAAAGAAGCTATCGATAAATCGAGGATGAAAGCTCTTTACATCCATATTTACTACAAAATGTAATAATAATGGGAGACAAACTATTGCAGCAAGTCGATAAAAGTGGTTGCGTTTGCAAACTCCTAGTAGGTATCTACAAGGTTACAGATGTAGCAAAGGCAACCTAGCAGTAGAGTGGTCAAGAATCTGAAAGAAAACTTAGTGCGAAGATATTACATGGTTTATTCAAAGAACTGTTTCAGCCAAATAACAATAAACACTGTTACATGATTCTCTATACGTTCGCCTGCGAAAGCTGGGTATTAAACAAAAAAATAGAAGTACCGAATAGAAACATGTGAAATAAAATTCTTGAGAACAATACTCGGAGCCAGAAGAATTGATAACATTTGCAATACATATATTAAAAATCTGGTGTAATACACTCACACAACTTCCTTTTACAGTGATCTTATAATTAGCCAAAAATGTTATTTTCAATTTTTAAGCATGTCAAAATTTAAAAAATTACAAATTCTACAAAAACGGTACAAAATAGAGCGTTACTTAAAGAGACACATTTTTTCTAAACTTTTAAGCTGAATTCAAGAATGTAATAATATACCGGGTGTTCTGTTTAAAATAGGAGTTAATAAAAAAATAGAAAAAAAACAAAAGAAACCCATTCTAGAAGTATTCAATTGGAAAATCACCTACCTCACATCAATACACATTAAAAATTTAATCAAATGTAAAGTTTGAAAAAAATGTTATTGCCATTTTTGAACAAATCGAAAAAAACTGGAAAATCACAAGAGTAAACACCTACTTCCGGTTATGCGATTTTCTTCAAAAGCTTGCTGTCTCATCTACATAGTACAAAAAAACTTATATATAAAGTTTCACCGTCATACCTCTTTTTGTTTTTAGATATTCTGTTCACAGACACACAGACAGACCAATGAACAAAAACATGTTTTTTGGGTTCAGGGGACTCGAAAACATGAATATCTGTTGAAAAATCGATTTCTAATTTTTGGGGTGAATCCAATAGTTCCTTCATCGTAAAAGGAAGTAAAAAACAACTAGATACAACGCCACTCGTAGAAAAATTGAAGAGCAGAAATGAAGGTGGTTTGGACACATTTGTGGACACAATAGACAGGTAAAGAAGCTATGGGTAGCTAAATCACAGGATAAAAACAGGCGTGGACTACCCAAACATGAACCAAAGCATAAATGACCTGCTGAAAAAAAGAGGAAAACATGGGCAGAAGGCAGAACCCTGGAAAGACTTGCGAAATTTCACCAAAACCCATAGAGCAAACTGAGAAGGGACATCCTCGACGGAGAGAAGACAACAAGAATATGATGATGATGGCGATGATGACAATTCTTTATAAGGTAGCATGTAAAACCAGGTGAAAGTGTCGAAGAATTATGGGGAAGTTTTAAAATATAAAAAAGGAAGAAATGAGAGATGACATCAAGCGGATTAGTGGGTATAAACAGAATGGCTAAAAACCAACAGTTTTCATTAGTACCTTTCACTATCTGGAAATCGAATTTTCTTAGTTTTAGGTATTGAGGTTTCTAGTGTATTTACGGAATTTTAAGTTCAACTGGTTGCACGAGTAATTTATATAAATTCAGTAAATACTCAATGATACTCAATGATGTTTTACAGAAGCAAAACACTGATTCAGGAATTGCTTTGCACTATGACAAAGTTTGTTCAGCTTGTTTCTGAGTAGGAGGGGGTTGGTTGCCCCAAGCGGATTCGAGACGGTCCAAGCCAGAGGATCTGCTGCTGTTAATATAAATCTCTAAACCATATAACTGTTTCCATAACGCAATAAATAAAAATCCGAAATCTCTGTAATTTTACGTTTATTTACACTATATATAAAGTCAGCTCCAAAAAGGGCATACGTCTTGCACAAGCGAAAATATTTGGGATTAACAAGAATAATGGTGAATGTTTCAGTCATACGACTCCAATAAAATTAAGAGAAGTATAAATCTATGACGTATCTTTTACTGTGCTCGTAGTGAAGACATTAACTTTAACCTAATGTTTATTTTCTTGTAATTGTAGTAAATGTGACGTTGAGTTTATCCTAAGATTTATTTTAATTTAATTAGGTGTGAATGTAATAGCTATTTATGTTATGAGTACGAAATTACGGACTTTTTGGATTGACCGAAGTTTATGGCCAAGCGAGCGCAGCAAGCGAGCCACATAAGTAAGGCGAGTCTAAAAGTTTGCTTTCGTAAGATTTACATACACACTTTTTTATTCTATTGCTTTGGAGTCGTCTTTTCCTAATTATAAAATGACAGTTTAACCTATAAAGTCGGGGAAATTTGAGATCTTGACCACACCGCAAAATGGGAGTGCCTATTTTGATTTCGACCAAAGGAAATGGTTGTTAGTTTTTGTTGCTATGGTTATTACTGCCGAAAAGTAAAGGTTACTAGTATAAGAAACGCTAAACGCTGCCGAAATTGATAGCTTTTCGATACAGTAGAACAAAAATTTGCTTACATGTACTCAGTGCTATTGGTAAAATAAAATTCAAATTAACTGAATAAATAGTAAATTGTGATACGATTTCCCTCGTAGCAATTCGTGTAATAGACGTCAACGAGCACCAGACAAGAGCTTCAGTACTCCCTCGCAAATAACATTATCCCGTAAGAAGGTTGTTGAACGCGTTCAGAGCTAATTGCGTCTGACCAAAATCGTCGAATCTGACAGCCACTCTCGAACTACTAAAAAGTACTAGAATGTAACAACTAACTCGACAAGCACGAGGCATACAATAAGTAGATATAGCTGCAACCGATTTCCGACTTTTTCTCAACGACCTGTATGAGACCGTGGCTGCAAAACGTAAGTAAAAAATATTGATTCGATATAGTGCACACTAGAGATATTTCTATAGCTTGTTAAGTGCCATTTTTGCATTATTATATGTCCAAGAATTTCCTCAAGTTCTAACAATTCCTTACTGTAAGTTTGTTTGTCTACCACCTTCTAAATCTTCTCTATCAATTTTGAAAATCGTCCGATCTCTAGGGATTCTATAGAATTTTGAAAAATAGATTGTCCGATTGATCTCTCCGGGACATTTTTATGACGCTGATGGTGTGAGGGCTGTGATCTTTCCTGGAATTTGCCACTTCATATGAATGAAATTATTCCTGAATTATTTATTTTGAAAATTGTCGCTCAGCCTTAAGACCTTGTATAAAATGGCTGAAATCAAGCTAATTATGTTATGACACAACTTCATTTCGGTGGAATTACTTACTCCTGGCCACCTTCAAACTTTGCCTTTTAGTGCCTCCTAGTGCCTTGATCTGCATATATCCGCTCCTGGACTCTGATGGCACCTTGTAGAACACCTGGAGAACCCATTTGTAGGTAGTTCTAAGCTTCTTGATTAGTTTAACTGCAGCCGAGACTAAGCTACATGGTTTTCTTCGCGTGCGACATCTTGAGAAAATCCTGCTCCATCCGACTTTGCAGATTCATGTGGACGGCTTCTCCGCAGGAACCCCAAGACTGGAATCGTGGGTAGCTTCTTCAAGAACGCTGACTCTGCTATATCCCCCAGGTATCTTCATCGTGTAAAGATTGCGTATTCGGATCGTACAGCCTCTCAAATTGTAAAATACCATAAGTGTTGTCGCTATTATATTGGAATCGTTCTTACCTACGGTTTGCGCTGTAGAATTTTTGGCCGATGGTAGAGAGAATCCTTAAAGTCTGTTGCCACAATGTGTTCACCTTGAGCTTAAGTGATTAGCTTAGTTCTGTTATTATACATTAGAGTGGTAAGTCCGTTCACGATTTTTGGCTGCAATCAACTCGCTAACTATACCTTCCATCATGTTTCAGTTTACAAGTAATGTTTATGCGAGATAATGCTGGAGCGAATTGAAAACTGTTTATAATTGCTTAAATACACACAAAATAAGATGTGTAGGATTACCTCGTGTGTTTTATGCATGGGTTTCCGCGTTCTAAAATAATTTAGATCTCTATGCGGATCGTGACCAATGTTATCCTCTTTAGCAGGTTTTGTATCATTCATGACAATTGGTGCTCTTCACTCAATTTATAAAAATTTCTTGTCACAAATCGAACTGTGTATATATAACAAAAACATTAGTTTTGACAACAATTACAACTAAGCTAATCTTAAAAGCAAAGTCTCAAAACTTCCACAGTCTAAATAAACAATTAGGTTACATCAATTTCCGGCCTATACTTTTATTTCTTGTTTTATGAACCATCTATATGGTTTAGGGATTTACACGTGTAGGTTTTCTGGTTTAAACCGTTTTGAACCAGTGGGCCTGCCGGACAACCGACTCCAATCCTGCTCAGGAACTGGGTGGCAAGCTTTGCTACACCAAGAGACAATTCCTGCACCACCGTGTTGGACATAATAAAGCAATACCGATTATTAATTATTTTCTTTTTTTGTGGGCAGAAAATACTCGTTTAGCAAGTTCTACGTCCACCACCATGGCAATCGCAAATGGAGTACCTTTACCTTTACCTAGGAGAAGTAACTTCCGAGTGCTGTCTCGCTTAGCAAAGACCTTCTCCTAGTCCAGAAGAACCTGTTTTGTCTACGCATCGGCGCTAAGGACCCCTTTGATACTGAAGTAGCAATGTCTTGATGCACTAAGTAAATTTTACCGAGCAGTTCGAAACTAGCTTTCGCTCATACAGCTCTTAGCATCTACGTAGCTCCGATTCGGTGCACTTACTTTATTTTCCTGACATTCCGGTGCATAACATGCAACTCTATTATAACCATCAGAAAACCGACGTTGTGCCAATTTGGTGTATAAGGTTCAGATTTTTGCGAAAGCCCCTGTATATAAAAACAATGCCGCCTCTCAAACTCCGCGTACGCCGATAGTTTTCCAAAATGGCCCTAAAGTACACACAATCCCCACACCTGCAGCGAAATTCAAAAGCCCAAGCAGTTCGATCAAGTCGCCGCAATTTTAAATAGATCTACGACCATTTTCGCCTTAACAGAGAAGGCTGAAATACGTACAGAAAGATAAAACGAACGAATCAACCTGGTTAATTTAGTCCTTCTGAGGTGCTTTCTCTAATAATCAGACCCATTTTACCTTAGAAATAAGCTCGTACCATACAAATTTAGGCTCAATTGATTCTGTAGTGCTAAAAGCTTCCAAGCCGACCATCGTATGTTTACAGCAGGCAGACTGATACAGGCAGCGCCACCTAGCGACAATAGCAGAGACTTTATTTGGAGCAAACGGGTTGCCGCAGTACCAGGCGCAGAAAAATTCAAAAAATCTTCAATTTCTAATGTAATACTACATACTCTAGATGGATATGCAAATTATTATTTTAACAATTACTTTGAAATTGGAAACTTAGTGAACTATATACTTTTATTTGACTTCTTTCTTTGGGTGTAGTGAATCACGAATGAACTACCAGGATATCAAGCAACACGTGGAAAAGTAGAATAAACTACTCCGTTGAGTTACAAGGTCAAATAGAAGGCTGCATGGTTGCCACAATAGAGGGATAATCAGTTTCATTACCTTATTTTTGAACATATATGATTATCTACGGCTACATTCAAAGCTAAACACTCTTTAAGGTATTTTGGATATTGCATATTAAATCTAAAAGTAATTCCTAAATTTTGAAAAGCATATTTTCGCATTCAGTGTGTGTTTTAATCACACATAATACGTTTAATGTGAAAAAACTAGAGTGTACAGACACATAAGGGTATTCTCTAATTTCTAAAGATTTACGATTTATATAATTTGTAAGCCTAATGGGCCTAAATTATTTGGCAGTTGTGTAGTGCTTCCTTCCCGTCTTGGCAATAAAGACCACTCTGGCTGTCTTCCACTGTTTTGGGACCCATCCCATTACTACGCTGGCATTATATTGTAATGGTCTTAGACCCACGACTCGACTCTACTAGCAGTGCAAATTAATGAACATTTCAATAAGCACAGAGTTGAGGTGTTTTATGTAACTGCAATGATAAGTTTAAGGTTCAAACGATAAATGTATTGGTAAAGAGATGCCAGTAATAATAAAGTAATTAAGTAAGGAACGCAAAAGGCAAGCTTGTTTTTCACAGGGGTCGAGGTTGACTTGCAAATAAATCGAATAATAGGTTTGTGCATGAATAGCCGAACCGAAAGAAATTAATAGTCACAAGAAGGTTTGCTATGTGCAAGCAAAAGAAGCGTAGTTTCAATAAGGCTAGTCAGTAAAATTTGTGAGGATTCTAAAAAGTTAAGGAAGCCAGAATAAAATAACAGTACATTGCAATAGAGCAATCTGAAGAAATCAGGCAGAATGACATGAAGAAAGCAATTGAGAAGCAAGGAACTCTTAAAATAATCAGTGCATTGGACGGTTGTGAAAAGCAGAACAAATAATATAACGTGTTTGTGTGTGTGGTGCAAGTAAACGATTTTTAAATCTAAGAAACAGACAATAAATTTAGTTTGTAAGATATTTGAAGATTTAAAACTATGTTATCAAACTCTTATCTATAATGTATTTAAATTAACCAAAACTTATTTCCGTTTGTATTGTAACCATAGCGATAGATTCTAAGTTGTTTCAATAACGGAGAAAAAAGAAAAAAAATTAATTAAAATTGAGAGTGTAAGAATTGTGCTTCAGTTTAATGATACTTTTAATATAATAAACGAGCATTTTACAAGTGAAAAAGTTTACCATTTTACTGTGCAAGTGTCCAAGTTTGTGTCGTATCGTTTGTGGAGGTTTCCCCCACGAGGAGCCTTCCCGAGAATTCGCCAGCCGATCCAGCTCAAGGTTTCGACAACTGTGTCCGGCCAAGATAACAATCCTAAGCCAGGGGTCTGTACTGCAGCACTGTGAACAGCATTGCAGAAGTGCCTCCGACAACATCTACAGCGGGAAAAGCCGTTCCAGAGGCCGCAACCAACAGGTCGTCTCCGAGCATCGTTGGAAGCCGCAGAATATAAGCTACCCAAATTTGCCTAAAATATAGGAGTGTGCTGTTGGATTTCGACGTGAATATGAGAGGAGGCCTTACTGAAAAGTATTCGCGCATATCCACGGCCACAGCGAAGGAGCAGTTCGAAAAATAAGCGGTTTCCCAAATTTGAGGTTATGCGAAGGAATTGAGCCACAGGAAGCGTCCGATAAACAATTGCTAAATTTCCGGCCGCGTCCATCTGACGTAACGGAACAAATTAATGCCTGTAACAAAAGCTGTTAATTGCCGCTAAAGTGCAGAGATTTACATATTTACTTGCATACATACTCCATTTTGTAGATTTTTGACAGCATTGCAAACAATTAGCTACCGCGCATTGGAACTAAATCCGGTGAACAGGACCGTAGCAGATAATTCGTGATTCACAATCAACTAGGAACCCAACTGAGATTAGTAGAGTTTGTGCTTTGCTGAGAGCTAACGTTCATTTACAATTAATTGCAGGTAAATAATAAATATTATATACCAAGTGAATTAAACATACGTTTATTCACAAAAAGATTTTGGGCTCACGAGCAAATAATTATACATTACACACTACAAAGAGAAAGACTAATTGAATGTAAATATTTGTAGAAATCATAAAAATATGTTGTTCTCCATTGAAACGTTTTTAAATCTCTAGTGAATTAAATTTTTTAAATTCTCTAGTGAATTAAATCGCTTTTATATTTCTTGTAAATCATAGAGTGTTTATGAAGGTTGTTATGTAGTTAATAATGTCACTTTAAACTGTCAAAATTGAATAAAATATTAAAAGGGCTTACAACCATTTATTTTGAACAAGTAAATTAAGTACAGCTCATATTTAATCAGCCTAAGAATTGAATTACAGGCAAAGTTCCGTACACAGTAAAATATTAAACATAGTATTGTGCACATTGGATTTTTGCTCTTACTTACAATTTAATTAATTAAATAATAATATTAGAGACCTAATTAGAGCACTCCATATCAATATACCCTTACTATACTTGGAAGAAGGATATCCAGGCGTATCTGAATCAATGCTGGGAAGATCCCATCTGGCTCCGGTAACTTAAAGGGATCGACCTTCTGTTATAATCCCCTTCAGCGAACTGCAGTTCTCTATAGGAACTTGTTCCTGTTCTGCTATGGGTGCTAATTGGATGGCGCCGTCTCCTGGAAAGTGGATTTCTAGGAGTGGTTGTAAAAACTCCTCTCTGGATGTTGTCCATATGCCGTCGACCTATTTAAGCGCTCCTACCGCTTGACTAGTTTCGCGACTTAAGATTTTCATCAGTCTGGCAGAGTCTGATACTGAGCTTAACTCCGCACAGTATTTCTGCCAGCTGGATCTTTTGCTGCTCATTTTTAAACCTATTTCTGGCCGTTCTGAAAGTGTCCCAGGAGGCCTGTGTCCCTTCTCTGATAGCACGATTAAAGGTTCGCCTGGATTCCTTGCGCAGATCGGCTAGACTGCCGGTCCACCGTGGCACCCTACAAACTCGAGCCTCCCTGAGAGGACAAGTCTCCTTATAAGCTGACACAATTGTACTTGCCAGTTGCCCTACGTCTTTACTTAATGGTTCCTTTGTGCATAGTTCTCCCTCTGGTTGGCCTCCTTGGCGAACTAGACTGGAACGATAACTTTCCCAGTCGGTTGCCCTGGGGTTCTGGCAGAGAATTTCCATAGGCTGGTCAGAATTCATTTCCATTTCATCCGACGTCACTTTCCAGTTTTCAATATTGATTGAAAAACACCTAGAAGCCACTGTAATGTGAATTACCTCTTTTCGGATGCTATTGAAAAAAGTGGGCTCTGTACCTTTGTTCATTATCTCAAGATCCGTGGACGCCAAATATTCTAGTAGGGTTTCGCCCCGAGAGTTACTGTCTTAGCTCCTCCACACGACTGATGTGCATTGGCGTCATATCCGACTATTACCGGAAGATCAAACGATATTAAGAGTTCGAATTCCTCCGTAGGTATACGCGGGTCATCCTAAGGAAAGTAAGCGCTTCCTACTACTACCTTATGGTTTCTACCTCCTAGTTGATGCTCTAGAACCACTGCAGTAAGATCCTTGGTTCCCAGTTACGGTAGTGGTACCATTCTGAGATCCCTGGATACCATGATACAGGTTCTTGGACGATCATCCACTTCCTTGCCAACCACTATATCGTAGTTGGCCGTCCTCAGTCCCCTGTCTTTTTCTTCTTCTTCTTTCTTGAAACCTTCAGGTCTGTTTATTTCAGGGCTAGCCATTTTAGTGCTGATTTTCCTGTGAGGTAGAGTTCCAGCTGTCTCTCCGTCGTTTCGGTAGTCTTCCTAAAGGACGCCGGCCTGCTGGTTAACCATGTTGCACTGTGTATGCTATCCTGTCGGTTTCCATTATTTCCACGTGTTATCTCCAGTACCTTCTTCTGGTTCTTCCCCACCTCACTATATCATCCACTTTACAAGTTCCTCTGATTGTTTCATTCTTCTCTCTCTGCCTCTTAGCGTCTTCCCCGCTATGATTTTTAAGCTTCGCATTTCAGCTGATCTCATCATAGATTTTGTTTTATTTGTGTCTGCCCTAGTCTCTATGCCGTAAGTCAATATTGGCCTTACGCAGGTTTTGTATATGCGAGTCTTGCTGTCGATGTGCATATACTTATTATTCCAGACAATATCTCTCAAACATTTTGACATTACGGAGGCTTTGTTTACCTATGGTCTCAACTCTCTTACTGGGTCATTGCAGCTTGATATGTCTGCTCCTAGGTATTTGAAAGAAATCACCTGCTCAATTATCTCATTATTTACTATTGGCTTGCATCTTAATGGTTCTTTCGAGAAGATCATACATTTATTTTTCATAGTGGGGATTTGCATATTAAAAGATGTAGCAGCTTGGTAGAAAATTTGTAGTAATCTTTGCAGGTCATTCTCTGTTTCCGATATCAATATCGCATCATCCGCGTAGCAAATAGTGCTTATTGGTCGGTTATTTATTCTGTACCCTATCCCAGTGTATTTACCTTGTTAATGATTTCGTCCATAATGAGATTAAAGAGAAATGGGCTAAGGCTGTCTCCCTGACTGATTCTTTTTAAAGTGGGCATATCTTCTGTGATTTGGTGTTCTACTTTGATCCTTGTTGTGTTCCTTGTATTGAGGCAACGGATGGTGCTTAGTATGACTTGCGTGGCGCCCTTTTCTTTAAGTATTTAAATAATGTCTGATAGCAGGACTGTATCGAATGCTTTTGTTATATCGATATAGCATATAAATGTGGCTCAGTTAAATTCGATAGCCTCTTCTTTTATTTGTGTCATTATGAAAAGTGCGTGAGTTGTAGATCTGTTCCTGCGGAAACCCTGCTATTCATCGTTGTTTTCAGTTTGTTCTTTATAATGCTTGTAAATAGCTTCATGATTGAGCATAATAAGGTTATTCCTCTATAATTCACAGGATTCATATTCTGCCCCTTCTTGAATATCAGTATGGTGATGCTCCTATGCCAGTCTTCTGGTTGCTACCTGTTGTCATTATTCTATTATTCTGTTAGCATTTTTGCCAGTGCTCCGCCTCTATACTTTATCAGCTCGTTAGGTATGTTGTCTATCCCCAATGCTTTTCCATTCCTTAATTATTTTATTCTATATACCACGTCTTCCTCTGTTATCATATCTTCCATTCTATTTGCTTCTACTTCTTCTTCTTCCATGTTTTGTACAGCGTCGTCTTGATTGTTGTCATAGAGGTTTTTCAAATAAGCTTCCCATTTATCAAGTGTTACCTTTTTTGTCTGGATACATTCGTTTATAGGCATTTTACGATTTTTTAGCATTTTCCATACCTACTTTTCTTTGGGCTCCATACATATCGTGTTGCATGTCGCTCTATAGGTTTGCGATCAGTAGCCCTTTTTACTAGCCTCGCCTCCCGACCCCTTTTCTTTAATTGAGGGCTGTCTCTGCAGCTTACGAGGGCCCCCAGGTTGCTGGCCCTGGCAACTCTATGGAGAGTCGCCTGGACTTGATTTCCTAGGACCTTTGTCAGCCGCTTCCTGGGAGGAGTGTTCTGACTGGCTTGCTTGGGCCGATGGACCCTGGCCTTCCCTCAGTTCCCTCCGTTTTGCCCTCTCTTCTCGCCTCTTAAGCGTTCTGGCCTTCCTCTTATTTTTCTTTCTCTTCTTTTGGCGATGGGCCTCTCTAGCCGCTTTATCCACGGGGGAAACGTTAGTCTTCCCTTTGGATTCGCTGCTGTATGACCCAAGAAATAGTTCCTTTTTCTCGGAATTTATTTCGGAGCCTTCCTCTGTTACTTTTTCGGAGCTAGGGTGCTCTCGGTTTTGTGTATTTTGTTTCTGTTTTTACTTGTTCTGTGTTAGTGTGCGTGAGGTGATATAAATTTTTGCTTTGGGGTTCGAGTCCTCTGTGTACCAGTTTTCGCGAAGTATCATAGCAGAGCTGGTTCCGATTAGCAGGTCTGGGCCGCCGCTGGCGAAGCCTCCCGAGATACGCAGCAGGGCCTATTCTAGGCACCACCTGGCACTGCTATATACCACGGGATTTTTCGACGGTTAAAAGAGCAGCCCCCTACAATGGTTAGGCAAGGGTGTAGTAGTAGTAGTAGTAGTTGTGGGGAGACCGAAGTCTAGCAAGTAGGCCACCATAGGCCCTTTTTGCCAACCCCATGCCATCCCCTCAACCACCTTCATTATCGTCCTCTTCGATAGGCTCTTCTCCCTGCTTAAACCTTCCTGATTTTCTAATGAAGATCAGAATTTCGGCCCAGGATAGGCAGTTCAACTCTTCCATTCGAAGCGTAGGTGCTCCAAAGGTTCTATACCTCAGTCGCTGGTACGCTTCACATTCTCCCAAGTAGTGAAAGGACGTTTCCTCGTCCCTCCCACATCTTGGGCAGATGGGATCTTCCTCTACTCCTATCAGTGTTAGGTGTCTCTTTAGTTTACAGTGGCCTGTCAAGATCCCTATCAAAAGATTTATGGTTCTTCGGCTCCTTCCCATTAGCCAGACCGATTTCTTTGAATCAAATCCCGCTATGTGGTACTTTGCCTGACGACAGCCCCTGCATCCTTTCCACTTTTCCTCGCTGGTTTTGTAGGCCCACCCGGTAAGGGCTGCTGAGACCTGTTGCCTTGTTATACCCAAAAAAGGTTCCGGTCCAAAACAAGTTTCCCCGGCTCCGAGTTTGGCTAGTTCATCCGCCTTCTCGTTGCCTTGGACCCCCGTGTGTCCCGGGACCCAGATGAGCTCGACGTCTTTTTCCCTTGCCAATTCGGCTAAAGCATCTCCATATTCCTGGACAAGAGCTGATCTTGTCCTGGCCGAGAAGATTGCTTTTAGTGCGGCTTGGCTATCAGAGCAAATATAAATTTTTTGCTCTGGGGATATCCTGACGTCGTTCCTTGTTGCCACCGATAGGATGGCATAAACTTCTGCTTGGAATACCGTGGTGTATCTTCCTAAAGCATAGCTTTCTTGCACCCCCCGGCCTTCCATATAAATTCCTGCTCCAGAGGATTGCCTTTCCGCCACTCGAGAACCATCCGTGTAGCATATCAAGGCATTCGACTGGAGCTTAACCCTTTTTTGCTCCCACTGTTCCCTTGTCGGGATAGTGAGAGAGAAACCTTTTTCTAACCTTAGCCGGTCCTCTGCTTCGGTTACCCTGTAGCCTGATAGAGGTATTTCTCTAGCAGCCATGTCGGCGATCCTAGCATGGCCCGTGCGAACTCCCTGGTCATTCCATAGCCCCGTATCCCGCATTCTGAGGTGGGTAGCCATGGCCTCTCTCTTTATCCAAGTGTCGAGGCCCGGGAGTCCCAGTATTACCTCCAGTGCGGCTGTTGGGGTTGTCCTCATTGCCCTGTAATTCCGAGACAGGCTAGTCGTTGGACCTTTGCCAATCTTACGGAAATACTGGGACGCTCTACACTAGGCCACCAGACCACTGAGCCGTACTGAACTCTTGGCCTTACTACCAATGTGTAAGGCAAGGGTGGACCCCTATACAACCCGTCGGCCCAGGTGTGCCGTACTTGGTTTCTAAGCCAGCTACCACTGCCAGAACAACCTGACCAGGGCCCCGCCTCGATACTTCTTGAAAACAGAGATACCGGTTTTCCCCGTCTCCGTGTACATGTAGTTCAGTCCGTGGTAGATTTGGTTGGAATAATACGCCGTGTCGTGCATTTATTTGTTATTACAATGAACATCGAACGTTTAATCTTATTGGTGCAAGGCAACGAAGAAACTTATAATCCCAAACATCGGGATAGGGATTAAATAGCTGGTATTTGGCGAAAGTTTCTTTGCTGCTTTTTAGTTCTTCGTTTTTGTATTCGACGTAATACCATTAGAGCAATAACGTCTATCTTTACTAAAATAAAGGCACAGATTAACAAACTTTCTACGCAAAAGACGCGTTTGGTGTGACAGCTTTGACTGGACCTGACGGGTTTGGTGTGAAATGGCCTTTAAGGTATCTCAGCGGGAACTTGGTTCGAATATCCTGGACATCAGAAAGGTGAACCGACGATGGCTGCTGAATGAGCACGAGTTACAGCTTGGGGGTAACAGATCCGTTAATAGCCTACGCCAAAGCATTTCTGCGCCCGAAGTAATTCGACAATAAAATTCGTCGATAATTTAAACGTGATTAAAACTTGTTTTAACCTCATTCTAAGGGAGTGCATAATCCCGAAACAGCTATAGGGTTGCTACAATAGCCGTTAAAGTATTTATATAAGGAACTTTTACATCATATTCAAAGAACACTCTCACTACGCGTCCTTTACTGTACGTTTCCTCATTCCCTCTACCCCTCTGTTCGACTCGTCTGGACTCGCAACTCAGCCAAACTCTCAACGCGTTCGCCCTTTTGGACGGTCTCAAAACCATCGGAAATGACAGGCATACCTATTGGGTGTCCAAACAAATTCAATGGAGAATAATGTTTAACATTGAGCAATATAAAATTTACATCAACAATTAGAATACGATCGAATTGAAATTGGCGTAAAGAGTCAGCAAATGGGGAGCGTAATGAAAGTATTTAATTTCTGTCCGGTTCCGCTTTAAGGCAGGGCATTTGAGGATACAAAACGTTTCCAATTCACGTAATAATGTAGTAACCAAATAATTGTCTTTCCAGTGTAAGCTGTTCTTTCGTCTTATATGAAGTTGTAGCTGCCTTTATACGGAATCCGTAATATCTCGAATACTGTAGACATCCGGTTCTGCTCTTTGCCTGGGAAGTCCGACAAACCAAGCAGTTGAATGATTACCAAACCTCGATGTTACAGATATTGAGCAGCACTGTATTTAAAGGCTTTACTAAGTTGGACTTGTCCGTTTATCGGCAGTTAAGGTTACTGTTATTTTTTCTACAATTTTGTGCTTGAATATGTATGAATTTTAAGTTAATTTTGTAAATTTACTTGATATTTATTCATTTAAGTGTAAATGGAGCGACTAACTAAAAAGGAATACCATTCGAATTAGGCGTGCACTAAAAATGTCTTCGTGTCCCACATTCACCAGTGGCAAAGGAAATTTAAAACCCGTCTTGGAATTTTGCATCAAATTGGTCTTTTCCCATAGTTACTGTATTTTCAAACATTGAGGTCATTATTATACGAAATCCGGTACAACAATAGTTATTTACTATACAAGTGGGATAACAGCATCATATACGTGTGTGTAAGTTACAAACGAGTGCGTAGCACGAGTTATGTAAGCACACAAGTATATTAATGACGCATTATCACACATGTATTGTACAAAATTTTATCTACGACTGCCTAAAATTGAGAAAAGTGCATTAAGAGAAATGTCAGATCTGTCATTTTCAAAAATATTTTAGTGGGCAAATGTCATTATGTCATTCGTTTGACACTATTTCAGTTACGTAATGAAGTCATTACACAACTCAGTTGCGTAATGAAACCATTACATAACTGAGTGGTGTAATGAGCTTCATTACCTAACTGAAATAGTGTCAAATGAGTGACGTAATGCGTTACTTATCCCACTGGAGTAGATAAAAAATTATATTATTCTCGTATTTCATATTATGGTTCACGTACACACAGCCTTCACTATTATATATAAAATGTAAAAACGCATTGGCTTTGTCAGTCAGAAACGTTTCTTGTTATGTACCTAGTATGTGAATAATTGCGATTTGGTCTGATATCAGTTTGGTGAATGCTTGAAAAGAAAGAAGTTTAAGCAAAACCGAACTAAGTAAAGATCGATTGTATCCAGTACAATTTATTTATAGAAGCGTTCCAGCATTTTAAATTCAATTATACAATAAATTAGATTTTATAATGCAATAATGGGATGTCGACATTTTAAACTAATCACTGCGCATTTACTAAAATTCCGGGCACAAAACGCTGCTAAAAGGTACCTCCTCATTAATAACGCCGCTGTAACGTCTCACATTATGCTGGCAGTTTTAGGTTTCTGTTTTTGCAGCACCGAATCCGTTTTGCTATTCTCGACGTTTAATTTGAATTTAAATGTACGTACAACATATGCTTCCTGTAAAATTTATCCAGATCGCTCCCTATTCGAAAGAAAGCGAGGTAAAAAATAGGTGCAAAAACCGAAACTGATACGCGGCCTCGAGAAAATATTGTTCCCTTTAGACCTTAAATTTGTCGAATTTACTACTCGTGCTTTTGAGAAGGAGCGCGACCCGAGAACTTCTAGGTTCTCTCAAATATGGATGCAGCATCAATAATGAAGTCGGTGGATAGATATATATGTGGGCTACTCATGGAGAAAAACTTCCGTCCACGCCAACTATTTGTTTGAAAACGCGGCCTATTAAGTCCGCTTCGGGGAAGGCCTCGTTTTCCTAATGAATTAAATAAATCACGTAAAAACCAATTCATTAAGGCCGCAGCCGTTTTTTGTAGATTTGCATAATTTTGTGCTTTCGAATGAAAGAAAGCGGTTTATTACTGCCCTTAACCGCACAGTTAAGTCGTACCTAAGGGACCGCTGTAACAGAATCATGAATTTCAGCAACTTTTGTTCATAATTTATTTTATAAAATTCCTGTTTATTATCCACGATACACGTAATTATGTTAACTAGTTTTCTAGTACTGTATATTCGTTTAAGTTAGACTGCATTATAAGATCGTGCTTTATTATGTAGTTTAGCGTTTATAAAGGGACTCTTTATTTCACTAGTGTATAATGAAGTAAATTGCACTGATATGCCAATGTCAAAATGTCAAAATTGGTATTGGTAATGGTTTATAATAAGTAATAGGTAATACTCCAGCCATTTCTAACATTTATTTTTTATTCAATAATATTTCAAAAACTAACAATATTTGCACACAAATTTCATATATAATACCATACGACATTATTTTCCGAAAATATTAGACCATTGCTGCGAGAGTTTATTGCTTAGTAATTTTGTGAATGACATTGTTAACAAAACTACGAGCCGTCAGGTGAGTAGTTTTGGATCAATGTCATGAGACAAATTACAGCAACAAGCTCGAGTACTTTCAATCGCCTAATATTTCCAGGTAAATTAATATCACAAATGGTATTCGATATGACTATTTCAGGAATAAACGACTCAAGTTATAGTTAATAATATTAATTTTAATTCAACAATAAAATAATTGTATCTACTCCAGTGGGATACGTAACTCATTACGTCACTCATTTGACACGGTTTCAGTTAGGCAATGAAGCTCATTACACCACTCAGTTATGTAATGGTTTCATTACGCAACTGAGTTGAGTAATGACTTCATTACCAAACTGAAATAGTGTTACATGAATGACATAATGACATTTGTCTACTAAAATATTTTTGAAAATGACAGATCTGACTTTTCTCTTAATGCACTTTTCTCAATTTTAGGCAGTCGTAGATAAAATTCTGTACAATACATGTGTGATAATGCATCATTAATATACTTGTGTGCTTACACACACGTATATTAATGATGCTGTTATCCCACTTGTATAGTAAATAACTAATATAAAACTCAAAGTTCTTATAGTTACTTACAATTATTGACAATGTTGAATGTATAGATTTGATATAACACTCTATTGTTGTCTTGAAGATTAGTAGTTTCAGCATAATCAGCCGATGTTTGTGGGGCTGTATTAATTTCGACACCCCTCATATTACTAACCAATCGCGAATGATCTACTGAATCTAGCTGTTAATATGTCTTAATTGACTGGGCACTTGCATGGCCAGTCATTTTAATAAGCTCCTGTTCATTAGCTCAATTTTTTGCTAGAGTAGTAACAGTAGAACACCGATGCGAATGGTTAGTAATTTTTAGTTTTTTTGTGTTCAGACCAATCTTTTCTGCAGAGATTTTTGTCCACTTTGCCAGAGAATTTTTAGACCACGTTCCTTTTCTCCAATTAGGATTAACCTTAATGAAGGGCCTATCAGTTGTTATTGTAGAGCCCCTTTTGCTCAATAGCTTTCTCAGCAATCGAACTGGACAATAATTGGTATCATCCGAGTTTGGTATTAACCATTTGCTGTCGATGCATTTTTGGGCTCCACCTTGTCTAGTTTTAGAACATATAGGACTATATTCCATTCTTCCTGTTAAGTTCCCTGTGTTATCAGTCTCTTCCCTAAAGAAATATTTCTTACAGTTTGCTGCCTCGTTCCCTCTCCAGGACAGTTCAAATGCACATATATGAAATACCTAAAAAAATTGGATTACCTTTTGATACGCAATAAATAGATTCCTTTTATCAGGATTTTCTTGTAAAAGCTTTCTTTTAGCGTCCTGTGCATTTCTGGCTTTTTGAAATTGAATGTCAGAAAACGAATCAAATGCAACTTTAAATTCGTTGAAATGTTTCTCCTACACTAATTTCGCTGTTGTGTTCCATATGGACTTGACGCAACTTTCCATATAATCTTCTCCATTCTTTCTTTTCATGTTGTAAAATTCTGATTATTTCACTTACGGGAGTTGTTGAAAGAAGCTCGTACTGTCGCAACTTTCTAAATTCAGTAAACTGGTTCAATACTGACGTGCGTGTTTTTATGGTGTTACGTGGAGTCATCATTTTAGTGTGTTTTCTTATTGCCTCCACGGATTCTTCCCCAAAACGTTTTTCTTGAAACATATTTGTACAAAATTGTTCACACCTGTTAAATAAATGGCTTTGCTTGTTATCGACTGCGCGTTGCATGAATTGTTTTGTAACTTTGTTTTCGATTCTCAATTGATGACTAGATTAAGGGATTTCAAATGTTAAAAGTCAAAAAATGGTCGCTAAGATACAAGGTCGGTTTGTCAATTCGAATTTTTAATTGGTTGAGCAAGTTCGAAAATATTTTGTAACCAAAAAATGTCACTAGAATACACATAATTCCCTAAAAATTGCTGATTCTGATTGGTTGTTAAAAACATGAATGGAATAGTCATTCAAAAAATATGCACAATGAGTTAATTATTTTGCTCGTTATTATTAGTATATTACAGTACGAGTGGAGAAACTAAAAGTTTCACTCACGCGTGTGTCGAGATTACACACGAGGCGAAGCCGAGTGTGGAACGACACACAAGTGAGTGATTTAGTTTTCCAAGAGTGCTGTATAGTGCTTTGTTCAATCTAGCTATTAAAAATTCAATTAAATAAATTTTAGTTTTTATAATTGCAAAAAATTTAGGAGGCAGTTTTCTTTGTTATGGTTCTCATCAAACAAACAATTAATTTGTCAACAAATTATAATTTTTATCGCAAAAGTGTGTGCCAGCCTTTTCCCTAGAGAAAATGGAGGAAGAAAAGGGTGTATTTGTACCAGGTGACATTCTGGAAGAACCTCATGAAGCCACATTTAATCTACTCCCGCAAAAATCTAAAAACAGGTACGTCAAGGAGTTGGAAAAATTTCGGTCGTGGATGGAGAACAAAAACGTAAATGTTGTGATTGAAGAAGTAGTGGTTGCTTATTTCAATGGATTAATAGAAAAATACGCTGCCCCTTTCTTATGGTCTACATTTTCGATGCTTAAATCCACCCTATTTGTTTTTGAAAAAATAGACATAAGCAAGTTAGTTTCACAGTTCGTAATTAATTTACTGGTTGTTATCATATATGTAATTTTGTAGGTTTAAGACGTTGTTCGCTATTTTAAAAAGTAATTCGGAAGGCTATCAACCTAAAAAAGCAAAGACATTTGATCAGAAAGAAGTGGAAAAGTTTCTAAATCAAGCTCCCGACGAGATTTACTTGCTAATGAAGATGGTTGTTGTGATGGGAGTTATGGGCGCCTGTAGGTGTGACGAGTTAGTGAACCTTAAAACCACTGATATTGAAGATAAAGAATCTATATTAGTTGTCAATATTATTAAGACGAAAAATTATAAACCACGTTCTTTTCTTGTGATTGGTGCTGAAGGAAATAATTTTAAATGTTTAGCGATATATAGAAAATATGCAGCGTTGCGTCCTAAAACTCTTGGTGATGGAAGATTGTTTTTGAATTATCGATCAGGCAAATGTACAGTTCAACCAGTGGGTATAAATACTTTATCCAAAATACCTAGATTAGTAGCAAGCTACCTGCAAATCAAGGATGTCGACCTATATACAGGACATTGGTTTCGGCGGACATCGGCAACACTATTGGCGAATACTTCTGCCGATATCCTGACCCTTAAAAGACACGGAGGTTGGCGTACCTCATCCATTGCTGAGAGCCATGTAGAAGAGTCAGTGACCAATAAAATCCAGATAGCGAAAAAAATTATTACGGGAGATACTGGCAGCAGCACTAGCAAGACAATTCGCTTGGAAGTTGAACCCGAAGAGTCTCCGAAAAATCAATTCCCTGGTATTAATCAACCAATTTTTAACAATTCTAATGTTAAGATTCATATTAATATTATTGCTGTGTATTAGTGCTATGAATAAAATTTGGTTGAATGTTCAGCTTATGTGTATTGACAAAATTAGTGAGTGAAAATTTTTTCACCCACTGTTTTTGCTCAACCGTTGCTACGTAAATAATTTTAATGGACAAAACAAACGCTTTCACATTTTGTATCTAAGAGTAAGAAACAGTAATTTTCAATAACAGGATTGAACAAAATAGTGATTAATATTACAACTTGTGTTGTTTGCAATATACATTTGAATCGAATCTTGTCCTTTGAAGTTTATTGCAGATTCTTCTTCCGTTTTGAGTGTTAATACTAGTGGAGTATCTAACGGGATACCGGAAACATTCCCTAATATTTTAGAGGCAACACTTATTATATTACTTTTACTTTCATCAATGTAGCCCTCTGCTACTGTAAAGGAATGCCATATATGGAGAAGAACTCACTAAGTTGAGAAATTTTGCGACAATGTTTGGCACACTTGCAATTTTGTTGACACCCACAGGTTGGACTGTACACTTCTGTTCAACATAATTAACAAACAATCTTGTATGTGTCGTCTTTGCTGGTCTCAGTGACATATATCTTCTAATGATTTCTAACAGGTTGCCATCTTCTAGGTATCCGGGTACAATAATAAAAAATCGGTCTTTTTCGATTTTATGTCTAAAAGATTTATTAAGAAATTTATTTGATAGTCTTCAACACATGATGTTGTCAATGATACTAATTCTTGACGCCTACATGCTCCGGCTACCCCAAAAACAAGAACATGCTAAAAGTATGTAACCTTATCGGTCAACATTTAAAACATTAATATGACATGAGAGTAACTTGTTTAACAGATGTTGTTCATCATTTGCTTCTATGCGGCCATTTTTGGATTTGATTACGTCACGCCGAAGTCTTGCGTCTCACTCATCGCAGCTGTTCTCTCTCGCTCGCATTTGTCGGATTTGAACCCTAGTTGTCGCGAGATTGTCATGTTTGGATTTTATTTTATAAGTAAAGCGTCTGAAATTGTGTAATTATATCGATCAAAACTAGTGCATGGAACTATTACTCAACAAATTTAAATAGAATCCATGTCGGTATTCATATTTGTTGTAGGGGCAACTGCCGGAATCCACAAGTTGAACGTATCGTTATTGTCATGTTTGGCTTTTATTTTATGTCTAAAAGATTTATTAAGAAATTTATTTCATAGTCTTCAAAAAAACGTCTTCGGTGGTTTTGATAACTTTCTTTCTTATCACCATCTTTTAAAGACACTGTATGTTTCTTCATATATCTAAATGCTTTGATTTGCATGGTAAAAGTGATTCCTTTGCATTCGACGCAATCTAAGCTATATTGTCACAGGCTGCCGCCTTTGTGTCTTCAACAGTATTCATATGTTTTGAAATTTAATAGAAAACATGAAAAATTCCGAAATGTTTCACACGAATGATGTTTGAAGTTTGTTTGTTATAGGTAACTATGGGTCGTCAAGGATACTCGAAATAAGCACACTTGTCAAACGATTTTCGAACATAAGCAACACTAGAATATTACTATCAATTCTATATTTGGAAGCAGTCTAACATAAAATATTGTATACAACTCGTACATAATAAGCCTTATTGCCTAGCTCTTTTTATTTGACTCGTTTGTTTCACTCGCTTGTCAAATAAACCGGGCTCTACAATAAAGCCCTACATTATAATTATACTAGTTGTATAATAGTATATTATTATATGAGCGATTATGACAGCCATTATTCATGAAGATGACATTTGCGCCACAAGCCGAAGGCGCGTGGCGCAAGTTATCTGAGTGAATAATGGCCATAATCGCGAATATAATACGATATTTTATCTACTCCTATGCAATAGGAGACGTGTGTTCATATTTCCGAATTTTGACATTTATGACAGCTGTTAACTTCAAAAGTCATTGAATAATAAAAGTGAATGCTGTGATTGGTTACAACCTATTGAATAATGAAAATAGAATTTTCTGATTGGTTGCAACTTGCAAACTATTGAATAATGAAAATAGAATATTATGATTGGCTGCAAACTGTAAATTATGAAACATAATTAATGGTCATTGTACAGTAGGAGTAGATAAACTACTATTATGCCATTGTCAACTAATTCTTTTTCTAGTTGTATTGATTGTTTAGAAATAAAAGGCAATATTATCATAATTGGAACATTATTAATTCTAATATTGAATTGATTTCCGATAACGATAGGTCGTAAGTTAATTGACTATTATTTTTATTATTTAAGTTTCGTATTATATTTTCTATAAGAGTATTTATGAATTTTAAAAGGTAATAGTTCTTTGTAGCATTATTTTAATTTTATCCAAGTTTTCTTGATAATTCCTTGAAAGTATTGTTGGTCTGCCATCTAAACTATTTATTAAACATTGCTGTATTCTAAGGTTGTAATTAAGTTAAAATTTAAATATACGTCCATTCTATTTCTTTTCAATACCAATTAGTGTCTAACATGCCGTTCTGGTTTCTGATTAAAGTTCATTCTGGAAAATTTGCTCAGCTATCTTTTTCTCTCTCATTATTGTGATATTTAGTCTGAGGCGAATATGATTAAACATTTCGAGTATATTATTTATCTTTGTTTAATTATTTGCTATTCAAATATCATTAAAAAATGGTTAATAAAGTAATTTAAAAAAATGTTTAATGTGTCAGAAGTCTAGGAAAGTCTGGGAAAGTTTGAAAAGAAGAAATATCAATCCAAAATTAAGAACAGCAATAAAAAGCTTGTATGAAAATAGCAGAAATTACGTACGAAAGGGCAACATGGAATCGGGAACATACGAAATAAAAGATGGATTGAGACAGGGCGGGGGTGATGAGCCCGATATTATTTACATTGATAATGGATGACGTGATCAACGCGACAAGGAACAAAATCAAGCCAGTACATCTAGGATATAATAGATTACAACCAGTTAAGGTTTCAGAGTATGCATTTGCTGATGACGTCATGATATGTGCTGCCAAAGAAAGAGACCTACAAGAGAACCTGAGAGTATGGGAAATCGAATTAACTAAACGAAGAATGAAAATAAACATAAAATAAAACAAAAATGATGGTAATAGGTGATGCAAATAAAAAGATAAAGTTAAAAATAAATCAAGAGAGGATAGAGCAAGTGGAGTGTTTTAATTATCTGGGTGTTTTAATCAAAAGGGACGGGAACATAAATAGTGAAATGTACGAAAGAATTAATAATGCTGCAAGACTATACCACAGTTTAAATAACACATTCTTAGGGAAAAAAGAAATGAGCAAGAAGACAAAAATGTCAGTGTATAAAACAGTGTTTAGGCCCATTTTAATTTACGGTAGTGAAAGTTGGATACTAACTAAAAACCTCAAAAGCAAAATAGAAGCAACAGAGACAGACATGAAATATTTAAGAAGAGTTAAAGGTGTAACGAGAAGAGACAGAATACGAAATGAAGTGGTGAGGGAAGAGTTAAAAATCGAACCGGTTTTACATGTCATAGAGAGACAGCAGTTAAAATGGTTTGGACACTTATGCCGAATGCACAAGACAAGACAGGCGAAAAACATGTGGAAGGCAGGAGTACATAAAAGTAAAAAGAGAGGACGACCCAAGAAGACTTGGAACGATGAATTGACAACAATACTAAGGAGCAGAAATAAAACTTGGAGTGAAGCGAAAAAATTAGCAAAAGACAAAAAAGAGTGGAGAAATTTTATATACAAATGTAATATTTAGAGAAAGAATGAAATGTAAAATTGAAATTTAAAATATTTAATACCTTACACCTTAGGGTAAAAGGTTTATTTGATTATATATATATGTTTAATGTGTAGCATTCCACTGTCAGTTGTTACTAAAATTCGTTAGTTCTAAACTGTAACAAAACCTAAGTAGTTATGCAGCATATGCAGCAGTAGGCTATTTGATAAATTAAAAAAATAAAAGAAAAAGCGATTTCCTGTTTTTTTAAACAGTTTTGTCTTGCTGGCGTCCAGTGACAAAATAAGTTGGGTGTTATTTCCAAGCTCTCGAATTTACAGAATTAAATAAATTCCACATTCAAATATATTGTAATGGTTTTTCAGGCAAATGGATTTTTACTTCCTTTTACGATAAAGGAAGTATTGGATTCACCCCAAAAATTGAGTTTTCACCAGATCTTCACGTTTTACAGTCCTCTTAACCCAAAAAACATATTTTTGTTCATTGGACTGTCTGTGTGTGTGTCTGTCTGTGTGTGTATCTGTCTGCCTGTGAACAGAATGTCTCAAAAACCAAAAGAGGTATGGCGTTGAAACTTCATATGTAAGTTTTGTGGACTATGTAGATGCGACAGCAAGCTTTTGAAGAAAATCGCAGAACCAGAAGTAGGTGTTTACTCTTGTGATTTTTCAGTTGTTTTCGATTTTTGAAAAACGGCTCTAACGATTTTTTTAAACTTTACATTTTTATTACATTTTTAATGTGTATTGATGTGAGGTAGGTGATTTTCCAGTTGAATACTTCTAAAATGGGTTTATTTTGTTTCTGTTTCTATTTTTTTTATTAACTCCTATTTTAAATAGAACACCCAGTATATTATTACATTTTTGAATTCAGCTTAAAATTTTAGAGAAAATCGTACGACACTCATTAATGACCAATAGAAAAATTAGTTTACGAGCCGTAACCAAGACAACACAATTTCTTGGAAATTTTTGTAGGAAGAAGTAGTAGTCGGATACCATAATTGGAGCAACCTGTCAATCAAACGATTAAATTAATTGTCCTAATTAAATTGATCTAATTAAACCGCGAAATTAATCCGCGATTTCAACTAATTAATTTCGCGGTTTACTCTAATTAATTTTGATATGTGCTACTGATTAAATTACGCGGCGGCCATTTTTAATTTGCTGCCGTAGTTACGCGGCGGCCATTTTAATTTCAAAATTCGCGCGAATATTTTATTTTGAAATTTTTTGAATTTAAACTTCCCGGGAGTCGGCCATCTTGGTTTTCTGCGCGCGCACTTCTCTCGGCTGCCAGTTTTAATTTTAATTTAGCGCCGTCGTTTTTGAATTTCAATTGGTAAATCTGTCTGTCTTGTGCTCATTGGGTGTTGGTTGTCTCCATTGCATTCACAGAATGGATGTTTAATTTAAAAGAATCTCTGACAGACTCGGATTTGAACCCTCTACGTTCGTATCCACATTTGGGCTGCATCGATGTATGCCGCTAGACCACGGAGCGACCATATTTGTTGTAGGGGCAACTGCCGGAATCCACAAGTTGAACGTATCGTTATTGTAATGTTTAGCTTTGATTTTATTAGTAAAGTGCCTGAAATTGTGTCATTATATCGACCAAACTGTTTCGCGGAACTATCGGCACATAAAATGAACATAAGTTTGTTATGCATTCTATACGGTAATAAAAGATGATATAAATCAGCTGGGGCGACAAAATTAAGCATTAAAAACACGTTTTCCACGGCGAATTTTATTTAATTGAAAAAATCAATGTATCTGCCTGGGTTTGAACTACGTATCTCCGTATTGAGAGTCCGACCACTGAGCTAGCGGGGGCTTGTTGGTTTGCGGCGAAACTGACAGGAATCAGCTTGTCTTGTCATACGCCTATAATTTTTAAACACAATGTATTATAGTTACTTTGAAGCACACCTTTTATAAATGGCACCAGTCAAAATTAAAATAAATCACTAGGTTTTGGCGAGGATCGGCATCGAAATGACAATTTAATAATAATTTTCAAAGTACATTACTCTAACATGTTGCAATTTTAGTAAGATTTGCATAAAAACCGCAATTTCATTGAAAAATATTCTGCTACAATCATTTCGAAAAGCAAAATTTCAGTTAAGTAGGCTCGTTGTGCCTTTTTATTACAACGTTTTATCATAAATATTATCGAAACTATTTTAAAATTTTAGATCCACGGTAGATTGATCGATATAATGTTACAATTTCGCATTTTTATTACAAAAGTTCTTGTATATAAAGTAACAGAGTAGAATGGTTTAAAACGAGTTAGTGCGGCATCAGTTTGGACTTCTGGTTTTATACAATTTTAAAATAAAAGGGATGGAAACACTGCGTGCGTCACATAGCAGACAGGTTGGCTCTTGTAAAATTCAGCGATGGCGAATCACGACAAATAATAATAAAACGTCAGCTGAGGGTCAAGTTCTTCGATAAATATATATCAAACCCAGTTTAGAAATTTGTACATGATTTAATTTATATCAAATATTGTATGAAATTGCAAATAGAGGGCTTTTAAACTAGATGTTTTTTTTAATTATGCAGAGAGACAGGGAGGCAGGTTGGCCGAATGGTTAAGGCGGCAGATTTAAGCTCTGGTCTCGGGAGAGAAAGCGGGTTTGATTCCTGCACCTGCCATATTTTTATATATTTGTTATGAAAGTCTTGATTTTAAGTTAATTTATTAACTACGGCTCTACCAGAACAAACGGCTGAGCTCCTTTTTCGACTAAAATGGACCAAGCGCAGAAGATGTTGGTTGTATCGCCAGAATTTGTCCAGCGCCTAAAGTCTGGTGAGAATACGGAGAAGAATATATTATCACAGCTTGATGACGAAATCCAAAAAGTTTTAAAGTCCAAATTAACTGATCACGATAAATGGGTGCAGTAAAACCAAGTGTTACAAAGATACCGTCATTTCACAAACCAGGCACGGCAGTCAATCAAAATACCTATTGAAACAAGCAGTAACGGCATATCAAATGCCATTATTTTATCTACACTTCCCAAAACTTTTAAGAAAAAAGCTGAAGTTTTCCTACGCACTTTGAGTGCCTCAAACGATGTGAGCTGGGATCACAAGGGTACCGTTACTATAATGGGTGAAATTTTACCGGCGTCTAACACAGTCGATTTAGTTCACGACACTCAAAGGCTTCGAAAAACGATTAATCCACCCGGACGCCTACAGTTTGCTGATTAGATCAAAGACCTTAACGTTGCTCATGTGCTGCTAGCTAAACCTAAACAGCAAAAAGTGCCAGCCCCGACTGGTACTACAGGAAAAACCGAAATGGAAACTGATAACTGCGAGTCCGATTTAGAATATAAATTAAAGACACCAGCTACTCATCCAGGTCCACATCAAAAAGGTGCAGTCAGAAAAACGTCGATTAGGAAGCACTTCCAAAAAAAAGCCGTTAGAAAAACACCTCTAAGGCAGAGGTCATCAACATCAAAAACGAATGGAATTCTGGATTGGGGGCGTCTTAAACTTTAAAATGCCACAACGAAATTTGTTCTACGATCCCGTGTAAACGAATTTTTATTTTATTACTTGCAGCCTTTTTAATTTGAAATGCTGTGCACCTCAAACTACAGTTTTGTATATTAGCTAGGGAATTTTTAGAAAATAAAACATTCAGCTGTACATGTATTTTTATATTATTCAGTGTTATCCAAAATAAGAACAATATATTTGTTTATTACAAAGCGTTTGTGTTTTTTATTTCTACTATGCTTTTGTTTTTCACGAATCTGCAATAACTACAAAATCTAAAAGCTAAAATATGAGTATTTAAAGTTATTTTACAGATACAAAATGTAAAATTTAAAAAAATCAATCTACGATTTCATAATAGCGTGATATAATTTTAAAAATTGGGATTTCTTTTATTTTTGAGCAATGCATTTTATAAAAAAGTGTAAAACATTTGAAAAATTATGCTTAGAAATAACTTTAAAACTGTTTTTTCATCATTTTCGTTATTATAAAATCGTTTTGTAGAACGAATTGTGATAATTTTACGTGAGATGATGTGTAATTGCATATTTTTTATTAAAATTTTATTGCGTGTTGAATTAAAATGTCATTTTTTGTATAATTTTTGTATATATTACTGTTTGAAGCTATTTTACACATACTGTAAAAGATGTGGCCCAAATTAATGGGAACTTAGCACCTTTTATGTTTGTTTTAAAACCAGTTTGGTTTTATTTGGTAGGAGATGGAGTTTGTTTGTTGTTAAGAGATAGGGTGAGAAGGCCAGGCCATGCCAACTCTTTACGAAAATTTGTAGCCTATATTCGTCCCCATCAATGAATACACATTCGTGGTTAAACGTATATTGAAGTCTTAGTCCTATTACAGCGTATATATACAAAAAATGTATGCCATGTTTTTATGGCCTAATATTAAAATCACATGTATTGTTTGAGGCTTTCGCGGTTACTCGAATTATTCTCCTTAGCATATAATTTCGGCTTAGACCGCGTAGTATTTGTATATGAACACCCAGCATTTTCTGGCTTAATGTGCCTTGCACCTTGTGAAGTCGAGCAAAACCTGCTCGATGGCTATGCTCTTTGGTGGCTCGTGTTGTTTGAGTATCTTGAGAACGAGGATACTTAGGCAGATTTGGCCGTTTTGCTGTTTGTGCATCCATAGGCGCCGGAACCGCGGTGGCTCTGGGTGCTCAAGCACCCAAACAGAAGTTGCTTTGGGTGCAGAGCACCCAAAGCAATTTTGTTGTGTATGTATTGTTTTAAACTATTGTGATGTTTTCAAAACTCTGTTTTCTGGTTGTGGAGGCTATCGCAAGCTCGTTTTACGCAACCGCCGCTTCCTACAAACACATCATGATACTACTATATTGTAATAGTAATAGCAATCAATGTAATCATGCATGATGCTCACACAACACATCATCACATCAACCGCTCTCTGCTCTCTGTCGTCCTACTACACCGACACGGGCGACAGTGGCGACACCGTTGCGTCCGTAGTTACGTTACTAACTAGTTACTAGTCTAACTTTATTCAACTGTTACGTTGCGAACTGAAGATTCTACTGCACTTAAAGTATGGCTAAATAGAAATCACAACAAGTGGATATCACACGATGTAATCAACGAAATACTGGACATTTTAATCGACAATGTACGAGAAAATATTCTAGATAAAATTAAAAATAATATGTTTGCCATCGTCGCGGATGAAACCACTGATCTATCTAAAAAAGAGCAACTCTCAGTTTGTTTTCGAGTAGTAACGGAGGACTTAGAAAAACACAAATATTTTATAGGACTGTATGAAACACCATTCACAGACGCACAAACGCTGTATAAAGTGGTGAAAGACGTTTTACTAAGATTCAAACCGAATATAAATTGTTAATAGGTCAGTGCTACGATGGCGCGGCGAACGTAAGTGGTGCACCTACTGGTTTACAAAAACGAATCTTAAATGATGAACCACGAGCTCTATACATTCATTGCATGACACACTCCTTAAATGTAGTAGTTGAAGATGCGCTTAACGGAATGCCTAAAGTAAGAGACTTCTCACCAACTGCGAAAGATACTTTAAACTATATTAGAGACTCGGCGATGAGGGTTGAAATTTATAAAAATATTAAAACGAATACTGAAGACTCTAGAGCATCGTCCTTAAGACTATTTTGTCCTACGAGGTGGTGTCTTTGAGTTGTCTCATTAAAGTCCATATTTGAGAACTATAAAGAAATTACCTAGTTCATGGAAAAGCCAAGTCAAGATAATAGTGAAGCTGGTGCCAAAGCAAGTGATTATTTGGATAAGTTGGTATCTTATAAATTTTTCTTTTTACTTAGAATTGTAGTAAATATCTTTGATAATATTGAAGAAGTAAACGCCAACATTCAGAAGGTTAAAAAAATTTAGCAGAAAAGTAAAAGCAGCCTTATCAAGTCTCTTGAACAACGCCGCAAATCATTTCCGACCCTTTGGAGGTCTATTTATGAAGACAGATGTAAATATGAAGTAGAAGAGCCTGGTCTACCAAGGAAGAGGAAAGTTCCCATAAAACTAGGTGGTTTTAAGAACCAATATTTTGCGAACACTCCGGAAGATTTCTACAGAACTTTATATTTTGATATTATAGACAGCTGCATGCAAAGTAATAAAAGTCGTTTTGAGACGGAAGGTATCAAAAGGGTAATCGAATTAGAAACTTTTTTGTTAAAAGAAGAGGATACCGATATAGTCAGAAAATATTACCTCGAAGATTTTGATCACGACAAATTACAGTTGCATACAAAAATGTTTTTTGATGTTACAAAAGATCATCCTTTGAAATCAGTATCAGAAATAATATTGTATTTCAATCAGAATACCCACCTAAAGGAATTATTTTCAGAATCAACATCATGTACGTCAGAAAGGGGTTTTTCTGGCTTAAGACGCCTAAAGACTTACCTGAGAACTACCATGACACAGTCACGTTTGAATAACATTGCTATTTTAAACTTTTATAAAGATCTTGTTCGGGAGATTGATGACGAGCAAGTTGCCACCATATTTATTTTTAAAAACAGCCAAAGGCGACAAGTTTTTTTATGTAACCGGCTGAGATTTTGTTCCTTTTACATTTTTTCTTAAGTTATTTTTATTATTTTTGTGATATTAGAAACAAGAAACCAAAGTTTTGTTTAGTTAAGGTTTTGTTATATTTTTGTTATATTTTTCATATATATCTAATAAATATTGTTCGTCTTTACGTCTTTTGTGTTGTACCTATAACTTTATTTTGGGTCCATGATAAATAATTGAACATAAAATCCATTCCCACGTATCCATTGAAGGAGAGAGGTGGAAGGCAGAGCACCCAAAGCAATTTTGAAAAACCGGCGCCTATGTGTGCATCCATATTCACTAACGTTCGCAAGACCTTGCAGCTTGCATCATCAGAGTGAAAGTCGCACTAAGAACCGAAGGTAGGTGTGGAGCTATTTATAGTCCTCTGTGCCAGGCGCGCGGATTGGCGTAACGCTGGTTGGTCATCCTAGTGCAACTTAATCCGTGGGGCGTGGCCGTATGACGCACAGTGGTTGTAATCACAATCACAATCATATATGTTTAAATTAACGTAATTCTGAATGCTATAGTTTGTTATTTTGACCCACTAGCATGCAGAATTGCATCGTTGTGTCTTCGACATACGATATATTAAAAGTGCAACGTCTGTTTGTAAACACGGAACTGCTGCTTGCGGCGTGTGTCGCTTACATTTAATTGTTATCACGACACGGAAACTTGACCCTTATCTTATCTGGCGCAAGTTATGCAGTTTTTGTAGGCTAATTGCTGGAACTTTTGCATTTACTGGATTACAGTTTATTTCACATTATTCACTAAAATCCCATGTTCAAATTAGTTTAAACACATACAAAGTGGCGAAAATTTATATACATCAAACTACGATTTCATAAGTGCGTGATGCAATTTAAAAAATCGCGATTTATTTGAATTTTGAGCGTTGCAGTTTATAAAAAAATGTAAAATATTTGCAAAATTATGATTAGAAATAACTCTAAAACTGTTTTTTACATCCTGTTCGTTATTATAAATCGTTTTGTAAAACAAATTGTGATAATTTTTTAAGTGAAATGGTGTGGAATACGTGTTTTCTATTAAAATTTTTGTGTTAATTTGTGGTCATCACATACATATTTTGATTAATTTTGATTTTTCTTTACGAAATGATGGTGGCAGAAGATTTTTCAATGAAATTGCGTGTTTTTATTCAATGTTATGTTAATTTGAGGTCAACATACATATATTTTTATCAAAAGTACAAGAAATTTTGTAATAAAAATGCTAAATTTTAACATTATATCGATTAATCTACAGTGAATAAATTTTTTTTAAATAGTTTCGATAATATTTATGATAAAACGTTGTAATAAAAAGGCACAACGAGCCTACTTAACTAAAATTTTGCTTTTCGAAATGATTGTAGCAGAATATTTTTCAATGAAATTGCTGTTTTTATTCAAATCTTACTAAAATTGCAACAAGTTAGAGTACTGTACTTTGAAAATTATTATTTAATTGTCATTTCGATGCCGACCCTCGCCAAAACCTAGTGATTTATTATAATTTTGACTGGTGCCATTTATAAAAGGTGTGCTTCAAAGTAACTATAATACATTGTGTTTAAAAATTATAGGCGTATGACAAGACAAGCTGATTCCTGTCAGTTTCGCCGCAAACCAACAAGCCCCCGCTAGCTCAGTGGTCGGACTCTCAATACGGAGATACGTAGTTCAAACCCAGGCAGATACATTGATTTTTTCAATTAAATAAGATTCGTCGTGGAAAACGTGTTTTTAATGCTTAATTTTGTCGCCCCAGCTGATTTATATCGTCTTTTATTACCGTATAGAATTCATAACAAACTTATGTTCATTTTATGTGCCGATAGTTCCGCGAAACAGTTTTGATCGATATAATGACACAATTTCAGACGCTTTACTAATAAAATAAAAACCAAACATGACAATAACGATACGTTCAACTTGTGGATTTCGGTAGTTGCCCCTACAACAAATATGAATACCGACGACAAATTTTATTTAACATTGTTGAGTAATAGTTCCATGCACCAGTTTTGATCGATATAATGACACAATTTCAGACGCTTGACTTATAAAATAAAAGCCAAACATGACAATCTCGTGACAACTAGGGTTCAAATCCGACTTGGGGCCGGCGCAAAAAGTTTTTTTAAAATTAAATAAATGCGAGCGAGAGAGAACAGCTGCGATGAGTGAGACGGAAGACTTCGGGGTGACGTAATCAACTCCAAAAATGGCTGCAGCGGAATTCGCGATTTAAAATAATTATTGACATGTGGTTAATTATCATATGTGTAAAATCAAATTTCTGTAATTAAAAATAGCTAATTGTTACGGACCAAATTTTAAAATCGCGGCCCGTCAAATTTTTAATAGAATAAAAGCTATCTGAACAGAGGTATTTCAGGAATATATTAAACTCAAATTTCTAACTCGTTTTATATTTACGATCTGAATTTGCCTCTTATCGCCGACAAAATAATTAATTCCATCAAGACCACTTACGAAACCAGTTTTTTACTTCCATTTACTATAAAGGAAGTATTGGATTCACCCCAAAAATTCGAAATTGAGTTTTCAACAGATCTTCACGTTTTAGAGTCTCCTGATCCCAAAAAACATATTTTTTTTCATTGGTCTGTCTGTGTGTGTGACTGTGTGTCTGTCTGTCTGTGAACAGAATATCTCAAAAACGAAGAGAGGTATGGCGTTGAAACTTCATATATAAGTTTTGTGTACTATGTAGATGAGACAGCTTTTGAAGAAAATCGCATAACCTGAAGTAGGTGTTTACTCTTGTGATTTTTCAGTTTTTTTCGATTTTTTCAAAAACGATTTGTTTTAAACTTTATATTTTTATTACATTTTTAGTGTGTATTGATGTGAGATAGGTGATTTTCCAGTTGAATACTTCTAAAGTGGGTTTCTTTTGTTTTTTTATATTTTTTTTATTAACTCCTATTTTAAATAAAACACCCGGATATTATTACATTTTCGAATTCACCTTAAAATTCTAGAGAAAATTTGTCTCTTCAACTAACGCTCTATTTTGTACCGTTTTTGTAGAATTTGTAATTTTTTAAATCTTTTGACAAATTTTTAAAAATTAAAAATGAAATTTTTGACTAGTTATAAGATCACTGTAAAAGGAAGTTGTGTGAGTGTATCACACCAGATTTTTTAAATTATTATCAAACTGTTAAAACTATAGACTGCAATTCCGCTCTTATAAATTATATTTTTCAAGAAATGTTTAGTTTAAAAATATGGAAGCCTGACGACTCAAGAGTGAAGTGACATTCCCATAGACACCTTAAAGTCCGTAGCGATCCGTTGTCTAACGGCATACATCGAGGCAGCTCAAATGTGGATACGAACGTAGAGGGTTCAAATCCGAGTCGGTCAGAGTAGATTTAAATTAAACATCCATTCTGTGAATGCAAGAGAGACAACCAACACCCAATGAGCACAAGAGAGACAGATTTACCAATTGAAATTTAAAACGGGGGCTAAATTAAAATTAAAACTGGCAGCCGAGAGAAGTACGCGCGCAGGAAACCAAGATGGCCGACCCCCGGGAAGATTAAATTAAAAAAATTCAACTTAGAAAAAATCTGAAAAAATTTCAAATTCAAACATTCGCGCGAAAATTCAAATTAAAATGGCCGCCGCGTAACTCCGGAAGCAAATTAAAAATGGCCGCCGCGAAATTTAATCAGTAGCACATATCAAAATTAATTAGAGCAAACCCCGAAATTAATTAGGTCAAACCGCGGATTTCATTCGCGGTTTAATTAGATCAATTTAATTAGGTAAATTAATTTAATCGTTTGATTGACAGGTTGCTCCAATTATGGTGCCCGACTACTACTGGTAGACATTACTTCTTTTTAGGGTTTGTGTCGTTACGCTTTCCTTACCGAATCTGCATTCAAGCATTAATTGATATCCGGAAATTATTTTTTGTGCATTCCAACAATGTCCTAATTTGCCCTCGCTTCCCGCTCGGGCAAATTAATACCACGTTGTTGGAACGCACTCAAAAAATTTCCGCAAAGAATTAATGCTCTTATGAGATTATATGTGAACATTTGTCTCTTCAACTAACGCTCTATTTTGTACAGTTTTTGTAGAATTTGCAATTTTTAAATTTTTTAAAGAATGCTTAAAAATTCAAAATCAAATGTTTGGCTAATTATAAGACCACTGTAAAAGGAAGTTGTGTGAGTGTATCACACCAGATTTTTTAACCTGGGTGTGTTAAATATAGAAAATCAGTTATAATTCTAACTGGTAGGTACATACTTCCTGACATCATCTGTTATAATCAGTATTTTTCCAATTCAGCTTTTATCTGCGTTTATTAATTCTTTTCGTTTGATGCTGAGTGCGGTGATTTAAGTTGTTATTGAATACACTGCTTCTCTGCAAGTCTTTCCGATCGGCTGAGCTGGAAGTGTCTACAGTGGCGCACTTAAAACCGATGGCCATAACAATACCTTACTACAACTTGCAGCTTTGTTATTTTTTCTATGGAGATGCTTTAATTAAAAAGATATTGGTATATCCTTTCAAAAGAAGCCCAGTCTCATACAACGACCTGGGGTATGCGAAAATTTAAATCGGTGTGAAACATGAAATTTCACTCACTTTATGTAACTTGCTTGTAAAGCCCCTGAAGTAAATTCAATTCACTTTTTCAATTGTTGGAAGCACAAAACGAGACGATTAAATAACCACAGCTTGTCAGATAAAAGTCATTTAGGGTTCAATGTTATACTACTGGTTTATGGACGTTTGGACGTATGGACGTAATGGACGTTTCATATACACAGAAGGTAAGAATTGAGTTATAAAATGTTGAACATTGAACGGAATATATTCTCGATCTTATATAGGTTAAGAAACTACAAGGAGCTTTTTAATTTCTCCCATCTATTGGCTTAACATTTTAAAAGAAGATGTAAACATTTGAGTAATAATTATATTTACATGAATAATTTTCTCTTTCAATTCCTTATCTGAATTCTACGACATTCACACATTGCCATAACTATATTTCTGACCATAAGATGCTCTCAAGATTATATATTCATTTATGTGCATATTATTGCTAATTCGCAGTTTATTAAAATTGCTGGCGCTCAATATTTAGTTTTTCTTAGTGTGAGCATAAAACCTTTATGCAAAACTGAAGTATTCAAAAATTTCACATTTACTATACCCATATCGCAGCCGAGAACTGAGCTAGTCGGAGTTATGTGAGCCTTCTAAAGGTTGGTAGATTATAGTCGGTGCACGCAAGTATTTGTTCTTCTATCCTTTGCATAAGAAAATCAGCTACAGCACTACATACAGGTTCACCCATTGCAAGTAGAAATGTTTGTTTATATATTTAATTATTATTATATCATCATTATCATCATCATCTTCCTTTTTTCCACGTAGGTGTCCAGGTATCTCTTCCATGTTATATTTCTTCAACAAAATTTCGCCATTTTCTTCGGTTTCTTGCTAGTATTCTTGTATCTTCATATGTTTTTCCCTTACGTTTTAGGATCTCCGTACACTGTGGTTCCAGGTTGTTCTGTGTCGTCCTCTTCTGTTCTTGCCTGTTTTCCGTGCTTCCCATACTTTCTTAACTTGCCTTCTGTTGTCCATTGGTATTAAGTGGCATACCCATTTTAGTTTCTTTTGTTCTATTTTGTTTATCAGTGGTTTCATTTTTAGTTTTTCTCTAATGTACTAATTCCTTATTTTGTCTTTCCTTTTAATTTCTTCTATTTTCCTTAAATTTCTCATCTCTGCAGCCTGTAGTCTATGTTCTTGTCTTTTGTTGAGAACCCAGTTCTCAGCCTCATATGTTAGTATAGGTATGTAGATTGTGTTGTACAGTGTACACTATTATTTTTGTTTATTTTGATATCTCTTTTTTGTTCATGAATATACAGATTTCGCAAAGAAACTAGGTCCATAGCAAAAGCAAAAATTGAATATATACCTTGCATTTATAATGATCCTAACGACCTATCGCTATCGTACATTGATTGTTCGTTTGCTAAACACAATTACGGCCACATGTAAGGTCCCTTTGCTTTTGCTATGGTCCTAGTTGCCTGCTGCAATCTGTATATAGATAATTAAAATGTAGTATATATTGAACACCTTTGAGAAAGTAGTCCTTAGATATTTTAGTTAATTTTTAAGTTGTTTTGCAATGTTGATCGATGGTTTGTAACGCTAAGTTTATTCGAATGTTGGTGTAAAAAACGTTACGTCTAACAAAAATAATATTAGATTTCAGGGTAATTAAATATATTTTTTAGTTAGATAGTAGACCTAATAAAACTTGTTATGAATAATAAAATGATATAATTATCAACAGTGAGGATAGGTCTTCTAAGAGCTGCAATATTGTCGTTGTTCCATAATGAAATGTGTCTATCTTAAAATGGCTGTCATTTAACCACAACCAAAGATTAGAAATCGCCACCAGCTGCATGAAATAAAATGAATCTACACTAAATCATATGGTTTGTCATTCCCACAGAAGAATATAGTTTTCTGTATTAAAATTCTACTCTTCTAACTCAAAATTCAAGTCAATCAAGAACTTTACTAATTAATCTACCACAAATTTGGAAAACACTCTAAACGCTGTTCCAGGAATTTTAAAGGAACTGGTATGACAATAATAAAGGGGAGCGAGAGAATAAAATTTCCCTGTCAATTAATATTAAAGCTACTTAATGATTAAATTTTAAATTAAGTATTACATACAATACATTGAAAACAGTAAACAAAATTTATATTTTCTTTTATTGCCAACTTACGTAAGCAAATTAATAAATTAAAATAAAAATTACTCAAAAACCACTAAAAAGTTAGTGTTAAATAGAGACAAAATTAATATTCATAAAACAAACTGAGAATATTGAAAATATTAATAAAAATTGGATAATTCATGTGGTGTTTATGAGGTTCAAATAAAACACAATTGTAACTTGACTACAGTTTTATTTACAGCCCTCTAGTTAGCCGACAGCTTAACACTGACCACTCGACTGGCGGCTTCCGTCCTCTACCCAACACGGGTTCTTTGCCCGTTTACCTAAAACTAGCATTCTCGCCCTTATTGGTACATACCCTACAGGCCACCGTCACCAGTTAAAAACTAATATAAATGTTCTACATATATTGCAATGGTTATATGGCTTTAAGATAATTAAGATTAATATTTAAAATAAAATTTGCTAGAGCCTCCAATGCTAATATTTTATTTTGGGTTCAGCAAATATTATTACAAATTTATGAAACGCTCAGGGATAATTATTGTGAGTTGTTTTATGTACTACTTGACTTGATGTTCGTATGCCCCTACTTTTTAGATAGAATCTAGTTGTAAATTATATTAATGTTGACTAGCTCAGGTAAGCAGAGATCTTATCAAAAGGTGTGGGTCCACAATTACTTTATTGAAAATTTAACCGTACGCCCATGTGCGTAGTTCAAATACACGCTAATGTGCTACAACAGATCTAACTGACAAATTACGTTTATGAAAGTTTATCAAGTGGCTGTCGTTTTGGTGTTTTCAGATAATTAAATGCAACTCAATGAGCAAATCTCACAGGTAAATTCATAATTTCCCGCTTTCTAGTAGCGTCAGTAGCTTTCTTTTGTTTTTTTAAGGCAAAAACCGTAACTTGATTGTTTCGACCCAAGCCAAGGATCCTAACCTCACTTCTGGGCTTGGATTTTTCAACTTTAATTTACACAAGGAAATAATTCTCCTGGGCTCTGTTATGCAGCGACGTTTAAGCAGCCTCCCAATAGGTACACAATGGTATAAATTAAATTGACTTCACAACTAACCTGTGAAACTTTTCCTGCATGCCCGTTTCGAAGCTCGGCCGCAGCAAGAATGTGCCCAGATCTTCTTTGCCGGTGCTTGGATCGCCGTGCTGTCCTCGCAGAAGCTGGATGGGCTGGCGGTTGACGTCCTCTCGTTCTCTGGAACCCCTCTGATGGCTACAGATGCTGTGCGAAGCACGTCTTGTCTTCTCCGGAGCTGGTCGTTAGCACTCACTCGGGCCGATAATGGAAAATAATTTTCACGGCACGGATTTATTTTAATTCACTCACACAGGTGCAGGGGTAAGTTATATGCACCCTGCCGAAGTTTTGTTATGAAATAATAACTTTAAACGTATAAAATTGTAAATTTTCGGGAGCAAATAAAACTGATGCTAATTCAAGAATTTTATTCCATTGTCTGCCAAGAAAGTTATTAAAAACAATTGCATAAGAATATTAAACAAGTCAAATCAATTACTTATAACAATTAAAAACCTTAAATCTAACATTTTTACAAACTTTTACTTATACAATAAATTGTTCCATTAATTTAGTCAATTTTGTCTTTCACATAACTGTGTCCCGCACTTATTAACAGTCCTTTTTCACAATGTTCGCACTGATCAATTCTTCCTTTCGTGAACTTCCACAAAAAACACTTTAGAGTTCAAATAAAAGTCCATTTCATTTTTCCACTTCTGCATCAATATAATGTTCGAATTTCAATTAATCTTGCATGTTAATTATTCATTTTCTTCCCTTTATTTGCCTTCAGATCTATTCCTATGTGCTCTTTGCACTCTGTTTTGCCTTCTGCATTATTTTGCCTTTTAAGAATATGCTCAAAGAGAAATTTATACAACGATTTCTGACTTGCAATTTACCTCGACAAGCATGTGAACATTCTATTTATAATCGAATTACTAATACATGGATTGGCTTTTGCATTTACCATCCCCTTTTAATATTCTAAACTAATTAAATACTGTGGTCCCATTCCTATTAGGTTTAGAACTCTGCATTTCCTTTTATGTTACGATTTTAATACTTATTACAGGCATTGCTTTGCCAATATGATTGCTAATTCAAATTTGATTTTATTTTATTTGTTGCCATTAAATCCTATCTCCCATTCTGAGCTTTTATGACCTATTCATTATTTTGCTGTGCTCTAGATGAGCGATTCAGGGCTTAAGACCATCTCAATATTACTAGTTGCTATCTCCTCATGTGTAACTACATTACCAAATCATTCTGGCATTTTTATTTCCCTTAAACTTTTCCTAATTATTGCGGAGGTCATACTGTTACTACCCTCTCCTTCTAAAGGATTTACATTGCTATTACTATTGTCTAATTCTACAGGTTCTATCACCCGTTTATCGTCTGAAAAATTACCTATCTTTTTCATCCTATTAGTATTGTTAACCTTATTATTGCATAGCTTTTTTCTTTCGCGACCGCTACCGTCATCCACCAGCCTACGTATAATGTGATTAGCGTGGCGTTTTCATATACGACCATTTTCGATTATAGAACAGAGGTAGGTAACGTGTCCTAGCTTCTTTTTATTGTGGCTGCTGCCCATCCTTTTTTATTTACAACGCGGTAATCCCGCACCTTAACATTCTCTCCCTCTGCAAACTATTGCCGTTGTATATTGTTCTTAATTGTTTGCTGCACGTCCTCGTTTGGTTTGCTAACTCTATTCGAGTTAAGGTTGGTGTAACTTAACCTTGTCGTCAGTTGTCTTCCAAACATTCGTTCTGCTGGACTTGCTTTGGTACTGCAATGCGGTGTATTCCGATAAATAAATAAAAATCGACATATTAAAGTTTCCAAAGGAACGCCCTTATTACGAACATCGTGTAAAGCTGTTCCTATTGCTCTTTTAAATGTCCTTACTGCATTCTCCGCTGCGCCGTTGGTCGCTGGGTAGAACGTTAGTGATGTTCTATATTCTATACCGTTGTTATCCAAGAATTGTTTGAATTCCTTTGATGTCAGTTGCTTCCCGTTGTCGCTAATTAACAGTCTTGGCAGACCAAATCTTGAAAAAGTTTCCCTCAATTTGCCGATAGTTCGGTAGGAAGTTATGTCCGTCATTGGAAATAGTTCAACCCACTTTGAGTGCGTGTCCAAAATAATTAAAAAATAATTTGGTCGAATAGGGCCTAAGAAGTCTATATGTAATCTTTCCCATGGTTTTTCTGGTTCTGGCCAAGGAGTCACTTCTACTTTTGGTGGGCTATCCCTGGTTTTTAGGCATGACATGCACTCTTTGACCGCTCGCTCTATTTCGGCATCCAAGCCTGGCCACCAAAAATACGACCGTGCTAGCGCTTTCATTTTTACAATGCCCATATGGCTTACATGTAATTTCTGTAGCATTTGGCTCCTTAACTGCTTGGGAATGATCACTCGATAACCCCACATCAAACATCCTTTTTCTACTCCTATTTCGTGACGTCTCAAGTAAAAAGGTTTTATTTCTTCTTCTGTTGTGGTGAATCTAGGAAAACAACTTACAGAAAAAATACCTAGGAAAAAATTCCTAAGGTAAAAATACCTAGAGGAAAAATTACCTACCGAAAAAATAGCTAGTGAAAAAATTGTCCAAAATTATACAGTAGAAAGTCAAAATATTCTTTTTGTTCAAAACGCCTATATTGTATTGTGCTAGTTTTGTCGCGTCGGCTGCGACCTCTAAGCGCATTTTGGTAATCAGTTTCCATATCACTGGGTGCTTATGATCCACAAGATTTGAGAATCGGTGATTCCACCCTTCAACTTGGTTATTTGTTCTATCACCCGCAGCAAGTGTTGTTGCATGGACATTCCAGGTTTCGAGAGGGAACATAGGTAGCATATTCCTGAGTCTCACTGGTCCCGCTGCTCCTGGATTGCCTACTCGGCGAAAAGTACCACTTACATACGTGGAATCAAAATAATCGAGTAGATCTGCTGCTATTTCAGGCATCACTGAACGTAAGTAATCCATTCCTTGCGGCACATCTTCAGGTGGCAGAAAGGCTAGTCCATCGAATTGGAGACAAAAGCGGACGCTTAATTAAATCACTACAAAAGCGGACACCTCACTTTATCTCATGAGTCATAGCATCAAGTCTGCGACATTAGCGGACACTTATTATAATATTGCAATTAAATATATATTGATGATTTATAGGCTCTTATACCTATACTCACTAGAACATTTAATAACTAGTGATGACTGGAATATAATGTAATGAAAAGTAAATATAGATAAAATGGTTGAAGCAAAGCGATTGTAGATAAAACAGAGATTACTATTTATTATGTTTCTTTTCTACATGTACATATTTCGAAAGTGCACTTACAATAAGTCTATTAACACCCCACCCCCTAACAGTTTTAGACCTTCCTACACACTTTTGTCAAGCTGAGGACTGGCAGGAAAGGGCTGGCGTGTCTAAAAGTCTCTTGTTTATATGCTAATGTATTTACAATCTAAAACTCATCAAAAGTAAAATAAAATTATATTTTAGATTTTACGTTTATTTTGATATAACTATTGTTTATTCAAGTTTCTGAATATGGGCTAATGTCCACAAACACTTTTTTAAATCGCTAGTGTTATTGTACTTAACTAATGTTTTTGCTATTCTTTCGTCTAGTTTTACATAAGCTTTTTTTCTTCGCTTTTCTTCGATATTTAGGTTTATTTTGTCATATAAAAAATCACTATACTCAGCTTCAGTTTTTAAAAACTTGATGAGAGCAAATAGTGTGAGATGAAATTCTAATTCTATTTGGCAAATATTTATAACAATGTCGTTTAAAAGTCATTAAACCGTTTAATCTTAAATTCTATACTTCAAAAGATAAAGAAATTTTATGAAACACTTATGGTAAATTAGGATATAATTAGAAGTTTATGGGAATGCCATTGTAAATGTTAAGTGTATTATGTACCTACGACCAAATAGCAAAAAGACCAGTAAAGTACAATGAAACTCGTGAATTGAAAATATTCTTGGGAAATAAGAAAATAAAATAAAATAAAATAAACATATCTCCACTATCTCCAGTAGTCAGTAACATCTACATAGAAGATCTTGAAGAACGAGCTATATCTCAATATGAGAACAAGCCTAGTCTATGGCTGCCATACGTAGATGATACGTTCGTAATATGGCCCCATTGAAAAGAGACGTTGGACGGCTTCCTGGAACATCTCAATACTCAATTAAGTTCACGACGGAAATAGAATCCATACCTACACGTACTAGTCCAGAAAAATTGTGACACGGTACAAACAAAGGTATATCGAAAAGCAACCCATACGGGGAGATACCTACACTACGATTCTAACCACCACAATAGCGTAAGGCGTGGCGTCGCGAGATGGCTATATAGCCGAGCCAAGACCATATGCTCGGAGGAAGAAGACCTTAAACGGAAAATTTAGATAATCACAGAAATGCTGCAAGCTAATGGCTACCCAAAAAAAACCTAAACCAAACGCTAAAAGAGATAGACAAAAATACAACACCGACAGGAGATGAGAAAACGGAGCCAACAACTACGGCCGTAATATCATACATTCGAGGAGTTTCCGATAAACTGAAAAGAATCGGAAACAGATTCAATATAAGAACTGACTTCAAGTCCACAACAACTCTAAGAGACATGACGACGCATACCAAGCCTCAGAACGAAGATCAGAGTTTAAATAACTGTATCTACAGCGTACCGTGCGAGTGTGGAAGACAATACATATGGGAAACACAACGACCTCTACGAGTGAGATTATCAGAACACCGCAAAAATATTAGACAAGTGGAAACCATCAAATCCAAGATCGCAGAATACGTCTGGAACGAAGACCACCGCATACAATGGGATAACGTATCAATTGTAGCTAAAGAGGAAAACAGGTTCCGTAGGAAGCTGAAAGAAGCTACATACATAGCGCTGGCAGTAGAACCAATTAGCCAGGCTAGCGCAGAACTAAAGCCCACTTGGATGCCACTACTGCGCAGAGAACTACAAAAATAGTCTACTGTGCATACAGCGGTAAGACATTATTATGATACACATAGGTCACTTATTAAATAAAAATTAAAAGAAATAAATTTGGAAGATTAATACAATCAAATTTAGAAAATTTTGGATAAGATTATTATTTAAGTTATAGCAATTGAGTATTCAATCAGGGTAGTAAAAGTTAATATGAAAGATAAGATAATGTTATCTTGTGACAAATATGCTTACTACTAGAATATAGCATGTAGTAGGTAAAACTATATTTAATTTTAGTGCATTAATAATTGTAACTAACATAATTTAAACATTTGTTTAAGATAGTGATAATAACAAACTCATAAAATGTAGACATATTTTTGGAAAAAATAATTTTGTATTAATAAAAACTGGAAATTTAGCCTTTATTTGTATAAATAATTTGGTTGAATACAAGTAAAAAGGTTTTACAAATCTGCTAGGTGAAATTAAGTAATAATATAATTATGAAATGATACAAGTGTGCAGTGATTGAAAAGATAATGGAATATGGTTTAATTAGATGCAAGTTATTATACGGAGGACGGATCAATCATTTGAAGGGAGTTGCCCGTGTAGCTGATTGATTTGGGTTGGTTACTACAAGGTAGGAGCTGAGGACAATGGGAAATTAGTTTGAATAACATCTGTTAGTGGAAACTTACCAACTCTTTGTCTTGTTTTAATAACTTGTAAATTAGGCTCATTAAAACTGAAACTTCGGTACAAAATTAGAATAATCCTTTATCTAATAGACGTGTTTGTCTGGGACGCAGTTTTGTCTGTCTGGGACGCCGTTTTGTCTGTCCGGGACGCTGTTTCAGCAGCCAAACCGTAAGAGATAGAGAAAAAAGTTATGAAAGTTATATGTTTGGAATGGTCATGTCAGGTTAGGAACCGAATTTCAGTCACGTGACACTTCCGGTTTTCGAGAAATCACAAAAAAGGCCGTTTTTCAAATAGAACGCGTATTAAATAAAAATGTTTCAGCAGCCAAACGGAGCTGCGACCCTCTGCGCCTTAAAACGTCTATCGGTTAGGCAACCACTTTGACACCTTCCAGGTCTGGGTACAGTTTTTATTGGGTGCTAATAAAACGTTTAGTATTTAATCCAGTTTTATTCAGTAAACAAATATGTGTGTTCAGTAATCAACTAATTTCTGCAAAGTATAAAAACCCGAATGGTTAGTAAAATATTGCAAATTGCACAACAAAAAATTTAAAATGGCCGGTAAAATATGCACGGTATTTTATTATATTTCGTACAGTTTAAAACGCATATTAAACAAATAGAAGATGCACAGTAATTTATTTGAATTTGCACAGTAAAAATAATAAACGTTCAGTAACAGCGACTTCCTTTACCGGCTGGATATTTGAGGCTAGGTTTTGGGTTAGGTAATAATAAAGTGGGCTAAACAGCAGAAAAATATAATTCTAGAAAATGAGACAGACGGTACAAGTAATAACAATAATAGCTACATTATTCCTGCTGGTTATGCGACTCATGTAGAAGAATTTGGTGCGACAAAAAAGGATGTTCTCTGAATGTCATTTTTTTGGCACTGGTCTATTATGATATGTTTTTCGGACTTTTTCCACTGTCTAGGGTGTAAACCACACAACGTTTCGGGAGTTTTGATCTACTCCCGTCTTCAGGTGTTCCTGGTTAGTCTTGAGAAGGACTGATATTGTACGTTTTTCAACGTAAATTTGTGCCTCCCCCGGGGTTTGAACCCGGGACCGCTGATCGTTGTGATTACTACTCTGCCACTCTAACCACTAGGCCACCAGGGCGCCCTGGAAAAAGTCCGAAAAACATATCAAAAATATACGGTACCCCCCCACCCAAGAAAAGCGCCCTTCCGTGCTTTCCAATAATACTTCGACATTCAACATCACTCTGTTTCACCAATACATTGAAATGTTATGAACCAGCTATTTATAAAAAAAAAACCGACGACCATACTTCAAAAGTTGATGTTGCCTTCATTTTCGGATGACCTATCGTATGAAAACGATCCAAGACTTCAGGAAGGTTCCTGGCGACCGGAACCGTGTACGTGTACACATACGAACATACATACCCCGCACAGCACGTTTAGGCACCCCCCAATACGGGGGAGGGATCTAGTGGTCTGGTGTCTTCACCAAAAGATCCGCACAACCGAGACGGTGATTTGATATAGTGGGTTCATTAGTCGGTTGGCACGAATTTTAGAGATATTTGACTCAGAGTGGTTTTCGATATGGGGGAATTTCAATACTTCATACACTTCGTGTCGAAGTAATATGTGCCTGGCCTGTAGCTGCCCCAAAAACGTTCTGGTATATCAAGTCCGCTTTTCATGACCATCTACCTACAGAAAAAAATGTTGATTTGTACTCGAAACAAGCAGATTCGAGTACCTTTTTGTCATCATAAGGTGTGTTAACTCGAGTTTCAAGATAGCCCATGTATCCCACACCTACAGCAATGGCAAAACAAGTAAAACCTATGAAGTGCTTCCAGTAGGACAAAATGCCAGTGATTTTGAAGGATATAGCTACAAATACAGCATTAATATATTACATACGGTTATGTGCCAAGATATGTAACATCCCTTTTTGTACTCATGACTTCAAAATTCTCCCGTTCATTCCCGATGCGCCGAAACTTACTTTTCCCGCACTGCGGTGTTTTTTACTTTCCAACAAAAACTAGGGGAATTTGTTTTCTGTAAATTTTTATAATAAACTCGGCTGCGCGCGCTATTGCTCGGTCTATTCTATTCAATTTACCACCAGGTTTTTGGCCTATTACTTTGGTCCATCTCCAAGGGGGTCCTCGGGGATTCGCCTCTCTCCAAGGGGGCCCTCGAAGCTCCGCCCATCTCCAAGGGGGCCCACGGGGCTCCGGCCATCTCCAAGGGGGCCCTCGGGCCTCCGCCCCTCCCCAGGGGGCCCTCGGGATCCGCCCATCTCCAAGGGGGCCCTCGGGGCTCCGTCCCTCTTCAAGGGGGCCCCAGGGGCTCCGCCCATCTCCAAAAGGGCCCTCGGGCCTCCGCCCCTCTCCAGGGGGCCCTGGGGCTTTGCCCATCTCCAAGGAGGCCTTCGGGGCTCCGCCCATCTCCAAAAGGGCCCTCGGGCCTCCGCCCCTCTCCAGGGGGCCCTCGGGCTTTGCCCATCTCCAAGGAGGCCTTCGGGGCTCCGCCCCTCCCCAGTGGGGCCCTAGGGGCTTTGTCCCTCTCCAAGGGGGCCCTCGGGGCTCCGCCCATATCTAAGGAGGCTCTCGGGGCTCCGCCCCTCTCCAAGGGGGCCTTCGGGACACATACGTGTGGATCGTTCTCCTTTATTATACAGAGGATTGTCCCTCGTTGGTTTAATTGCGCTTGCAAACACCAGAGGCTGTAAACGTCGACAAAAGCTGACAGGTGCGTAGATAAAAGTTTAGTGATTTGTGCTGTCAGCTCAGTAAATTAGTAAAACACTAAATAATAATTTTTTTTTCTATAGCACATGTTAAAGTGTGCTTTTATCAACTCAAAACAAAAGGTCAAGTTTTACTTTAACAGCAAGGGTAGATAAAGTAGCACTTTAACATCAAGGATAGATAAAGTAATTTAATTTTCTAACTTTTGTTTAAATTAAATATGACAGCTTCGTATTATCGTACCAACCCAATCTAGCTACAGACATTTTGAAATGTGATTGACTGTCATTATTTTCTTTTGAAATTGTTAAAGTTCTTGCTATAGAAAAAAATATTGTATTATACACGACGATAAAGTTATTTCTATCCACTCTTGAATCATTAACGTCTCGACTTCGTCTCGACGTTAAACGATTCACTCGTGGATAAAATTTTACTTTATCGTCTTGTATAATAAATTACTATATTTTTTAAAATATTTTCAGTTATTCGTTACAAAAAACATTGTACCTATCTCCTTCGGGAAGAATTTTCCCGAATTCGCACTACATGCAGCACTCCCTTCGGTCGTGCTGCAAACAAAGTGCTCATTCGGGAAAATTACCTTCCCGAACTTGTTAGGTAAATAACTATTTTCGAGCTATCTTCTTCTGTAATACAGCATACGAATATACTCTAGCCTTGTTGCTATTGCGAGTAGAGCACTCTAGATATAGAACACATGTTTTATTTTGTTTTTCAAAAACGTATATTTTTGACTATTCAATTCACCTGCCATCTGTCAAAAAGTAACCAATGAAAATCCAGAATTCTGACGTTTCTTGACCAATCAAAAAAATATCAGTGGATATATCTTCCTAGAAGGTATACAAGTGACTATTTTTAACAAATGCTATTTTTATTAGAAAAAGTCAATATTAGTGTTCTGTTACTATAGAAATTGCGTAGTTTGTTACTAGATTTACTGAAAACTAATTTGAAAAAATAGTTTGGTTCATTAAATAGTCCCTTGAATACCATTCTTAGTCAAAGCTAAGTAGATTATTTTTGCGGTGGTATCACTACTCATGTCCATTGCGCTTTGGATTAGGACTCGTGCTGTCGCACTCGTCCTAATCGTACCAAAGCGCAATGGACATTCGTGACACCACCGCAAAAATAGTCGACACGACTTTGACTACTCATGGTATTATAAGTGACTAGCAGACCAGTGAGACAAATGTCTCATTTAAAAAAAACAAAAAAGACCGTTTTTCAAATAGAACGCGTATTAAATAAAAACTGTACCCAGACCTGGAAGGTGTCAAAGTGGTTGCCTAACCGATAGAGGTTTTAAGGCGCAGAGGGTCGCAGCTCCGTTTGGCTGCTGGAACAGTTTTTATTTAATACGCGTTCTATTTGAAAAACGGTCTTTTTTGTGATTTCTCGAAAACCGGAAGTGTCACGTGACTGAAATTCGGTTCCTTACCTGACATGACCATTCCAAACATATAACTTTAATAAGTTTTTTCTCTATCTCTTACGGTTTGGCTGCTGAAACAGCGTCCCGGACGGACCAGCGTCCCGGACGGACGGAGATCACGTGATTTCTCGAAAACCGGAAGTGTCACGTGACTAAAATTCGGTTCCCAACCTGACATGACCATTCCAAACATATAACTTTCATAACTTTTTTCTCTATCTCTTACGGTTTGACTGCTGAAACAGCGTCCCGGACGGACCAGCGTCCCGGACGGACGGAAATCACGTGATTTCTCGAAAACCGGAAGTGTCACGTGACTGAAATTCGGTTTCTTACCTTACATGACCATTCCAAACATATAACTTTAATAACTTTTTTCTCTATCTCTTACGGTTTGGCTGCTGAAACAGCGTCCCGGACGGACGGAAATCACGTGATTTCTCGAAAACCGGAAGTGTCACGTGACTGAAATTCGGTTCCTGAGCTGACATGACCATTCCAAACATATAACTTTAATAACTTTTTTCTCTATCTCTTACGGTTTGGCTGCTGAAACAGCATCCCAGACGGACCAGCGTCCCAGACAGACAAGTCTATTATATATATGGATTATTGCGCCTTGTTAGGAATGACACATAAAATGTCAAACTCAAACATTTATTGTGGATTTGGATTTGTGGATAATACGCATTTATTTTTACTGTAAACGTCTTAATCACATCTAAATTACATATTTCATTTCATTCTTGACATGCATTGCCTACCACAGGTAGCGTAAGTAGTATTAAAAACGCATTAGAAATTCTAACATGCATATCCTTTACCAAAAGATGAAAACTAGGTAGTTGGAACCAATTGGTTACAATGTATTTGTTAGAAATTGAAAATACATGATTCCTTAGTGTCAGTTTGACATTTCTATCATGACATATAACATCTTAACAATTTAAATTTTGGTGCTTTTGCTTCAGGGTTGGCAGCGCAATTGGAACAAATATAAATAGGTACGGCTATCGCCTTAAAAATCTGGTACACCAAAAACATTAGCAGGTTAGGTTTTGTGTCAGTTTCTGTCAAAACTGACGGAAAACCTAACCTGATAACCTCGAATTTGACATAGACTTACAGTGCCACCAACATAGTGTGGACGTAACTTATGTTATTTTAGTTGTATTCACAAAGGGAAAATTTTTTTGGTGTACCAGATTTTTAAAGCGATAGCCGTACATACCAAATACATACAGTGAAAATTCATGAACTGCGAACACGAGTAAATCACGGCGAATTTAGGATTGCCTAAAAAGACGCCAAGACCGATTGACAGTCGATCTAAGGTACTCTGATATTAATCCACGGGTCGTCTGCGTTGATTGTTTAACTGTTCAACGCAGACGAGGCATCCACGCCTAGTGTAATTTTTGTTAATTATTATATCACAGATAGTATGTATGACGTACTGTGTTATTCTATGATTAATTCAGGTGATAAATTCATAGTTGAAAAACAGGATTTTTAGAGGTTAACAGTAAAGTAAAAGAAGGTAGTTCACAAAGTAAAACGAATTCTGAAGAAAGACATAAGAGTCCAAGAGCCAGCAACGGGTTTGCTTACAGTATTTTTAACAAGCGTGTAACTGTTATAGAAGGTCCCTTTAAATATACTGAGAAGGAAACCCGAAGTCTGGCAAGCCTGTGGTGGCGGTTTTAGCCCTCTTGCGTCCTTGAAGGATGGAAAAAAATAATAAGAAAAGAGTATAATAACAAGTCTGGCTCTTTGCTATGTTAAAAGTAATCATATCTTATGTAAGTAAAAAGATTGACAGACGCTTTCGCGGGTGGTAAGTTTACCCCAGATTCACATAAAGTTGCATAATAAACTTAACTATTTACTGTAAAATATCGAGAGATCCAAAAAAAACTGATCCTCAGCGGGCCGTGGAAATTCAAACGTGTAAATAAAAAGTTGGTGGCACTGTAAGGGCCGGTTGCAGAAAGCAATGTTAAGTCTCGTGTTAGCTAACATCGCGTCAAAGTGAACAAAAACGAATCAAATCTCAAATGCTTATGGTAACTAATACATTAGTAAACAAAATTTGATGCGATTTTGTTCACTTTGACGCGATGTTAGCTGACACCAGGCTTAACATTGCTTTCTGCAACCGGCCCTAAGTCTGTCAAATTCGAGGTTACCAGGTTAGATTTTGCGTCAGTCTGTGTTTTCCGTCAGTTTTGACACAGACTGACGCAAAATCTAACCTGCTAACCTCGAATTTGACATAGACTTACAGAGTTACCAACATATTATTCCTAGGTTTGTGTCAGTTTTGACACATTATTTTTTTCCGCCCTTCAAGGACACAAGGGGGCTAAAACCACCACCGCAGGCTTGCCAGACTTCGGATTCTCTTCTCAGTATATTCAAGGGAACCTTCCATAACAGTTACAGACTTGTTAAAAATACTGTAATATATCCGTCGCTGGCTCTTGGACTATAATTTCTTCCGAACAAACTAACTCATAGTAAAAAAAAGATATAAACAAAAATAAAACTATTTTTATTTCAAACAACAAAATTCAAGAAGTTTAAATTAGTTCTTCTGCAAAGAGCCTGCCTTTGACGTATTAGTGCTAGTACTCTGAACAACCCATTTAATTTTTAAACGCAGTTCTTCAAATCGTTAGTTGTAGTGAAAACGACTTTCCAGAGGAAATTTTCGGCATTTCTGTCTGAGCTTCACAAAATTCCATACTTCTGAAATGGTCAACGGGAAGAATATCGCAGCTAGATCTACTAGTTCTGCAATTTATTTAAATGAATAATCTGGATAGTCATTAGCGGTAATACAAACCTCTTTTAAATTCCTGTCTTCGTTGGGAACATTAAGCCTTTTGTGCTTTTGGGGAGAAACACATCCAAAGTTTCCAAAATTTTAAATAACTCCATGTAACGTTGATAACGATGAAGAACGCCTATTCCCAAATGTTGTGAAAGAATTTTGAATTTCCCCGACTGTTGGACCCTGATAATACCATTTTACAATTTGCACTGTTCCGTTGCTTCGTAGTTATCGATTTTAAAGATAGAAAAGACAGCAGATATTATCTACTCACAAAATACGCGAACTGTCAAAGTCAAACCATTGCTGCTGCTGCTGTTGGCGCTCTTGTCTTTACCGCCGCTTTTGTTGTCTACTGTCTACTCCACTGCTTATTTGACTTCTTCGCTGCCGGGCCATTTTCAGGTTATGTTACGGAAAATTCATAAGTTTAGCGGATTGCAAACATATTACGGTGAGTCCTATAAATTTGACTAGGATGTATGACGTGCTTTATTTATTTATGTTGACTTACGTGGATTTATGATTTTATCAAAGTGTCAATATAACCTTATCTTTGACAAGCAATACCTCAGGTACTGTCGTGAATTCGACGGAACCTAAGCTACTGACTATTCAATTCACCCGACAAAAAGTGACCAATGAAAATCGAGAATTTGACGTTTCTTGACCAATTAAAATATATCAGCAGAAGGCGAGGTTTTAGTGTTGTATGAAAAAGGTCAGAAAGTGCCATATCTTTGGTTTTTGCCTTCGACCATACCTCAAAAGTTGATGTTGCCTTCATTTTCGGACGCCCTATCGTATGAAAAAGATCCAAGACTTCAGGAAGGTTCCTGGCGACCGGAATCGTGTACACATACGAACATACATCCCCCGCACAGCACGTTTAGGCGCCCCCCAATACGAGGGAGGGGTCTAGTGGACTGGGGTCTTCACCAAAAGATCCGCACCGCCGAGACGGAGATTTGATATAGTGGGTTCATTAGTCGGTTGGCACGAATTTTAGAGATATTTGACTCAGAGTGGTTTTCGATATGAGGGAATTTCAATACTTCGTACACTTCGTGTCGAAGTAAAAGGTGGCCTAGATTTCTCTTCATTTGATGAGCTTAAATCTGTGATGTTCAAAATTTGGAGAAGAGTTTTGCCCAAAGATAAAAATTAATGGCTTGATAGCCATTATGACTGTCCAGCATTCCTAAAAAAATTATGTGCAAACACATCGTTGTAGTAGCAATAAGACTGAAAACAGTAAGCCAACCTCCAAAAGCAAAAACCATGCCAATAGGACAAAAACGACGCAGAGGTTTTCCAACGAAAATCAAGAGCGCTTTGCTGCTCTGATAATATATGTTATATATTTACGTACTAGCGGAAAATATTTAAATTTTTATTCTTGTATTTTAAGAGAGTATTTTAGTTTTGTTACTTTTTTATACAAATTAATATACAAGCTTGTATCGTATTTGTCGTTTCTTCATCTTTTTATAATGACTTCTTTGGAAGTATATATACAGTGTGTCTCGCAGAGTATCAGAGAACATTGAGAAATTGTGAAAAGATCAACTATTGCTGTGTGCCCATCGAGGTACGCGATTAGTCAGAAATGCAAACAATTTGTATTAATTTGACGTTTGTCATTTTTGACCAATCACACACCGCGATAGCTACACAGCAATAGTTGATCGCCCAATAATTTTCCAATGTTAATTTGGCTATGTCTGATAGTTGGTGAGAAACACTGTAGACATTCTATGCAATCCAGGTTATCTGCAGTAACATTCTGGCGAGTGTTTTGATAAATACCTAGGTAATGATAAATATATAAATAATATTCCTTTCAATATTATTCCGGTGGCCATTTATTTTATGTATCATATATTATTTTTACTGAATATATTTTATTTTACTAAACATTTTTTTATATTGCGGCCTCTTTATTTTATTTACTAGAAATAAGGTTTTTTTACTGAACAAAATTACTTGGTTTTGATATAATAATGCGCATTTAACTTTTTGCCTTGCTTTATTCAAAATTAAACTTCTTACTGTCGCTTTGATTTTTTGAACAAAACATTTATTGTTTGTACTAGACACTCTGTATTTTTCCTGAACATCTATAATATTTACTGAAGATTTATTATTTTACTGGGCGCTTATTGTTTTCTTACTGATTGTCTACTATTTTTACCAAAAGATTATTATTTTACTAAACATCTATTATTTTACTAAACATTTATGATTGTTACTGAACGTTTAACATTTTTACTGTGCATTTATTATTTTTACTGAACATTTATTATCTTGCATAACATATATTAGTTTTACTTGACGCTTATTATTCCTACTGAGCAAATATACTTGATGTTTTAATAAAATACTGTGCATTTAATTTGTTGCCGTTTCGTTTTTATTTAATACGCGTTCTATTTGCAAAACGGTCTTTTTTGTTTTATTAAATGAGACATTTGTCTCACTGGACTGCTAGTAATTCACTAATCTTGCAAAAGATTTGACCTGCGTGACTGTTTTCGGAATCGGGGCATTTAAAATTGCTTTACCGCTTTTTCGGATGCCTTCTTTGCCGATGACATGACCCAGGTAGCTTACCTCTTCTTGGAAAAAGGCGCAGTTTTTCCATTTGACTGTCAGGTTAGCATCCGTTAAGGCCAACGCGCCCTTGGGCGACGCGCGGAGCCGCGCGGCGAAGAGCCGAAGAGCCGTGCTAACGCGCACTTGAGAGCCGTTTCTGTCGACAACCGGGTTGGTGTTAACCGAATATTTTGTGGATTTGTTTGTGTTCGGTAGCTTTAATAAATAAAATGGATAGCTCGGACGAAGATACTCTAATTGTCTCTTTGCTTTGTGAAGAAGCTGAAAAGTTGGAAAAAGAGAAAAAATCCGTTGTCAACTCCGAAGTCCTTTTCGATTAAATTTCGACCAAGAGATCGCTATGCAAAAAAACTACGTATACAACACGTTTTGAAAGTCCTTTTTTTCATTCATTTGCTTGATTAGCTCGGGCTTCGCCCTCGTTATGAAACTGTAAATTTATGAAAAAAAGTATGACTAAAAACTAGTACAATAGTAATTTGTACAACTAGTTTTGAAAGGAATTGATCGAGTTAACTTGTCAGCCAATGGCATTCTTCAATTTAAAAATAAACTACCAATCGAACGATTATTCTAGTGACAATATTTTGAGGAGCTTTATTTCAGCGATAATTTTTTCTGTAACTATTTTTTATTGAAAAATAACTTGGATTTTAATTTTAGAAAAGGATACAATTCAAAGACCGCTAGTTTTGTGAATTTAAAATTTTACTGTCAGGATTTTTTACTGACCATTTTAAATACTTGCAAAGTTAAATTGTCAAGACGAATAGGACTCTAGGTCAAAATATTGCCGAAAATGTTTGTTCTTCAGATTGTTTCGCTTCTGTTGCTTTAGAAAATAACGACTCGTGCAAGCACTCGTGGTTATTTTCATCGCCACAGAAACTCGTATCTGAATAGCATAAATTATTGTCGGCAATATTTTGACCTCTTGTCCTATTATTACTGAAAATTAATAGCGAAATGCTGAATGTTAATGGAGCGGCAAGGCAGAAAGTGAAGTTTGCATCCAAATTATTTCAGTTATTTTATAATTCACATTATTTTGATTTGTAGATATTATTTAAAAGAATGTTGGAAATCCCAATACCCTATAATTCATCAAATATCCTGTCTGCTTAGAAACACATAATCCCCCCCCCCCTGTAAAGATAATCCTTTGCCAGATGTCAATCAAACGAAACAAATTTTGGATGCCACAATTCAGGTCACAGCATTTTCTACGAATTTTAACGTTAAATGCGTCATGGGTTTGTAGTTAATTTCTATGAAAATGAGACAGTAATTTTAAATTTAAGACGAAATAGATATTTCTAAGTAAAACAAGCATTTATGATTAAAAATATACTGCTCAACAAATGAACTGGACCACCCATAAAAATTTTATTATTGATTTTTATTGATTTTACGACAAAAAGTCATTCTTTATAAAAAGTTCTGCTTTCAAGCTTCAACGAAAGACAAGAAAAAAATTCAACTCTTGCGTTTAGCGTCTGTCGGAATACATTCGGCTAGTTCGAATTGCTTTCGGTAAACTTCGTAAATCCCAATTCCGGTCACTTGGGTCGCAAGGTAACGCGCACTTGGACGAAGCGCCGCGCGGAGCGGCGCGGCGCAGCAAAAATATTCCCTGGCAAGAATTCCGCTAGGGTAGCTTCGCTGCGCAGCGCCGCGCTTCCGTCAAGTGCGCATTACTAGGTAAGAAATACATTAAAGATATAACTGCTGCGCGTCGTACAAGTGTGCGTTGGCCTTTAGGCGTCGAAACACTTGTATAATATTACTTAGGTGCTCCTGTCGGTTTCTGCCGGTAACTATAAAATCGCCCAGGAAATTACAAACACCTGGAATGCCTTGCAATAACTGCTCAACGCGCCTCTGAAATATAGCTGATGCTGGAGAAATTCAAAATGGCAATCTATTCATTTTAAATATTCTCTTATGAGTACTCCATGCCGCCATTTTCGCAGATTCTTCATCCAATAAAAATTGATTATAGGCTTGACTAAACTCTTGTCTCCCCTGTAAACTTGCAAAAATTTTATCTATTTTGGGCAAGGGATACTTTTCTTTTTCCAAATAAATACTAATTGATCCGTCGCCTTTCTGGACCGGCACTAATGCTGTCCCACAATCGCTCGTGGCGATTGGCGTAATTATGCCCTCTTTTTCTAATCTTTTCAATTCTGCCTCAACTTGTTGTTTACAGGCTAGCGGAATTGGTCGCGGTTTACAAAATGCCGGTTTCGCATTAGGTTTAAGTTTTAAACTAATTTCGCCGTATTTGTAAGCTTCTAACTTACTTTAAATAAATCTGGAAATTCACTAGCTAGTATTTCTGCATTATTTACCGCAATCTTATTCACTTTCCTAGTATCTATTTTAGCTAATCCTATATTGAACGCTTTCAACCAATTTCTACCAAGAAGTGGGGGTCCACCTCCATCGAAAACATATATCTTTCCTTTCACTCTGGTACTTAACCACTACCGTAAAATACCCCAAAGGTTTACGTTTAGTGCCTGTATACTACTTAATTACAATCTTACTACCTATAATCTTATTATTAGAAATTTTTTGTAAATATAGCTGTTTAGAAGTATACGATATGGCTGCCCCACTGTCTATTTCTATATCCAAGTTATGATTATTTATTTCTACCGACGCTACTAAAGGTTGGCACTACTCGCTCTGGCGCTAAAACTATAAATATCGAATTCTTCTTCTACATGCTCGTCACCTAAATAATTCGCTTTTATTGTTACATTTCTATTGCATAACTGTGCTAAATGTCCCACTATTCCGCATTTAAAACACCTTGAGTTTTTAAATTTACAAATTTGTCCTACCTGATGATCTTTGCCGCAAGACCTGCACTTAAAGGATTTTTTTGGATTTACGTTCGCGTTGCGTTGCGTTGCCTTATAAAAATCAGTTCGCTCCCTATAAACTGATATCTCAGGGCTAAAATGGCATTTTAAAAGTTCACACAGTTGTTTATACGTTTTCGCATTCGGTAATTCCGGAAAACACAAATCGCCTAATAACTTATATGTTTCCTGCCCCACTAAGCTTATTAAAATAGCCGCGCGTCTTTTTTCGTCTTCCCGACCGATTAAATTCGCATTGAAAAATTGCTCTAATCGTTCCTGGTAAATTACCCAATAGTCAGACATGTGGAACTCTACCAAGGACCCGATTAATCCAGCCATTGTTTCTGCACTTTTTAATCACGTCACCGTGTTAAGTCTATTAAACGCGCACACCCTTTGCACTTAGAAGATCATTTGTTTAATGTTCTTTTATCCTCGTCGCCACTGTGATGTTTATGAGGTTCAAATAAAACACAATTGTAACTTAACTATAGTTTTATTGACAGCCCTCTAATTAGCCGACGGCTTAAAACACTGACCGCTCGACTAACGGCTTCCGTCTTCCACCCAACACAGGTCCTTTGCCCGTTTACCTAAAACTAGCATTCTCGCCCTTATTGGTACATACCCTACACTTCATATCAATAATAGTGATATTCCAAATGAAAGGGTAGAGTGTTTTAAAAGCAGGACCAAATTTTAGCCTTTGTAACCCTATAGAGAAAAAGGTATTGAAAAAATAAACACCTAGTAATATTGGAAACGGAACTTTTAGCATACGCGAGAATAAAATAAGGTCATCTATATGCAATACATTATATAACCATAAAAAATAGTAATAAAAATCTGGTGTGATACAGGCACACAACTTCTTTTTACAGTGACCTAACAATTAGTCAAACATATGGTTTTAACTTACCTACTGCATTATATAAAAAAACAACAAAATTAAACCTATTTTAGAGGTATTCAACTGGAAAATAACCATTCTCACATCAATACACATTAAAGATGTAATAAAAATTTTACGTTTGAAAAAAAAATCGTTGGAGCCGTTTTTGACAAATTCGAAAAAAACTGAAAAATCACAAAAGCAAACAACATACTTCGGGTTATACAATTTTCTGCAAAAGCCCGAATGTTTAAAAAACAACTTGCAACACTTTGCCTCATTTTTTAAACATGTTTTATCCATCGATTTTTTCCTATTATATGTGTTGTGCCACATATTTTTGTTTCAAGTATTTCATTATTTTGTAAATCATTTGTTGTCTATCGTGTCTTGTTCTAGAGTATCTACAAATGCTTTCCAATTGTTACCAGTTTATTTCAAGAGCGCTTGCGCGAAGTTCTAAGCATATAATTATTAGATGATCATTTTGAACACTGTTCACATATAGTTTATTTCTTTCGTCCGTCGTCTCTACTTTAAAATCGCGAGATGCAATTCTACTAAGATATCCTCGATCTATTTACATATTATCTTTGCTTTGATGCATGAATAGTGCTCCAAGTTGTTCTTCTATCTATAAAATTCGCTATTATTTTGCGTGCTCTTGTATCCTCTTCAGTGGGCTAATAAATCATAATACAATATTACAAATCGTTTGTCCCTTGTAATTATACCTTAGCTTCAGTAACGACAGGTATGTTAGTATTTTATTATTTTAGTAGTTTGACCAATTAGTTGTATTTAATTCTGAGGCTTGTCACGTTCCACGAGGCTGACTTTAAGGTCTTTGATAGAAGCTTTTGTTACTTGTTCCGATTTCCCAGACTTTATTATTCTAACAGTGGCGTTTCTCGGTTTTTTTTATTCCGATTTCTGAAAATACGTCTATCAGCGTTGAAAGATAGCACAGAATGAAGAACTCCTCGGCCCTTAAATACTGTAATAGCATTGGGGTTGGAAAATAGCAAGAGGTTAGTCAAAATTAGTGCATGAGAAAGTTAAATTGGAAGAGATTTGGCCTAAAGTCAGATACAGATCAGATACCTCAAAAATGCCATTTTCCGTTCTGAACGAGTGTGAAATTTTGAGAAGGGTTAGCTTGTATTTTATATCCAGGGCAACTCACGGGACATTACCAGATTGTCGTTTTAAAATAGGCCATCCTAGATACTTACCACAAGGGCTGCGGAATGTTGCTTATTACTTCGGTAGTAGGGACCCACAAAGTGCCTTTCTAAGCTGACTTTCTCCTCCCATTAACAGATATTTATTATCATATCTCTCAAATCTTCTGATATCTTCTTTCTTGTTCTTCGTTTTTTCTCCATATTTTCCTGTGAATTCTTTTCGTATTCGTTTTTGACAAATGGCCCAACCATTCAATATTGTGTGGTTCTACCATTCTTAGTATTTTTGGTTTTTAACACATCTTATATAATTGATGCTTCATTCGCCTTTTCTATTGCCCCCCTACCTCTCACACTATAGATTTTCCTAAAAAGTTTTTCCATATATGCTTAACACTGCCTGTTTCTGCTTTCTCAATGCCTACACCTCGTTTACATAAATGTTCGTCGGGTTCTTTGAAGTCGAATTTCTTACTGTATGTTGATTTATTGACTGAGATGTCAGTGGTTAATTTCACAAATAAAAGTAGACTGTATTTTAACACTCTTTAATTGAATAAAAAATACAACTAATTTGGCCAGTAACCTACTTGGTTACTGCCTGACAAATTCTGTATAACTGGGGTGGTCAATTGAACGTTTGGGTCATCTGCACCCTTGCCCCTCTTTACGAGGAAGAACACCTTCCTTAAAATTAGTACCTACGTTTCGTAACAGATATGTTTTCTTCGAATAGTTTATTTATTTCCATAAAATGTATTAAACTTTTTCCCATTCATGTGCCGACTACTTTCTGCGATTTCTACGAGCACTTTAAGTGCAATTCAATTTTCTCTGTTATATGTATTATTAACAATTATCATCATCATCTTCTTTTTTTAGTGTCATGTATATGATATCGAACGACTCCGTGAGGACAAAATCGACATTTGTAATCACTTGGAGACGTACATATCCTCACGTTCTAAAGAAATGCTCCCTGTTATGGTTAAAGTTACCTTTCCCAGATTTTGCAATTATGTAAATCTGTATATAGCGTATGCTTTTTAAATAATTTGCAATAGACCAGTTCGGAGATGTTTTCATTCAGTCAGATACCACCGCCAAGATTCGAACTCAATAAGACTTTAGCGCCTTTAACCACTGCACCATCGAGCTGCTTACTATTATCAGCATTATATAATCAATCAGTGACATAAATTCATCAATATTGTAGAACATAGAATTTTACTCCTTTCCAACATTTATGTATCTCAGTCCCAAGAACAGTTTTCAAATAAAAAACTCAATACTATCTGACTAGAGCTAATTATTTCTGGGAATTAACATTTTACAAGGGTAAATTTAAATATACTGTCTCTTGCAGTGTGTAACTTTACAAACCCTTGACTTGAATACGGCGAATGTTTTTACAACATCAAATACTCTTCTAGTCAAAAGGATAAAGTCCTCTAAGAGGATTCAATTCTGTAATAAAATTAAAAATAATGTTAACATGTGTACCTACAATCTTAAATGGTTCTTGAATCATATCTATTATTAACATAATAAAGATGTAAAAAATTAGCTGCATTAATATTATGTATATCACGACAATGAGTAAATTCTTTTCGCATTCCGGAAACCCTGTTCTGCCGAATTAGCATATATCTTCCAAGTGCCGAATACAAATTATTTTTCGCATCCTCGTGCAGTCACTTGAAATTCAACACCAGCTGGTAGCGCTAGCTGTATTTGAAATGCCATTACTCTTTTGTTATCTACTATAACACAGATCTTCCTACAGATCGTCTGCGCTGTAGTGTTTCCGGGATTAACTTTCGCAGCAGAGAGTAAAATATGTGAGATTTAAAACTTTCAGAACTGGAACGCCGAAAAGCGAATTGCCAACTGCTGCTATACAAACCGATAATGCCGTTACCGACTTCGTTCCATAGGAAAAACTGTAACAGGGTTGCTGCTTAATTAAATATTAAACATTAGGACATGTGTATTGTGTGTAACTAAAAACTGCAGGATGAATTTAAGATCTGGCAAAAATTAAAGTTATCGTCGTTGCTGCGCCTTACAGTTTTGCAACTTAAAATACAGATAAGTGTATAATTTAGGCACGATTATTTTGGGCAACAATGCTTTTATCTAACGTGCCCCCCAATACTTTCGTTAACGGAGAGGCACTGAAAGTAGTTCCGAATTTATGAACGCAACTATAAGTTTATTTAAGAATCAAATGTCGGTGTTATCATTTAAATATAAACGTATTTGTATACATTTGAAGCTAATTTCGGTGTTTACTTAATAACGAAAGTTTTGGGACACGCGTTAACTGATGTGACATTGACACATATTTTCATTTACAAACCTATAGTAGTTTTAGAAGTAATTAGTAAGTTAAAAGGTCATACCGACCTTAAGAAATTATTCAAGGTCAACCTCTTTCCAACATATATTTCTCTTGGAACACGATTTTTATGTACTTGAGCCAAATGAAATCAGTTCCGATGATTATTTCTTCCTCTTGAATTTCTTTTGAAGTTTTCTAAATGTTAAAATTTTGGGTAGAAAAGAGAATTAAATGCATAAAGCTGCAATATACATTATTGTAGCTGATGTTATAATATAAATCTGATCTACTAGTACTATGAGAAACGTTTTAATTGAAGAATAATAAGAATAAATATGTTTGAAATCGAAGTCGGCGAGCTGCAATTTTGGTTTTTCGATCTTCAGTTGTGGTTCATAATCATGAGAACGGTTCTATGCAACCTCACCCTGAACATACAGTTGCGAATAAGATCTCTCCGATGTTACGCTTTCTCCACTCTTCTATACGGCGTAGAGGCTAACTCAGGTTTCTCCCAAGTACCTCTGCACATTTGAACTATGGTGCTACTCGCCCATGCTTAGAGTGTCCTGGACTCACCACATTTTCAACAACACAATAATGGAGCGCATACAAAAAGATCTAGAGATTGTACTAACAGTGAAGAACAGGAGAAGAAAATACTTTGCGCACGTCATGCGCAAGGAGAAATACAACCTTCTCTAACTAATCTTTCAGAGTAAGATTAAAGAAAAAAGAAAACCTGGTCGTCGCCGAACATCTTGGATGAGGTTCGGAACTTCAAAAAGAAGAAGAAGAATATTCTTACCAGCTTGTGGCTCCGGATGCCCGAGCTATCGGGTAGGTAGCTCGGCCAATTCAAAATTGTGATCGGGGTATATCGGGCCGGATATAGTTACTCACGCCTTTAATTTCGGCAGAGCCGGATATATATACAGGGTTTTCTGATAAGGCTGCCAACCGTCCTGCATTGTGCGGGACAGTCCCGCAATAGCATTACCAGTTCCGCATTCATATAATACATTGAAATCGTTCCGCAAAACGTCAAATGCGTCCCGCTAGTCCCGCATTCCTGGGTATATTCTTATATACATTCGTAATATATTGCTGCGAAAATTGTGATGTTTTATTTTGCACTTGACATTTGACAGATTGTAAAAGGTCATTCACCATACAGCATATTTGTACATGTAGCCTCTCCCTTGTACAGTATCTCCTGTGTATACCGGGATCAGTCCATCCATAGAGCAGGTTTTTTTCTCTAATAAATGCTATGTTGAAAAATAGCTTTAAATGTAGAAACGATGCGCGCAATGTTAAGTGTAAAATTTAATATGTGAAGAACATTCAAGAAAAACCCAAAACTAGCAGCTTCATAACAGCAATAAATATGATTTTAAAAATAATAAGGGAGGACAATAAAAATATGTGTTATATATTTGTTTATATTTTGTTAACCCCCTTGAAACGGAGCAATTCGTGCCACCTGTATTAATATATTTTATACATTTTTCTTATATACTGCTATGTTATGCTAGCTGATAAATTAATTTAAATTATCGTATTACTATTTTGCCCTTTATTTTTAACTTTCAATTCAAATCCGTATTTTACAATATTATTAATGAAACTCTCTCAGGTGGTTCGCAATATCTAGTAACCCAATAATTGACTTGTCAAATTCTCTTTGTTTAATTGCCAGTTCATTGACTTTTAAAAAAATTGACACCTAACGTCAAACTAATCAAAATTCAGAACGAATATCAAGGTTTTTACAATAAGATCTAATATGCAATTCTTTTACCAATCTCTTATGTAAGTATGAAATTCAATTTATATTTTTATACCATCTTACTAGTTATAGCTTTATAAATGTTTCATTTAACCTTTTAAAACACAAACCTGATTTAACACTTTGCTTGTTAATACTGCCAAAATCCTTCCAAACTAAATCCTCACTCCGACTGCACTCAAACACCTGCTGGGTCCTTATCCAAACTGCATCACCTGCGATGAATGTAAACTCCCAGCATCACCTTATTGCCATCCACTTCAAAACTTCCACATCCTATACTGGATTCCTGTCGTTGTCCCCTGCTGCTGTCAACTTCAAGTCTACTAGCTCCTGTACTGGATTACTGCGGCTCCGATCCCTCTCTGGTAAGTGTCAGCATAAATCTTGTTCCAAATATGAATTTGTCTTTTTTTTAGATGGTCCTGCGTCTTCAATGATACCCACAGGTTTCCCAAAAACAATTCGCTGCACGTACTAACCTCTTGTTTGTGGCTTGTATTCCATTTCCAATGTATTATCAATAATATCCTCACTAACCAAAGCTTGTCCCTTTATTTCTTGTTTTTAATATTTTATTTTATGTTTCCACCTCGAAGATTTTGCTTTTAACCCATATAATTTGTACCAACCATAACATTTACAAATTATACAACATTTATTAATGTTTCTTTATTCGAAACTCACACCCATATCAAATTATGTATACATTTTTGAGTTGTTTTTTTAGTAACTAATTAAACAAATTACAAAATTATTACTACTAGACACGATTCTTGCTGCCTCCTATATACATTTTTTTATATAATCAAAACAGATATTTTATTTTAATTATCATAACAGATACATTTTAGTAGTAACCTTGGTATTTATTCCTATTCAGAATTTTCTTATTACAGATTAAGTTTGAGTAATCAATCATTATGCTATTATTTGACTAACCAATAATAAGAAAGTTAATTTCATTATACTTTAACATGTATTTAGATCCATTAATTTGCTTATATCTGACTTCCAAATTTATTTGACTAAACTGTTTCTTTAGTATTCATTTTTAAATTATCAAAGAATATAGTGTATCATAACATAATTCCTCAATTAAGAAAAACATTTTTAATAAACTCGTTTTATTTCAAATGTATTTTCTTAATTCGTTATTTAATTAACCCTCAGACTGCGGAAACCGGGTCTCAAGTGACCCGAACTTTCTTTTTTCTTAAATAATTCTACCGTTTTCCAATGTACTGCTTTGGGTGTTCGCGTATTCCTCGAAGCTGTTATGGAGATGCTGTAGAATAAATTTCGTGGAAAAATGTCTTGGTATACCTGAGATAATCCGCTCGGGTCACCTGAGACCCGGTTTTCGCGGTTTCGCGCTCCATTGTTTTTTTCTTTTTTTCTGGAGTATAATAACACTGTGTAAAAACATAAACAAAAAGAATGGATCCTAATAAAATTTCCCTTACCCAACAACAATTGTATGACGAACTAATGCGTGATGATAACGAAAACTACTTTAATTTTTTGTCTGATGAAGACAGTGGCAGCGATAAAAGTGACGCAGAATATGAAGAACTTTTTAGTCTGCAGGTCAATAAAAATAAAAGTTTTATGATTATATTATCATGTGCAAGTATGTATTAGAAAAACAGACATTGTGGTGTTTTAAAACTAATTTAAAAAAATTGAATTCGATCCGGGTCACTAAAGACCCATTTCCGCACTCCGCGTAACTGAAATTATTTCCGCCGTTCGAGGGTTAATAAATTTTGTAGAACCCAACCAAATATCCTATTATCTAAATTAATAACAATCAACACCTATTTACATCTATCTATTTTAAAATTACTATAGAAACGAAATAATTAACTTTACCAACCAACAACATTTTATGCAATATTTACAGATTTTCATGTTTTCTAAGTTTTCGTTATATATGGGTAAATCATTGTAATATGAAATCTTCCTCTAATTCGTCCATCTGTATCATTTATTAATTCATATGTACTGTTATTAAAAGTTTTCTGTATCCTATATGGTCCCTCATATGTGTATAATAACTTTGCACATATTTTTTCCTTTCGGTTAGCTACTTTAAGTTTTTTAACAATTACTAAGTTCCCTATATTAAATTGTACTCGTTTCTTAATTTTCTTATTCTGTTTATTTTCGTACCTATCATGAATTATTTTCAATCTGCTTTTAGCTTTATCTAACAATTGCATTATCTCAACATCACATTGTTCTCTTCTCCATGGTCTAGCTGGAATTATTTGTTGACACAAAGTAATTGGACTAATCTCAGTCGTTGTATTTGGAACATTGTTTATGAAATTCTCCACATCTAGCAAATATTGAACCCATTTATTATGCTGTTTATATGTTAATATTCTTAAATATTTAATTACTTCTTTAATATACCTCTCTGCAATGTTACTTTGAGGATGTCTTATGCTACAGAAACAAATCTTAATCCCCCTTTTATCTAAATTGTTTATTAATCTTGCATTTCTAAAATATGTTGCGTTATCTGCTAAAATTCTTTTTGGTTTACCTACTTGTTCTTCAAAATTTCTAATTGACTTAATAACATGTTTAGTATTACAATTTTTCGCTGGATATAACTTTATAAATTTTGAAAATGCATCTACCATAATCAGAATATGCTTAAACCCATATTGTCCTGTAACTAAGTTTGATAAGTAATCAATAGCTACTAGTTCCATCGGTTCATTTACCCTAATACTTTTTACAATATTCTGATTCTTGAAGTTCTTTTCCTTTGCGAATTGACAAATTTGGCACGTTTGAATGAGTTTTTTAATTAATTTAATATCATTCTTCGTATAAAAACATTCCCTAAACATTAACCAAACTTTTCTAGTTCCACAATGTCCAAATATGAATTTCCTCTACGATTTCTAACATGTCTTCTTTACTTAAAACCAATAATTCTTTATTTTCTATGACCTTTACCAACAAGTTTTCCTTAATTTGATACCCTTTATAATTGTTATCTTGACTTTGTAATACTAACGTTTTTAATTCTTGAATTTCTTCTACGTTCTGCTTATTTAAAACTTCTTGTTTCGACAATCTTCCTTCCTCATAAATTTTCTCAATTCCAATCAGGATCTGTTTCGGTTTTTCATAGTTAGGTATATCTTTTCTACTTAAAAAATCTGCAACTACATTTAAGTTTCCTGGCCTGTGTTTGATATCAAATTCGTATTGTTGTAAATACAATGCCCATCTGTATAACCTGTCATTATGGAAAGTTTTATTTTTCAAAAACGAAATCGCAGAATTATCCGTTTCAATATCAAATTTGTTCCCTGTTAAATAAAATTTCAGCTTATTAATTGTGAATATAATTGCCAACATTTCTTTCTCTGCTACCGTGTATCTAATTTCATACCCTTTTAATATTCTTGATATAAAGCATATGGGTACTTCTATCCCATCTTGAACTTGTATTAGTTCTGCTGCAATTGCTTGATCAGATGCATCCGTACGTAGTATAAACTTCTCTTCAAAATTCGGATATTTCAGCAATAATCCTTCATAAAACCTCTGTTTGATAGTATTCACTGCCTTTTCTCTTTCTTCATTCCAAGACCATTTAACATCTTTTCTTAATAATTGCACTAATGGTAATGTCAACTCTGAGTAGTTACTTATGAACCTTTTGTAATAATTGAAAACACCTAATAACCCCCTTAATTTTTTTAGATTTGTTGGACGAGGTAAATTCTTGATTTCTTCAAGACGTTTTTCATTTATGGTTACTCCATTTCTACTTATTTCATATCCCAAATATTTTACATTATCTTGCATAAATTCACATTTTAAAATATTTAGTTTTAATCCATTTTTGTTTAATGTCTCTATTACAATTGCTAAATGTTGTAAATGTTGTTGTTCGTTTTTAGAAAACAATAAAATATCATCGACGTAATGCACACAAAAGTCTTCAAATTGGTTTAATATTTTCTGCATTGCTCTAACTAAAGCTGCACAAGAAGTCGATAGCCCAAATGGTACCACTTTAAAGTGAAAAATCTCCCCATCAATACTAAAACCAGTATATTTTCTCGATTCTTCATGTAGCGGAATCAGCCAAAACGAATTTTTCAAATCTAATTTTGTAAAAACTTTTTTATCCCAAATTCTGCTTAACAATCCATCAATCGTTTGTGGAGATTCGTATTGTGGCTTTGTTATTTGATTAATTCTGCGTGCATCCAAACATAAACGTAAAGAACCGTCACGTTTTTTAACTACAACTAAAGGATTTATAAAATTGCTCTTTGAGGATTCTATTACTCCATCTTTTATCATTTTCTTAATTTCATTCCTTACTTGTTCTCTTAATGCAAATGGAATAGGATAAGATTTGCTATTAAAACCTTTCGTTTCGTCAACCTGCAACTTATGAATGTATTTCTGTGCTTGTCCTACCTTTTCATTAATAATATCTTTATTTCTAGTATTCGGCCTTCATATTGCTTATTATTTTCAGCTATTTTCAAATCATTCAGCAAAACCCCCTTATAATTATTATCACTCTGTATATCACATATTACATTATTATTAATTATTATACCTTCCTTATACTTCATTGTATCTCCAATTTTATCTAATTGAACACACTTATTTTCTCGGCTGACACTATTGGTACAGTTCCAAGATTTTTTTACCCCTTTTAAATGAATACACTTTTGTGTTCCATCAATATGAATCCCTAATTGCTGAATTACATCAATTCCTAACACCATATCGACAGTGAGACCTTTTATTATAAACAATCTAACAAAATCTTCCCATTGATTTATACTTATCTTTACATTTAACACTCGGTTTGTGGTTGATATCTTTCTTTTGGTTGCTGATAGCAAATCTATTTTATTTACTTTAATTATATTCTTGTACAGGACATCTAAATTATTTAAAATTACTTCCTCATTTATTAAAGATGTGATCATATTTCATAATAGAATACTGTCTTCTTTTTAGTAGTACAATGGCATCATCTATCTTTTAATATTTAATATTCATAACTATTTAAATGCTAAAATACGTGTGGTTCTTCATAAAAATTTTTTTTAAATTACTATTTACATATTTACAAATTCCGAGTTTCTTTTTGTTATCTTAATACTCTTTTAAACGTATTTTCAGTAGTCTTTTGAACATCAAACATAGACTTCATTATGTCATCTAATTTCACTAAGTAGGTCATCGGCTGTTCTCGTATCCTACCTTCAAAAATGGGCAACATATTTGCTTGTATCCCCATGTAATTTCCTCTTAAACTTCCATTTTGAATTCCCGTGCGTTCTTGTATTTTCTTCAATGAATCTTCTACCTCTTTTAACTTGGTCGACTGACTTTCTTCTAATGAGTTCACTCTGCTTTTATTATCTTTAATTTCTTCTTGCATCTGGTTACTTTGACTTTGTATGTGCTTTAACTTTCCATCTAACTCTTCTTTATCCTGTACTGACTTAGTTTCCATAATCTTTGTTAAATTTTCTTCCATCTCTTTGCGTTCCTCTTGTCTTTCTTTTCTCACCTCATTCTTGAGTTCCTCCTTATAACTTCCTAATGTTTCACTCATCTTATTAATTTGTGCTTGCAATTCTCGCTTATTCTCGATTTGCACCTTATTAAATTCTTCTCTTAATCCCATTATCGATTCTTCCATCCTTTTTGCCTGTTCTTTTTGCTCCTCAATTTTCTCCGCAGTTTTCTGTATTGACTGTAGTAATTCTTTCTTCGACCTGTTTTCCCTTTCCTCAGCTTCCCTATTACTTTGCGGCATCATTCTTTCCATTGACTGTAATGATTGCATTTGCATTTGCTGCATCATTCCCATTATTTGTTTCATCCTGTCATCTTTTTCTGTATGTTCTTCCTGTAACCTTACCTGGTCTCCTTGTACTTCCATTTCTAGCTGTCCTTCTTCAGCTTCTACTCCTGCGCTACCCGCCACTACTTCCATCTGTTCTGGTCCTTCTTCTTTCTATTCTTCCACCTTCTTGCCTTTCCTTGTAACCCTTTTATCTGCCATCTTTCAGTTAAATTGTTTAAATGTACCTATTTTTTTATTATAACCCTTTATAATGAATCGTATATCTTTATATTTGATTTACCAATTGAATCCGTTATCCAATACTTTAGTTACTCAAATTAAATGTCCTATTCTGTTACTCTATTTTTGCTCAAAAGAACTTAGTTATGATACCCTTTTACCTTTTTACAATTCTGTTCTTTTATTCGTGATTGTTAATTACAAATTAACCATAAACCTGGTTTATCAGCTATATTCAAATAAACGGGTTTGATTGTATTTTCTAATCTTACGTTTGACTTTTCAATTACCTGACATTTACAAGCTACATCAATTTGCTATGCCCTCTCGTTGCGGCGCCATAAAATTTGCTATGTTATGCTAGCTGATAAATTTATTTAAATTATCGTATTACTATTTTGCCCTTTATTTTTAACTTTCAATTCAAATCCGTATTTTACAATATTATTAATGAAACTCTCTCAGGTGGTTCGCAATATCTAGTAACCCAATGATTGACTTGTCAAATTCTCTTTGTTTAATTGCCAGTTCATTGACTTTTAAAAAAATTGACACCTAACGTCAAATTAATCAAAATTCAGAACGAATATCAAGGTTTTTACAATAAGATCTAATATGCAATTCTTTTACCAATCTCTTATGTAAGTATGAAATTCAATTTATATTTTTATACCTTCTTACTAGTTATAGCTTTATAAATGTTTCATTTAACCTTTTAAAACACAAACCTGATTTAACACTTTGCTTGTTAATACTGCCAAAATCCTTCCAAACTGGATCCTCACTCCGACTGCACTCAAACACCTGCTGGGTCCTTATCCAAACTGCATCACCTGCGATGAATGTAAACTCCCAGCATCACCTTATTGCCATCCACTTCAAAACTTCCACATCCTATACTGGATTCCTGTCGTTGTCCCCTGCTGCTGTCAACTTCAAGTCTACTAGCTCCTGTACTGGATTACTGCGGCTCCGATCCCTCTCTGGTAAGTGTCAGCATAAATCTTGTTCCAAATATGAATTTGTCTTTTTTTTAGATGGTCCTGCGTCTTCAATGATACCCACAGGTTTCCCAAAAACAATTCGCTGCACGTACTAACCTCTTGTTTGTGGCTTGTATTCCATTTCCAATGTATTATCAATAATATCCTCACTAACCAAAGCTTGTCCCTTTATTTCTTGTTTTTAATATTTTATTTTATGTTTCCACCTCGAAGATTTTGCTTTTAACCCATATAATTTGTACCAACCATAACATTTACAAATTATACAACATTTATTAATGTTTCTTTATTCGAAAATCACACCCATATCAAATTATGTATACATTTTTGAGTTGTTTTTTTAGTAACTAATTAAACAAATTACAAAATTATTACTACTAGACACGATTCTTGCTGCCTCCTATATAAATTTTTTTTATATAATCAAAACAGATATTTTATTTTAATTATCATAACAGATACATTTTAGTAGTAACCTTGGTATTTATTCCTATTCAGAATTTTCTTATTACAGATTAAGTTTGAGTAATCAATCATTATGCTATTATTTGACTAACCAATAATAAGAAAGTTAATTTCATTATACTTTAACATGTATTTAGATCCATTAATTTGCTTATATCTGACTTCCAAATTTATTTGACTAAACTGTTTCTTTAGTATTCATTTTTAAATTATCAAAGAATATAGTGTATCATAACAATACATTGCTGGCAAATGAGCCTAACCGTATCCTTTATGTCCTAGCATGCTAAGTTAGCACGCAGTATAAGTAGTTGAGTTGTGTTAAGTGGACACGCGTCAAAGTACCTCAACCCGAACGCAAACGTGACTAAAAACGCAATAACAGCTAATTCGGAAGTCCAAGTGATAAAGAAATCGCAGCGTTGCAGTTATGAAGAACTGCAACGATGCCTTGAACCCGCAGGAATTCAGTCGCACCCAAGCTCTTAAGAAGTGCGTAGCGACATCTAAACCAGGGTCGCGAGCAGATACGCGACTCGGGCTTTACGCAAATTGTGAATGTTTGGCCGGCAGCAATCGCCACCGGCCCACGAAGGCTCCTGAGCGCCGAAATACCGCTGCGAGAAGATCCAACCACTTGGGCGGTCCTGCAAAAGGTTTGCTGCATCTTCGCACAGAAGAAAGCTGTGATCTACCGCCAGAGAAACACTGTTCGTGCCCTGACACGAGAATACTAGGGGAAAACAAAAGCCAGGTTAGTTCCTATTAGAGTCGAGGCCAAAAAAATCGGGACAGTTTCTTTGACCTAATTTTCAAAATGCGAAAAGAAGTGCCGACACTGACAATTCTAATTAATAAATGTCTTCAAAACTCATTGTTTATTCGGAATAATAACTTTTGATGACATTTATTAATTAGAATTGTCAGAGTCAGCACTTCTTTTCGCATTTTAAAATAAGAGGCGATTGCAACATCCCTGGTAATTGCTCCAATGCATGGTGGCGTATCAAAGACGACGGGGATTTACCTGTAAGCAGCTGACCTGAAGTTATTACGTCATCTGCCACCTCAACACGCTGTTTAAATTAAACGCTCCAGGTCGCGTCACTGGCAAGCGCATTTTAAGAACAGACAGGTTCGCGATGTTCAATTACATTTCGCGTTAGTGACATTGAACTTTGCGTTTATAATCGAACTCTAGCGGCCTACTTAAGCTGTTTTGTATGCCTGTAGCGTACAGCCTTTGTATTGTGTATTTTTTATATATGTATTTTCTGGTATTTGTGTTTTCTGCTGCTGGTAGTGTTTGCCTGTGTAAGTTCACTATTCCAGGTGAAAATCGTACGACACTCATTAATGACCAATAGAAAAATTAGTTCACGAGACGTAACCAAGACAATAAAAAAATTTCTTGGAAATTTTTTGTAGGTAGACCAACCTAACTGTGAGGGTTTGTGGCGTTACGATTTTCTTACCGAATCTGCATTCGAGCATTAATTCATATCCGGAAATTATTTTCGTTCATTCCAACAACGTCCTAATTTGCCCTCGCATCCCGCTCGGGCATATTAACACAACGTTGTTGGACCGCACTCAAAAAAATTTCCGGAAAGAATTAATGCTCTTATGAGATTATATGTGACAACAAACTGATCTCAATCAATATTAGCTTTCCTTAACCACACTGACGATATTAATAGGGCCTCATACCTCACCGACTGATTAAGCTAGTGACCCAGGGCATTGTAAGGTAATAGTACAGTAGAATATAGGGCTAGGTAAAACGCCGTGTTACACCCTCCTCTCCGCAGCAGAGTAACCACTTCCCGCATTGAGGCTTGCAATAGTTGGCAGCCTTATTTTCTGATAATATTACAAGTTACAGAGTGTACTATCGGACCAATACTGCCGTTTAGTTCGACTACCCTCTGTTTCACATACAGTGGATCTTTTGGCTACTCGATTTCTTTCTGCACAAGCAAACTGAAACCAATTATCATTCTCCTTGGTTGTTTCATTGTACAAGGTGCCCCAAAAAGAAGTGGTAACTCTTCCGAATTGTCTCAACAGATGTCGCTTTATCTAAAGTACAGCGACCAAATACTTATAATTTTTAAATTAAGTGATACCAACTCAATTTAAAAATGATAAGTATTTGGTCGCTGTACTTTAGATAAAGCGACATCTGTTGAGACAATTCGGAAAAGTTACCACTCCTTTTTGGGGCACCTGTATTAACGATTGGACTCCAGAAACTTCCAGCAACCCATCACTTTCTGCTACCAGCTTAAGGGAACTGAAATTGCATTCTTTGTCGTACTGAATATTCGGGGAAATGCATTTACACATTTTACGGTTATATTAAATGCTAATCTATTAGCATTGAGTTTTTACCTGTGGAATTGTTTCAGTTGCGTCTTCCACGCTTGACTATAGGGAACCGTTAGCCCCTTTAGGGCCACTGGTTGTTAAATCATAAGTCCTTAAGGCAATCGCCTGTCAACAAATTAACCCGGAATTGCTTGGAGTAGCTTGTATTATTACGGCGCTTTCGAGATTGCCTTTTTAATATCCAGGTCTGTTTTATACTTACTTGAAATATTCAATAGATGTTCTGTCATACTTCGCGTTTATTTTACGGTATTTTTTAAATATTCTGTTAAGAATTGTACATCATTTAATATACAAAGTACAAATAGCGAGCGCTGTCATGTATATCTGTCGAAATAGGTGGATCTTCCTGTCTCGAATATTGAGGAAAAGTAATCGTGAATTCTAGTAAAAGACACGTAGCGCCAAGGAACTAATCTTTTCAGTGAAACAGCCGAACCTATGTCTCGACTGACCTACTAGCCGTGGTAAGTTGATGCAGAACTAAACACCAATGTGTTCTGGAAATGTAACCTGTAAAATTAGTCGCACACCAGATTTTAGACCCCTTGACGGGCTTATAATTCAAGTAAGGTCAAGTAACCATCTGTTGCTCCTCCCTAACCGGCTGTTTTGTGTTTTAAGTACCGTCTAGTTCTCTAACATATTTTTTAAATTAAAGTGGTACTAAAGTATAATGAGATTATGTTGTTTAAAAACCGATGGAAAAGCCATTCTTATGCTTTATATCAACAGCTATAATGTGAAACTGGGGTGCGCCCGAATTCCCGTACGATCGGCTTACAAAGCTTAATTACTACTTGGGATATTTAATCCCTTAACCGAACTCCGGTACGGCTGATTTTATCAATCACAGGTATGCCGATTAGAAATTCTGTTTTCCCTCTAATGAGCTAATAAATTTTTGTTCTTCATAATATTTCCAAGAATTTTATGTATGACACGATTTTTCAAGTGGGGTTGATTTCAAATTTCGACCAATAAAAATTAAGAACTTTTTAAAATCGGGGGCTCGTTAATAACACTAGCTTGTCTAACTGTTTAGTTCTAAATTATCACCTTAGTGCCTTAGACGTGGGTTAAAATTCCTTTCCTCCTACTATGTGGGCTGCCAGTAGCGCCGCTCTTTATCGAACAACAAATACGTGTGAATCATTTCACGCAAAATTTAATTATTACTGCGGTTACCCTCATCCAAACATCCATGTCTTTTTGGAAGCAATTAAAAATATGCAAGCCGACTCATACATAAAAATGGACACTGCTGAAGCACATCAACCGCGACCTATTCGTCAAGAAGTACTTCGAAGACAACGTTATATTCAGGAAAAAATTAATCAGTATAATAGAAGCGACATCAACAGACTGGACTTTGTGAAGTGCGTGTCGTACAAATTTGCATCAATAATGTGAAGCAAAATAACAATTTTAAATAACCGTTGTTATAAATCTCTAAATTTATATAAATAAATCCCGGGTGTAAATTGCAACATATTATTTTAGCAGTATGTATTGTAGTATTTTTGGTGTAAGAAAGTATGTTCCCTCTTTTTATTAAAAAATTTTTATTTTTCTTAAACTATTTATGAAGTAAGAATCTTTTTTTGTGCATTTTTTACAGATATATGTGGCTAGTGCAGTGCTTGTATATTATTTTCAGTTTTAAATTACTAAAATTTCGGTTCCATACCGGAGTTTGGTTCCCGTACGGGAATTCGGACAGGAGCTTATCCACCGAAAGGTATTCGCATGACCGCGTATACGGGAGTTCGGACGCCTGCTTATCTTTACCCTTCAACCGTACCGGAGTTCGGGTGCGCCCTGAAACTGATTTTACGAAACCTCCTTCTAGACATTCTAATAATATAACTATGGTATTCTACAAAGATGGTTATTTATCATGTTTATGCACTTTATGTTGCGATACGGTAATTAATTAGCATCGATTTGTTTAAATAAAAATACAATCCTCACGAATATGTTTCATTACATAAGCTGCCACGTCAAAATAAGAAAAAGTTGGCACAAACAAATAATATTAAGTAACTAAACATGTATTATTACGTGTATTTTCTTTTTAAGTAAGGTATCGATCATTAATTTTATCCCTTCTTTATTAGTTGAACATCATAATCATACGTGCAGAATTCTGACAATATATATTTTTTAATCCAAATACATTTTTCTTCAAATGCATTGCTTATTTCTTATTTGGTAGGATTGTGTCTGAATTTCTAAATATTTTTGCCGCTATATTTAGTTAAATAACGCAAATTATTACCTTAGAAGCTACAATGTTTGTCTATGTGGGGTTTCCTGCAAACACAATGAAGCCGTTAACGATGAGGCGCGGGCGTATTCAGTTTTGTTAGGTTGAGACATTACTGCTCCTATCAGTGTTCTGTAGAATATTGTAGTTTTCACTGCGAAGCAAAATGTCCACTTCGTTTTTTGATGTGTTTTGCTGCTCACTAACATCCAGCTCTTACTTAGTTCTCTTCTACTTTATAGAATACATAGTGTGAGATAACTGCATGCGCCGGCGGCCAAAAGTTGGAAACCTGTGATTTCAGTCTCCAAAACCCACAAATATTGGCCATATAACGACGTACTTTACGCGTTCCAGCCGTAAATTCCTGAACTCACCGACTTTCACCTCAGTGCAGACCTTATATAGTTCTTTTTTAGCCTTGTTGGAGGGCTAATCGCAATCTTTCATTGAAGCTCTCTAATACTTTCGTTCGATCGATTTCGCAGCGGTTCAGCCAGATTAAATTTTTAGTAACTGGTTTCCGTTGACTTGTATGATCGAAAACTTTTATCCGCTAAAGAGCACCTCATTTCTTTTAAATCTAGTTTATGTTGGCAGTAGTGAGTAAAAGTACTTAATAATAGAATCCATACAGTTTTGACAGACGCGGTTAACTTTGACAGTATGTTTAATACTGAACACAACGTGGTGCTGTGCATGGATAATGGAGAAAATCACTTCGAACTGCCTCAGTTGTTTTTGTTATTAACATTTTTATGTATGCAACAAAAATGTTTGTATTTGATACATTGACATTACTGACAGATACAAATTGTCAATGTGACTTTTACTACCACGACTGCCAACATAAATAATTGTTAACAAAACAGTTACACAGCTTTCTAGAGGATAAAAGTGTTCTAACATACGGCAGTAATTAGTGAATTAATTTCGTATTGGCTTTTGATGCTCAGGACCCATCGGCGGATTTGGTTTGAACTACTTATTTGGAATAATATATTTTATTTTAAAATTTTGCTTGTACGGCTGCATTACTAATATTGTTTAAATGTTAGCATTTTATTAAGTTGAGAAATTTTAAGTGTGTTTAGTGAATTCGGCTATCCGATAAACCTTCTTGTGTGTTAAAAGTATATATTTATTTATTCATTTATTTAGATGATAATTGCCCAACAGCAATAGCCAATAATAAGACAATATAAAATTAAAAAAAATTAAACAAACAAATAAATCTACATACAAAACAGAAATGATGTGTTGCGTATTTAGTTAAATGCTAAAAATAATTAATAATTTTAAATTTAAAAGTTAAGATAATATAAAGTTAATTATAATTATGATTACTTCGCTCAGAAACTCATCTTAAAATATATGATAATGCGTTACAGTTTAAGTCAGTGCAGTTACATACAGTGTATAAGTTGCACGAGCTGAGGGAAGATAGAACATCGAAACTTGCCTACTATGTAGTCGTGGTACACGAAAAGATAGTTTTTGATGTAAAAACGAGCAATCAATTATGTTATGCAATAAATCTTATAAAAATTTAACACTAATATTAACTCTGCGACTCCAGCTTGACTCAAATTGAAATGTATTTAATAAAATGTTATGGTCAAAGCCTTGCGGCGGATAAACATGATATTTTTTGAACCACAGCAACTTTAAGAATTTTCTTTCAACATTTTCAATTACGTTTTTATGGCAATCATAGTACGGAAACCAAACAAGACAACAATATTCCATCTTGGATGTAACAAAAGAAAAATAGAGCACTTTCAGAGCATAAATATCAATGAAATCTTTGCAATTACGCAATATGAAACCCATAACCTGATAATCAGAGGTAACTGTTTCATTAATATAAGTAACAAATGACAAATCTGACTCAAATATTACTCCTAGATCTTTCGTAGAGGTGCATCGTGATAATATTTCAGAGGAAATCGTACAACACTCATTAATGGCCAATAGAAAAATTAGTTCACGAGCCGTAACCAAGACAACAACTAAAATTTCTTGGAAATTTTTTGTAGGCAGACATTACTTCTTTTTAAGGTTTGTGTCGTTACGATTTTCCTACCGAATCTGCATTCGAGCATTAATCCATATCCGGAAATTATTATTCGTGCATTCCAACAACGTCCTAATTTGCCCTCGCTTCCCTCTCAGGCAAATTAATACGACGTTGTTGGAACGCACTCAAAAAAAAAAATCCGGAAAGAATTAATGCTCTTATGATATTATATGTAAAAATCAAATAATCAAACACAACTGGAGAGCTCCTACGTGTGAAGGTCAATATTTTACATTTCTTAATATTAACGGTTAGTTTATTTGATTCGCACCAATTAAACATGGCGTCAAGATCAGCCTGCACCTTCACACAGTCCTCACTGCCAGTAACAGAAGAAAAAAAATTAACATATTCGGAAAACATCAATATCTGGCTTTATAACACATTATAACACTGAGATTATTGATAAATAGTGAAAAGAACTAAGTCCCAAAGATTTGATCCTTGAGAAACTCCAGGGGTGGCAGTGTAATATAGTGAGTTATAGCCATTATAAGTGACATACTGAGGTCTACTTTCTAAATATGATTTGAACAAAGAAGCATATGATAGACTAAATCCGAAACTAAAAAGCTTAGCAATTAAGATATCGTGGGCGATTTTGTCGAAGGTTTTTGATAAATCTGTATAGATCACATCAACTTGACCACGATCTTCCAGAACTAAGGATACAAATTGTGAAAAACTACATAAGTTGAACGACTTGAAACAAATCAGTGTTGATGAGGAGGGTCTAGGACAACTCGGCGCCGCCATCTCGGCGCCGCCACTTCGGCGCCACCATCTCGGCGCGGGGCCATCTCGGCGCCGGGACAACTCGGCGCGGAGCCATCTCGGCGCCAGCCAACTCGGCGCGAGGCCATCTCGGCGCCGAATTTAAATTCGCAAACTACAGTGTGCACTACGTACGAAAATTATTATAAACAAATAATAAATAAAGTGATCGCCAAAAAGCTGGCATCAAATGATGAAAAAAATATTTAGAATTTCTTGGAAAATCAAACACTAACGACCAGAGGTAATTGCAAAGTGATTACAAATGGGCCAAACAAAAGTTGTCACGTGACTTCCGTTATCAGTAAAATTCAACATTTTTTAAAAATAATTACGAAAAATGAATTTACTACCCAAGATAGGGACAACATTTACGAAACAAAATTGTTTTCTGGCCTTGACATTGTTGAGTTAGCTAAAACTAACACATAATAAAAATCGTATAAAATCTTGCTTAATTTCCGAAAAATTGTACTTTTTGGATTTACACAACTTTGAGAAACGCCACTTTTAACTAAGTAAAAATCACTCAATATATCTAATACAGGCTAAATAGGTTTTTGGACAAGCTGTCATCCTGTATAAAGTGAAATGTAAACATTACCAATATTTTTTTTATATATATATATTTACATACAGGGTGATTTTTAAGTTGATTCTTTCCGTTTACCAGGAAATAAAGCTAAAAAAATAAGTATTTTTTTATTTACCACTTTTCCGAAATATCAAAACTAACAGAGGTACAGGGTGTTAAAGTTTCAAATTAAAAACTAAACTTTGGCGCAAAGGCGGCTGGACAATTTTATTTTTGTTTATCTCTGTTTTCAAGCAATGATCTGTCAATTAGTTTTCCATTGTAATTTTCTTAATGTTATTGCTGCAATAATGGCTCATGTTTATGAAAATAATGAATGAGTGAATATGCTTATTATTTACTTGGAGTGCCGTCAAAATGCCGCTGCGGCATTGCTCTTATACGCGGAATGTGTGTGTAGAAGCGAATGCTGATAATTTTGATCACTTAAGTTAGATTAAGTTTAGTTTAATTTTCGTTAAGTAATTTTAGTTCATACTTAACACCTTTTACCTCCGTTAGTTTTGATATTTCGCAAAAGTGGTAGATAGCTTACTTTTTTTAGCTTTATATCGTGGCAAAAAGAAAGAATCAACTTAAAAATCACCCTGTATATACAGTGTGTCCCCGGATAGGTGAAACGACTCTTGTAAAAGGTGAAAAATTCTCGATTTAAATTTTCATTTTTTGGGGTTCAGTCCTGCTTGGTTAAAGGCGAATTTTTAACAGCATTTCAGTTTTGAAAAATCAAATATGCCTTGAAAGTTTTCAAAAATAGTATATTAAAGTATGAGTGGATAACAAGGTCTTTAAAACACGCGCGAGTTTTCGAGCACGACGGCGTAGCCGGAGTGCTCGAAATAGAGCAAGTGTTTTAAAGACCAGTTATCCACGAATACTTTACGCTATTTTTTATTATACCTGCAATACTGGAAATAAATTACGCACTAAAAACTTAGAAATAATTTTTGTCGTGATAAATCGAGAGGGCATAATAATATTGCTACTATAGTTACGAGAATTGTTTACGTTTTTGTGGCTTCCACGACTGTTGTTGCATTCAGTCGTTTCCTTGACATCTTTTAAAGCTCGGCGAGCTTTTCGCACGATCAAGCGTCCTTTAAACGGCGATTCTGATGCAGGTATAATAAAAAACTATTTTTGTACTTATGGTTTCAAAATTCATATTTCCCGGTCATTCTCGATACGCCGAAAGTTACTTTTCCCGCACTACGGTGTTTTTTACTTATCAACAAAAACTAGGGGAATTGTGTTTTTGTAAATTTTTATAATAAACGGGGCTGCGAGCGCTATTGCGCGGTCTATTCTATTCAATTTACCACTATTTATAGACCTATTACGTTGGCCCATCTCCAAGGGAGCTTTTGGGGTTCCGTCCATCTTCAAAGGAGCCTCTGGGGCTCCGCCCTCTCCAAGGGAGACCTCGGGGCTCCGCCCATCTACAAAGGGGCCATTGGGGCTTCGCCCCTCTCCAAGCGGCTCTTGGTGCTCCGCCCCTCTCTAAGGAACCCTCGGGGTTCCGCCTATTTTCAAGCGGGCCCTTGGGGCTCCGCCTCTCTCCAAGAGGTCCTTCAGGGCTCCGCTCTTCTCCAACGGAGTCCTCGGAGATCCGCCCCTTTTCAAGGGGGCTCTAGGGGCTTCGCCCCTCTCCAAAGCGGCCCTTGGGGCTCCGCTCATCTCTAAGAGGACCTTCGGGGCTCCTCCCCTCTCCAAGGGGGCCCTCGGGGCTCCGCCCATTTTCAAGCGGGCCGTTGGGTCTCCGCCCCTCTCCAAGGGGTCTTTCAGGGCCCCGCTCCTCTCCAAGGGGGCCCTCGGGGCTCCGTCCCTCTCCAAGGGCGGCCCTTGGGCTTCGCCCCTCTCCAAGGCGGCCCTTGGGGCTTCGCCCATCTCTAAGGAGGCCCTCGGGGTTCTGCTCCACACACGTCTGGATTGTTCTCTTTTATTATATAGAGGATTGTCCCTCGTTGGTTTAATTGCGCCTGCAAACATTAGAGGCGCTGTAAACGTCAACAAAAACTAACAGGTGCGTAGGATAGGTATAAAAGTTTAGTGATTTGTGCTGTCAACTCAGTAAATTAGTAAAACACTAAATAATAATTTTTTTATTTTTTAAAATATTTTTAATTATTCCTTACAAAAAAACATTGTACCTAACTCCTTCGGAAAAAATTTTCCCGAATTCGCACTACATGCAGCACTCCCTTCGGTCGTGCTGCAAACAAAGTGTTCATTCGGGAAAATTACGAACTTGTTAGGTAATAGTAATTTACGATTCAAGTAACGTTATCAAGCTTTTTACATTACGAGAGAATAGTTTGAATGAACGAGCGACGTTAGGAGCGAGTTCTTTAAAATTCTCGAGTAATGTAGAAAGCAGATAACGTTACGTATATCGTAACACGGTTTATTTTATCCTAAAATACTAATCTTTTTAAAAAATAGGAAAAATGGTTATTAATGACACTTACGACAGCGAGTGGTGGTATCACTAGTAAGATAAAAACTTAATACTGTATTGTTGGTAGCACTGTCAGGTTATGTTAAATTTGAGATTTTCAGGTTAAGTTTTGCGATACTTTGTGTCAAATAGCAAACAAAACGTAACCTACTAACATTGAATTTGACATAGACTGACAATACACTTCAGTGCTGTCAACACGTGATTAAATGATGATAAAGTATCGTTATGTTATTTTTCTTAACAACACTAGTGTTGTTAAATGCATCTTAACGCAACTCGTTGCTAAGGAGTTATTGTCATAATAACATAATAGGATAAAATAAATAACTATTACTGTAGAGTAGCGCGTCTTTTATGTAGCAAATACGACAAAAAGTTATTAAGAGAAGTTGTTTAGAATCAACATCTAGGTTTCTATACCAAATTTCAAAATCCTCTGCCAACTTTGATCTCTCACATTATCTTTTATGTTTAGGTCCCATATCAAAGAATTTTACTTTTAACAACGACGGCTATGGAAAAACAAATATTTTTCAAAAAGTTTTTTATTTCATAATAAAAAAAAATTTTAAACGTAAAATTCTTTGATTTGGAAAAAAAACATTAACGAAATATTTGTCATATAAAATGCACTTTTCTTAGAAAATGGCGTTTTTCAAAATTGTGTAAATCCAAAAAGTGCTATTTTTTGGAATTTAATCAAGATTTCAATGAGATTTTTTATTGTGTGGTAGTTTTTGCTGACTGAACAATCTCAAGGCCAGAAAACCTTTTTTCGTAAAATGTGTCTCTATCTTGACTAGTAAATGCATGCTTCGTAATTATTAAAAAAAAAACGTAAAATTTTACTGATAACGGAAGTCATGTGACAACTTTTGCTTGGCCCATTTGTAATCACTTTGCAACCACCTCTGGTCGTTAGTGTTTGATTTTCCAAGCAATTCTCAATATTTTTTTTTTTCATTTGATGACAGCTTTTTGGCGATCACTTTATTTATTATTTTTTGATAATAATTTTCTTACGTAGTGCACAATGTAGTTTGCAAATTTGAATTCGGCGCCGAGATCGCCTCGCGCCGAGTTGGCTGGCGCCGAGAAGGTTCCGCGCCGAGTTGTCCCGGCGCCGAGCTGGCTCGGCGCCGAAGTGGCGGCGCCGAAGTGGCGGCGCCAAGATGGCGGCGCCGAGTTGTCCGGCTTCGTGATAAGGAGAAATGTAACATTTAACATTATTATAAATATGACTGTAAAGTACCATGTCAAATACTTTATCAAAATTATATAGGTTCGCAACTAGTCTATAGTTAGTAACATCAGATGAGTCTCCGCTTTTAAATACAGGACAAACACGAGCAATTTTCCAAGTATATGGAAAAACAGACTTAAGTTAAACAGTATTAAAAGAGAATAAATAAAAACTTCTCTACAATCCTTAAAAACATAACTAGGACTTTGATCAAAACCAGCGGAGGGTTTGTTCTTCAAGTGATTAATGGCTAGTCTCACTTCATTCTCTGAAACAGAATTTAGGTTGATACAGGGTAGATTAATTGAACTGTTCCTAAACATCAAGCTATCAAGATCGATGATTTATGCAGGATGATAAACACTCTTGAAAAAATTTTCAAAACCATTAGCGATTTCTTGGGAAGTAGAGTATGTAGTGTCTGAATTATGAACAATACCCGTTATTCTAGTAACATTTTCCTTATTATGAACAAATTTCCAGAACTCCTTGGGATTACCAGTCACAGAATGTTAAACACTTTGTAAATACATATCGTAAGTCGAAGCCGGACAACTCGGCGCCGCCATCTCGGCGCCGCCACTTCGGCGCCGCCATCTCGGCGCGGGGCCAGCTCGGCGCCGGGACAACTCGGCGCGGAGCCATCTCGGCGCCAGCCAACTCGGCGCGAGGCCATCTAGGCGCCGAATTCAAATTTGCAAACTACTTTGTACACTGCGTAAGAAAATTATTATCAAAAAATAATAAATAAAGTGATCGCCAAAAAGCTGTCATCAATTGAAAAAAAAATTATTGAGAATTTCTTGGAAAATCAAACACTGACGACCAGAGGTGGTTGCAAAGTGATTACAAATGAGCCAAACAAAAGTTGTCACATGACTTCCGTTATCAGTAAAATTTTACGTTTTTTTTTTAAATAATTACGAAGCATGCAGTTACTAGTCAAGATAGAGGCACATTTTACGAAAAAAAGTTTTCTGGTTTTGAGATTGTTCAGTCAGCTAAAACTACCACACAATAAAAAATATCATTGAAATCTTGATTAAATTCCGAAAAATAGCACTTTTTGGATTTACACAATTTTGAAAACGCCATTTTGACAAATATTTCTTTAATGTTTATTATCCAAATCAAAGAATTTTATTTTTAACATTTTTTTTTATTATGAAATAAAAAACTTTTTGAAAAATGTTTGTTTTTCTATAGCCGTCTTTGTTAAAAGTAAAATTCTTTGATATGGGACCTAAACATAAAAGATGTGAGAGATCAAAGTTGGCAGAGGATTTTGAAATTTGGTATAGGAACCTAGATGTTGATTCTAAACAACTTCTCTTAATAACTTTTTGTCGTATTTGCTACATAAAAGACACGCTCCTCTACACTAATAGTTATTTACCTAACAAGTTCGTAATTTTCCTGAATGAACACTTTGTTTGCAGCACGACCGAAGGGAGTGCTGCATGTAGTGCGAATTCGAGAAAATTTTTCCCGAATGAGTTAGGTACAATGTTTTTTGTAACGAATAACTGAAAATATTTAAAAAAATTAAAAAAATATTATTTAGTGTTTTACTAATTTACTGAGTTGACAGCACAAATCACTAAACTTTTATACCTATCCTACGCACTTTTTAGTTTTTGTTGACGTTTACAGCGCCTCTGGTGTTTGCAGGCGCAATTAAACCAACGAGGGACAATCCTCTATATAATAAAGGAGAACGATCCAGACGTGTGTGTCCCGATGGCCCCCTTGGAGAGGGGCAGAACCCCGAGGGCCCCCTTAGAGATGGGCGGAGCCCCGAGGGCCGCCTTGGAGAGGGGCGAAGCCCAAGGACCCGCTTGGAGAGGGGCGGAACCCCGAGGGCCCCCTTGGAGAGGAGCGGGGCCCTGAAGGACCCCTTGGAGAGGGGCGGAGCCCCGAAGGTTCCCTTAGAGATGGGCGGAGCCCCTAGGCCCCCCTTGAAGAGGGGCGGATCCCCGACGGCTCCTTTGGAGAAGAGCGGAGCTCTGATGGACCTCTTGGAGAGGGGCGTAGCCCCGAGGGCCCGTTTGAAAATGAGCGGAGCTCCGAGGGCCCCCTTGGAGAGGCGGAGCCCCGAGGGCCGCTTGGAGAGGGGCGAAGCCCCAAGGGCCCCTTTGGAGATGGGCGGAGCCCCGAGGTCCCCCTTGGAGAGGGGCGGAGCCCCAGAGGCCTCTTTGAAGATGGACGGAACCCCAAGAGCCCAACGTAATAGGCCTAAAAATGGTGGTAAATTAAATAGAATAGACCGCGCAATAGCGCGCGCAGCCCCGTTTATTATAAAAATTTACAAAAAACACAATTCCCCTAGATTTGTTGAAAGTAAAAAACACCGCAGTGCGGGAAAAGTAACTTTCGCCGTATCGGGAATGACCGGGAAATATGAATTTTGAAGTCACGAGTACAAAAAAAATAGTTTTTTTTTAAACTTTCAAGGCATATTTGATTTTTCAAAACTGAAATGCTGTTAGAAATTCGCCTTTAACCAAGCAGGGCTGAACCCCAAAAAATGAAAATTTAAATTGAGAATTTTTTACCTTTTACAAGAGTCGTTTCACCTATCCGGGCACACACTGTATATACAGGGTGATTTTTAAGTTGATTCTTTCCTTTTGCCAGGATATAAAGCTAAAAAAAGTAAGCCATTTACCACTTTTGCGAAATATCATAACTAACGGAGGTACAAGGTGTTAAAGTTTCAAAGTATGCACTAAAATTAAACTAAACTTAATCTAACAAATGATCAAAATTATCAGCATTCGCTTCTACACACACATTCCGCTTATAAGAGCGATGCGGCAGCGGCATTTTGACGACACTCCCAGTTAATAATAAGCATATTCACTCATTCATTATTTTCATAAACATGAGCCATTATTGCAGCAATAACATTAAGAAAATTACAATGGAAAACTAGTTGACAGATCATTGCTTGACAACAGAGATAAACAAAAATAAAATTGTCCAGCCGCCTTTGCGCCAAAGTTTAGTTTTTAATTTGAAACTTTAACACCCTGTACCTCTGTTAGTTTTGATATTTCGGAAAAGTGGTAAATAAAAAAAATACTTATTTTTTTAGCTTTATTTCCTGGTAAATGGAAAGAATCAACTTAAAATAAAAAAATATTGGTAATGTTTACATTTCACTTTATACAGGATGACAGCTTGTCCGAAAACCTATTTATCCGGTATTAGATATATTGAGTGATTTTTACTTAGTTAAAAGTGGCGTTTTTCGAAGTTGTGTAAATCCAAAAAGTACAATTTTTCCGAAATTAAGCAAGATTGCTATACGATTTTTATTATGTGTTAGTTTTAGCTAACTCAACAATGTCAAGGCCAGAAAATAACTTTGTTTCGTAAATGTTGTTCCTATCTTGGGTAGTAAATTTATTTTTCGTAATTACTTTAAAAAAATGTTGAATTTTACTGATAACGGAAGTCACGTGACAAATTTGTAATCACTTTGCAATTACCTCTGGTCGTTGGTGTTTGATTTTCCAAGAAATTCTAAATATTTTTTTTCATTTGATGCCAGCTTTTTGGCGATCACTTTATTTATTATTTGTTTATAATAATTTTATTACGTAGTGCACACTGTAGTTTGCGAATTTAAATTCGGCGCCGAGATGGCCTCGCGCCGAGTTGGCTGGTGCCGAGATGGCTCCGCGCCGAGTTGTCCCGGCGCCGAGCTGGCCCCGCGCCGAGATGGCGGCGCCGAAGTGGCGGCGCCGAGATGGCGGCGCCGAGTTGTCCTAGACCCATCGTAAGTAACTCTGATTTGACTTTTTACAAGACTTCTAAGATGTTTAAATTTTAAATAGTGTGTATTTGAGTGTGTTTTGACGTATTTCTTGTGGTACGCGTTTTTTGATTTAATGTTATGAATAATATCTTTCGTAAACCATTTAGGATATTTCGGAGATTTGCTCTTAATCAATGGGACATGATTATCCGAGTATAGAATTTTATAGAATTCATCACAAGCTTCATTCACATCTGCATAGTTATTAAGAACTGACCAATTGGTTGCGAGAAGTGAATCATATAATGACGGAAAATTCGCTTTTTCAAAATTATACGCTTTGTTGCAAGTATTGACAAGGACACTGGGATGCTGATGTAGTTTTAAGCTTAAAGTTACTTTCAAGGTAGGATGAAACAAATCTTATGCAACAATGGTTAATTCATCGTGATTTATTTTACAAACCATATTAGAAAAAAGAGATCTAAAAATCTTCCTTGGGGATTTAATAATAATAATAATAATAATAAAGTCTTTATTTTACTTTAAATAATAACAAAAATCTACATTTACAATAAAACCAACTTGCTATCAAGTTAAAGTGAAAATCACAAGGCGGAGTTCAGATGTCAAGTACAAATACAAGATCCTGATCTTCCACTCAAACCTTGACACAAATCAATCATAACCTAAATAAAATTTATATAAAAGTGTAAACAAAAAGAAAACAAAGAAAAACAAAAAAATGCGCTGTACGTACAAAGAAGGTAAAAAATCAAATAAATCAGAGAATGACGCTTCCTCAGGCCGTCTTAGAAAAGAACTCACTCAAAACAAGGATCACTGCTGCTCTTGTTGCTTTATAAGATTTTGAAACATATATTTTTGAAGTTCGGTATTGTACATTTTTTTATCTCAGTAGGAATGACATTATATAGTTTTGATATGTTATAGCGACAAGATCTTTTAAAAAGGGCTGTTTTATGAAGAGGCGGCGTGATTATTAGGTTTAAATTGCCCAATTTTAGATCATGAACATCAGTTCGAAATTATATTTTGTAAAACAGATGATAAGGTTCCTTAGTATAAACAATTTTGTGATAGTGACAATCTATTTGCAATTTTAACCTATTATTCATGTTTAATCATTTGAGTTCTAGTAATTTATGAGATATACGATCGTACTTACGAATACCGAAGACATAACGTAAGCAAGAGTTTTGAACGCGTTGAATTTGTTTCAAAGCTTCGTGATTAAGGCAAGGGGCATACACAGCAGAACAATAAGAAAAATGTGACAAGACCAACGATTCACACAGCATAGCTTTGGTTTTAGTTGTTAAGTAGTGTCTGTGAGGATAAAGTAGTTTGAAACTCATATAAGACTTGCGTACGTTATTATTGATATGATAACGAAATCTTAGAGTAGAGTCAAATAAGACACCCACATTTTTTGCACAGTCTACAACAGGTATATCGACGCCATTTATAGAGAACTTAGCAGTATCTTTGAGGTTACTCAGCTCTTTTTTACTGCCAAAAAGTATAATATTTGATTTAGATGGATTGATAACTAATGAGTGTTTGTTGGAAATAGTAGATAACCTTTGCAGATCTGCATTAATGTCGTCAACGGCCTGTAGAGACTGCGCAAATGAATGATATACTTGCGTATCGTCAGCATACATTTGTACCTTACAAGTTTTTAATTACTTATGCAAAGTGCATGTATATATTGTAAATAGCAGAGGCCGTAGAAGAGAGCCCTGTCGAACCCCACTTACAGTAGCTCTACAGGCAGATGTGGAATCAATTAAGCGAACCATCTGTGTTCTACCCTTCAGGTAACTGGAGATTAATTCAACTGCATGATCACCGAAGCCAATAAATTGTAGAACGGATAACAATGTTGAATGGGAAATAGTGTCAAAGGCTTTACTGAAGTCTAATAGAGCTAGTACACTTATTTTTCCAGAATCAATCGCTCCTAATATTTCGTCCGTGACGTTTAATAAATCTGTAGAAAAGCTATTTCCCGGCTTAAACCCTGCTTGCGTATCAGGAAGGATCTTATTTAATTTATAAGTTTTTCTAAAATCTTTAATAGGGTAGGCAAAATACTTATGGGACGTAAGTCACTGTAAGATGTAGGATTACTGTTTTTTGGTATAGGTGTAACAATTGCGTTCTTCCATACACTCGGAAATTTGCACTCGTGATACAGACGTTTATTATATGGATAATATACGGAAGAATGAGAGGACAGCATAGTTTTAACATTTTTGCATTTATCTGATCGTAACCACTCGAATTAGACTTTATTTCCTGCAAAACATTAGACACCATGTCCATGCCGACAGTGTGAAATGATAACTCCGACACTGCATTATCTGTTGTAGAGTTTCTATATTCAGACATGAGGTTTATATCATCTACAGGATCAGGGATACTATCTAGGAAGAAGTTATTGATTGCATCCGCATTTTGCAACATGGGAGGCAACTCTCTAGACTTTTTGTCTTTAGTTACATTAAGCTTTTTTATATCCCTCCACATCTCGGTGGGGCTACAGTTCCGGATTAGGTAATTGAAATAAGCAGCTTTTTCATTTTTAATAGAGAGGATAGTTAAATTTCTCAGAGACTTGTAGTTGTTCAAATGAGAGGGATTTTTTGTTTTCTTGTAACGTTGCTTAGCCTTATTCCTCAATGATATTAATAGTTTGACATTATCGGTGCTCCATGGCATCATAACTTTAGTTATCCTGACTGTTTTGTAAGGTGCATGAACATTAAATAATAGAATTAAACTATTGTTGAAATATTGCAATTTATTGTCAATATTCTCTATATGAAAAATATTTTGGAATGGAATTTGTTGTAAATCGTTATAAAATTTATCTTGGTCGAAGTAAGAAAAATTACGGTTAGTTCTATCAATTGGTTGATTTGAAGACCTAGTTATCTCAATATCACAAAAAATAAGATCGTGATCTGATAATTGCAAGTCTCGTACTCCGGACTCGTTTACAAATGACACATCGGATATTGCTATTACATTAATAAGAGAAAAAGAATTACTCATTACACGTGTAGGCTCATTAATAATTTGCGATAAACCCATGGATTCCAACATGTTGTTGAAATAGATGGTAGAAGCATTATCTACTTTTAACATGTCAATATTTATGTCGCCCAGTAAGATCAATCTGTCTGAGAACATACTGCAAGTGGTGATCCAAACTTCTACAGCATCGCAAAATAGCTTATAATCAGTGTCAGGTGGTTTGTAGATTATGCCAAACACGAGTTTATGAGAATTTAAATTTGCTTTAACCCGCAGCTGCTCAATTGAATTACAACCGAAATTATTTCAAACTCAAAACAAATACGGAAAAACAAACAAACATCGCCTCCTCGCGAACAACGATCCTTACGTATAACATTATATCCGTTAATTGATAATACATCATTATTAACTGTAGACGACAGCCAAGTTCAGTAATTGCCATTGATCTAGATCCTGACTTAAGATAAAATTTCTCAAATAAGCAGACTGGTAAAGTTACCTAGCAAACAAGTTAAAGAGGCTACTGATGCCTCGTTACTATAATTAGGCATATTAAAATCTCCAATAACTAACAAGCGTTTGGTATCCAAATAAAATTTAACAAAATAATCTAATAATGTCTCTAAAGTTGCAATTGTGGAAGGATGGGAGTATATAAATGACAAACACATAAAACCAATAAGAGTTAACACATCATTTACAACCTATTATATTAATTGACTCAAGTGAATCTAACAATTGACTCAGATCAAGTTGTTCAACTATAATATTAAGCCTAAAAGCTAACAAAACATCTCCACCGCGTGATAAACCTGTATTTTCAAAGTCAAGATCACATCTAAACACCTAAAGAGCGGTGCTAAAATATTCAGAGCGAAAACAATCACTACATAACCAAGTTTCAGTTATAGCACATAATGTCATATTCACTAACCACAGTGGATGCGTAGAATTGAAGAACTTTATTCTTCATACTTCGAACATTTTGGTAATAAAGTTGGAGGGTTGTTAGTTTTTTGAAACTATCGTGGGAATTCCTTGTAGATACCTAATAGTAATGTTGTTATCACCTTTAGCAATCCTTTCGTTAAGTTCAGCACTCAGTTTCTTCAAATATTTACGTTGAGCAGGCGTTTGATCTGGTCCAAGAGTACTTGTTCACCATTTAATTTAAGTTGATATTTATTACGAAGTATTTTTATTGCACCTGATGGATTATTTAAAGTGACTTTGAAGGGACGATCTTTGTTGTCAGATGTTTTCCTACTTAAACGCACAGTTTTAATATTATCTGCGTTTATGGTTTGTAGTTGACTTAGGACAGTTTGATCCTTATTTTGATCTTCGGCAATACGAATTTCAGCATTATTAACAGAGATCTCACTAATGCTGTATATAATAATATTATGTGCACGTCGTCGACGTTCAGCTACTTCAGTTATGATTTCTTTCCGTTGGCCCAAATCTAAGACAGCAGATTTATTAGTAGCTTCAGCGTACTTATGCGAACGTTTTGTCCGTCCGTCCGTCCGTCCGTCCGTCCGTCCGTCCGTCCGTCTGTCTGTCTGTCTGGATCGCCTGTAACTTTCGAACGGCTACAGATATCGAAATTTTGAAAGGGGGCAAAGTTGTTGCTAAGGTCCCGAGCACCTTCATGCGCTATTTGGTTTTGGCGAAAGGTGGCGATTTTCCACTTTGCAAAATTTCCAAGCATTGTAGCACAGTGGCGGCTTGTCCACTTGGCGCCATCTACAGAACTTCGGTGGTCACGTTTTGAACTACACATTCTGAAGCTACTCTTTAGATCTGTAGTTGAGCAGTTTATTTATATTTACGGTGTTTCGTATTTCGACTGATGTTGGTGCCTTTTGCTCCTGGCTATATACCGAGGAGTCGTTACGGTTGGCTGCTCATGTAGATCTTGTGTGTTATTCGGATTTGTCGTTTTTCCGCTTGGTTGCTCACGTGAAACTTGTTTATGGATGGATTGGTTTTACAGAGCTACCTTCCATGTGTTACTAAGGCGATAGCCGTCAAGTTCAAATCGACGACCACGGCATAACCCGGAAGAACCTATTATTATGGACAACGGCCGTGGAAGCTTGCATTCGACCACATTGAATTTCTTTCTCAGGATTCAAGTCCTTATCACATTTCGAGCACTTACTTATTAAAGGCATTATGAACTAATCACTTTGAAAAATTTATAACAAATAACTTGAATATGAAAGTAAGTTATCAAAAATAACGCAGTACGAAATAAACACGTCTGCTCCGTTCAAAGTATTCACACAATATATGGTTTTAGCTTGCCTGAATTAAAAAAAATAATAAAATTAGCACACCACAGTTTGATTGTTTAGTTTATCATTTTAGATTTAATTGTACAACTCGACATTGTATATAATTAATAATTGAGTTCTTTTACTTTCCCCTTCCGTTAACTGCACAGAAATATTTTAGTATTCCACCATTATAATTGTTTTCTTCTTCATTGAGTTGGGTTATACCGGGAAGTATTTCTCTGCCTATTCTGGCGTTCGGATCTCCCAAAATTACGATTTTTCGTTTTTGTGATCTTGTGTGTTAGCCAATGTTTGAAGCTCTTCCTAGAACTGTTTTCCATCTTCTGTTTTTTGTTGAGATCGGGTGCATAAATACGCTATTATATGCATATTTTCGCCATTTACTTGTAGTGTGATTTGCAGCATTCTATTGCTTAGATATTTCTCTTCTTCAATGTATTGTTATAATTTTTTATGTGTTACCATACCCACGCAGTGAACAAAACGACAATTAATAATATATTTTTTAACTATGATGTGATCGCTTCAAGGGAATTATTATAAACAGTGCCATCAGGGTTCCGGAGTAATGGAGTAAACGCTTTGCAGCTTAACTTGGAAGTAATGTAAGCATAAAAACGTTTGTTTCCGTCTTCGACAATATTGGCTTTATACTGCATTTTTGAGCGACGCAGAGAGTTGGTGAGGAGGTTGGTCATGAATCAATATGTAGTGTAATTTTCTATGGTCGGAAATTTGACGTATTTATCCCACGCCTGTCTATTTTGTTTAATAGCGAAGATCAGCTGAGACGTTACCAAGGTTTATATTTTGTGTTATTGTTACGTTTAAGAGGTACATATTGTCCTATAACATTATTAATTGTGAACAGTGTTTTAGTCCAGATCTGCGTAATTCCGCAGTCTGCATTAGTATCAAAACGGGTGCATTTAATATCATTATTAATTTCGGAATAATCCGTCTTCCAGTAATTCCTAATGTAACGTAATTGTGTGTGTTCTTGTTTAACAGTAAATTGTGAGTATGTAGTTATCACGACGTGATCGCTCTTTGCGATGGGATTGCCATAATTTAAATCAGTGATCGAGTGTTCGGTGTTTGTGAAGATAAGGTCTAGCGTAGAAGGGCGGTTGCCTTCACGGAAACGAGTTGGCTGGTTGACATGTTGATGTAGATAGGAATTCAAGTAGATATCGATGAACAATGAAGATGAATTTTGACCAGCGTAATATTAGTTAATTGGCCATATGATATCGGAATAATTAAAGTCATCAAAGATAAGTAGATTGTTGTGAAACCTAGCAGCCTGGATGGAGAGCAACATAACTAAATCATTTTCTAACCAACTTTCGGGTGGTCTGTAAATTACGCCTATGGTTAACTTTAGTGAAAATACTTCAATATATAACCATAAGGATTCGTAGTCTTCTGTAGAGTAATCAGTATTGAACACAACCCTGCTTTACAGGAATCTTTAATGTAAATTGTCACACCGCCACCTACACGATTTATTCTGTCAGATCTGTATATTGTCTAGTTTGGTAGAACAACCAAAGTATTTGGTATACCGGCAAGTAGCCCAGTTTCATAAATTAATATAGAAGCAGGTTTTACTTTCAGTTTCCAGCTTCCAGTTTGGCGTACTTTGCAAGTAAGGAATGTACATTTGTATACATAAATGATACAGTTCCTTTTCCTTAATTTTATTTTGTTTCACTTATACATGGTGCAACCTAATTATTGGAATCTATTTGATTTTTATGTTGGTTTCGTTATTTTTTCTGTTTTACCTTTTAATTTACTAAAAAACCAATCTTTCGTCTTATGATTTTTAGATGCAATTTGGCGTTTTCCCCTTTTTACTTGCTTTTACAATAAAGGAAGTATTGGATTCACCCCAAAAATTCGAAATTGAGTTTTCAACAGATCTTCACGTTTCAGAGTGCCCTGAACCCAAAAAACATATTTTTACTTCCTTTTACAATAAAGGAAGTATTGGATTCACCCCAAAAATTCGAAATTGAGTTTTCAACAGATCTTTACGTTTCAGAGTCCCCTGAACCCAAAAAACCTCTTTTTTTTCATTGGTCTGTCTGTGTGTCTGTCTGCCTGTCTGTCTGTCTGTCTGTATGTCTGTCTGTGAACAGAATATCTCAAAAACGAAAAGAGGTATGGCGTTGCAGCTTCATATATAAGTTTTAAGTATTATGTAGATGCGACAGCAAGCTTTTGAAGAAAATCGCATAACCGGAAGTAGATGTTTACTCTTGTAATTTTTCAGTTTTTTTCGATTTTTTCAAAAACGGCTCTAACGATTTTTTTCAAACTTCATATTTCTATTAAATTTTTAATGTGTATTGAAGTGAGATATGTGATTTTCCAGTTCAATACTTCTAAAGTGGGTGTCTTTTGTTTTTTTTTTCCTATTTTTTTATTAATTCCTATTTTCAATAGAACACCCGGTATATTATTACATATTTTAATTTAGCTTAGAATTCTAGAAAACATTTGTCTCTTTACCTAACGCTCTATTTTGTACCGTTTTTGTAGAATTTGTAATTTTCGATATTTTTTGACAAATTCTTAAAAATTTAAAATCAAATTTTTGGCTAATTATAAGATCACTGTAAAAGGAAGTTGTGTGCGTGTATCACACCAGATTTTTTCTGGTAATATTGATGATTTAGTAAGTTACTTGATTCATCATTTTGTTCATATTTCAATGTTCGTGTTCTATTAGTTATATTTTTACTTATGAAGTTGTAATGCAGCATACCGTATGAATGATAAATTTTATTTAATAATAATATCCAGATATCCAATCAATGGGTATCATGTGATGTAACAGTTGTATGTTTTAACTGGTGGTGTTGTAAAGGGCAACCAGAGTTTTCAAATCTGTTTGAGTCCATTTAACGTGGTATTCTACTACGAAGCCAGTCAAACCAGTGCAAGTGAGTGTTGTGGTATGCTGTTCAACTGTCTATCCACGTTTTAGAAGTGTCAAAGAGCTACAACGAGTTTTTATTTGGTCAGGGACTACCCAGGGAGGTGTTTGCTGACTAACATTTATTCAGTTAGGAGCTGGGATAACACAATCAGATACAAGATATACAATCAGAAGGTTAGTGTCCATTTCTTATGAAATATTAAAAAGTTATATAGCAAGTAATTAATTTAGAATAATTAGTTTTCTAAATTTGATAGTGATTCGAGTACTTGACGGTTTTCGTTCATTATAATTTGAAATTGACATTTTTTTGTATTAGGTTATTCTTTAGAATCGTCATTTAAATCAAGTTTGGAAATTAAACATTTGATTAAACTATTTTTGACAATATATATTTAATTTTTGTAATGTCAGGTCAAACTTCGAATAGATACTAACAAACTGAAGTATGAATTTAATTTTGTGAAGTACCTGAAGAGTGTATTTGATTCACGAATTCAAATAATTTTATATTATAAAAGTAATTCAGTCTTTCACTACAATGGAAAGTTGTTAGTTGAAAATTTACTCATTTAGCTGGGACACAGGAATTCCATTGCTTGAACTGACTAGCCGAAGTTTTAAAAACTATAATCACATGACATGATTCAAAATGTCAAATTGATTTATGAGATACGCCAATTTCTATTTATTTCATTAAGAAGAAAGGTAAGTACATAAGGAGCTACACCTGATAGTGCTTCTTGTTAATAATCAGAAAAAAAGTATATTTAATTTAATATTAATTGTAATAACACCGCTAGAGTAAGGTATATTACAAAGTCTAAAGAGTAACTATTTGATACACTAATTTAATTTTTTCTACGTTGTCTCTACGTTCAAAGTATAATTGCTCTATCTACAATGATGTTTATTAATATTTTTTGTATTTTTCTAGTCGGTTTTCTTCTGTCTTGCATTACTAGGTCAGCTATAGTACTTACTTGTATATGTATTGAAATGGTTTAATGCTCGCAATTTAATTCTGTATGCATAAAGAAATATTGAACAGTCAATTAAAGCACAGAGTTGAAATATTTTATTTAATTGCAATCTAGACAGTGCATTGTAAATGAGATGCAAGAAGTATAATTAGAGGGATAAAGGCTAGCATAAGAAAAGCAGGTTTCGGAAGGATTGAATTTGAAGTTTAACTAAAATTTAAAATAGCTAATATAATATAAGTAATATGATAGGTTTGAGCATATTTGAAGCCGGACCAAATGTAAGTAAATAATGCAAAAGGTTGGTTATGTGCATAATAAGCATACCAATTAAGAAGTTCAAAATGGAGGAGATAAAATCTACAATCAAAGACAGCTTAAAACTGAAGAAAGGTCCGGGATAAGATCTCATTACGTGTAAGGTCCTGAAAGAACTCCCTGATGAAGGTTTCAAACTTTTGACAGAAATATGTAATGCTATACTACGAACATTTCACTTCCCATTACAATGGAAAGTAGCACAGATTGTTCTAATAGCAAAGCAGGAAAAACCACCCGAGGAAGTAACGTCTTATCGACCCATAAGTCTGTTGCCACTGGCATTATAACTATTTGAAAAACTCCTACTCAATAGATTAAAACATCAGATTGAAAAACACGAACTGATTCCAGAACACCAATTCTGCTTTCGAAACGAACATGCTACAATTGAGCAAGTTCATCGAGTAGTCGAACAAATCCTCCAGGCATTTGAAACAAAAAAAAAATACTGCTTCGCAGCCTTCCTTGATATTGCCCAAGCATTTGATAGGGTCTGGCACCATGGATTACTCCTAAGGATTAAACAGAAGGTTCCAGATAGGTACTTCCAAATCAAGCTCTAAGGCGAATTAGCCAACTTATACACCATAACTCCGGGGTTCCCCACGAAAGTGTGCTGGGTTCTATTTTGTATCTGCTGTATACCTTCGACACTCCCACTACACAACAAACCACGATAGCCACATTCGCGGATGATGCCGCTATATTAGCCTTGCAAGAAAATGATGTGACCGCATCTGCCCACCTTCAAGTAGCCTTAAATTCAATAGAAGATTGCCTAAAAAAATGGCGTATCAAGGCCTATGTTACCTTTACTGTCAGGACTAACACGTGCCCACCTGTAAGACTGAACAACGTGCAACTACCTCAATCTCAAGATGTGATGGGATCCACTTGGACAGAAGACTAACTTGGAGGAAACACATTTTCACCAAGCGTAAGCAGCTGGGTCTAAAAATTCACAAATTTGCAGTGGTTAATTGGAAGGAAATCAAAACTCACCCTGGATAATAAGCTTTTAATCTATAAAGTAGTACTGAAACCCGTATGGGCATACGGTATTCAACTTTGGGGTACTGCGAGCCCTTTTTGGAAATCCTGCAGCGCTTCCAATTCAAAACTTTACGACACATCACCAACGCACCATGGTACGTGAAAAATTACACACTACATCGTAACCTTCGCATGAAAGCTGTGAAAGAAGAAGTGAAGTGCAATAGTGAACGTTATCAATCTCGCCTCGAAGCTCATCCAAACTCGTTCGCAGTGACTCTATTAGGCATTAGTGAAGCAGTAGACAGACTTAAAAGAGTTCATTCTCTAGATCTAACGACAAGATTTTAATTCGTAGTGTATCCTGAATAACTAGAATAAGTGTAATATAGAAGTAATTCCTCATTGGAGAGATATCCCCACATGTCATTAACCAAGTCAACTAATTTACTTAATGTTTGTCTAAAACAGATTGTAGATATTACTTTAGTAGTCAAAATAATGTGCACAATAAATACGAGCATAGAATTATTAATAAACGTACGGGCCAGTGAAAAGCAAACAAGCTGAAAGGTAGATGGAAATAAAAGCAAGATAAGATAGAATTTGCAAAGAGGCATGCAGAACGAGGGCAACTGAAATGAAAAATAATTAGTGACGGTGCGAGTGCAATTTAAAACTAAGTGTTCGTAGCAGAGCAGTGATAAATAACATTTTATGTGACAAAGGACAATTTCTATGTATAAGAAATAAAAACAATTTCTAGTTTTAAGCAACAAACATGTTGATCAAATTTTATTCTTTTATGTGAAAATTGTAACCAAAACTTATTGCCTTTGAACAATATTAGATCGCGGTTTGTTAAAAAAAAAATAGAAAAGAATTCCTTTAATGTCAACTTGTGGGCAAATGATGCTCCTGATTTTTGGTGTTTTTATATAATAAAAGTTATTTGCAAAGTCTAAAAAGTGTAGAAAGTTATTCTACAGGTAACCGGGTATATGTGGAGCCTTATTATAAGTTTATCAACCGAAAAAGCTTATAAAACTGTGCAAGTCAAGACCGGAGTGGGTTCGGCTTCGACAACCTGGAAATTTCAAACTGCGATACCAGTCCATTCCAACATCAGAAGCCAGGGATCTCAAGTCCTTAAGGTAGGGAAGAGCTATAACAACATCCTAGAAGAAGATTTGGTGCCAAGGGAGCCACTTCCAACAAGTAAGGGCGTTGGCGTCACCCACAGCGGCTCCAGAGGCGAGGTCGGCGATATTTTAAAAGGTACGATTTGGCAGGTTTTTATGTGATTGGAGTCCGACAAGCCAGTGGACTTCGAGAACACATCTTGCTGATGAGATTCATCGTGTTCTCGAGCATCCAGATACGTCTAAGTTCCAGAAAATCCTGTGGCGTCATTAGAAAATGCGATTTATACCAGGATTTGTAGTTTTCACAAGAAGCCAAGATAAAAGATAGTAGCGCGTCGTTTTTACGTCACAATCTGAAACAAAACCAACCTAGATATTGCTAGGTGGGAGATTAGATTCAGTTTATCTGTGGTTTCCTTACAAATTTCCTTTTCGAATATCAAAATAAAACGCTGTATGCACCCGCGAACCTCTTGTGGTGTAAGTCAATTTTGTGAGGTTCTAAATTATTGAAGTAGAGCAGTTGTACTGGAATTTTGAATATTCGGGTTACACTGAGTTAAATATTCTACCGCATCGGTCTAATCTTATGCTTCATTAATCTATTTCTACAAGGTGAATTGGTCCCTATTCTATTCTCAATTTATAGATTTCTATGTGTCTTCGTTTTGTCCACTATCTTTCTTCATAGTTTTCTATCGTTGAGTTTTCTGTAACTATCAGTTATTCCCATGCTTTTCAGGTACTGTTCAATGTTAACTCTTCGTCTTAGCGTAGGTCTTCCACGAGGTCTTAGTTCAGTCAACGAAGACGGTAATTTAAAGGTAATTTTTTCACATTTTTCTTGAATAACTCGAAAACCGCGGCTTCTAGCGAAAAAGTATTTATGTACAAAATTAAACTACATGAAATTGTCTACAAAAAAGGTTCTATTTATTTTTTGTCTAGGAAGAATAGTTTGTGTGATACAAAGGATGGAAAAATCGTGGATTATTAAAAATTGGGTTTTAATGGTATACAATTCATGTTTAATGTTAAATACAGTAGGTTCAGATGGAATATTAAATGTCTGTACAGAAGCCGAGTAGCGCAGATGGGTAGGCGCTTGCCTTGCATTAAGCAAGTCCTCGGTTCGAATCCCGCGAGAGCCGGAATTTTCCGCAGCCTTGGTGATTTCACTCGGCCTCGGTGAGACCATTCACAGTTCAGCACCAAATTAACTGTGCTCTACTCAGAACTACAGACCTAAGAGATCGAGTAACAGAGTCAACACACACCCAGCTCACATAATGGTTTCTGTGCAAGCACAAAAGGCGCGCTCCAACTTTGTATCCTGAATCCGGAGCAAGCTGAACATTGTACTGCCAGATAGAAGCACATAAAGCACCAGCCTCGACACCGCAAGGTAAAAACGAGGTTATCGATTATAGATACATACATACATAGAGATGCGCGAGAGAAGACAGGTGGCCGGTTGGAATAAAGTCAAGCACCTCCTTCCTTTCTGCGTTCTCCCTCCCATTAGACGATCCCTATCTCCCCAACAGCAGCACTTCCAGACCCGTCCAGTTCTCTTATGTGAGTCGATAAAATAATTTTACTGTGTTCGTGTTTAAATACTTGAGTTATCTTCAGATTATTATGTGAGTACTGGTTTGCAGTTATTAAGTGAGCTTTTTACTTAAAGTAGGTACCTATAATCAATGGCTGCGAAGTGTTTAATTTGTGAGTGTGATGTTGTCAGTCATCTATGTAACGTTGGTAAAAAAGGGATATGTGGATTCGTGAATGCAAGTGATTTAAGAAGAGATGGGAAAGCTGAAGGTTTCAGGAGCAAGAAACACGGTGTAGTTCATAAATCTTGCAGGAAAAAGTATACCAGAGCTGACTCAATTAAAAGATTTCTGAGAGAATCTCTTTCAGAGAACAGCTTTCAACGTCACATGGTGCCCCGCGTTTGCGTTCAGGTGAAGTAAAATTTGATTTAAGAACTGTCTGTTTTGTGCCGAAGCTATTGACGATTAGTTTCATGATAAACAGAAGAAAAACCCCCAACATTTGCCGCGACAAGTTTACAATGTTCAATCCTGCAGTTTCGACAATACAATTACAGTTCGTGCTCAGGAGAGGAAGGATGAATAGGGAGACACCATCCTAAGACGTATCTGCTCAGTTGAGGATCTACACGCTGTAGATGCCATCTATCATGAGGATTGCTATAAAAAGTTTTTTATAGCCTCTGCACCTACATCGAGAAAAATAGGACGCCCTGAGGATGTAGAAATTTCTGCATCAATGGAGGAGATATTCAATTACATAGAAGGAAATGGCGGCTGCCAGTTCTCCTTGGACGAGTTGTTGGAACAAGTTTCTGGAACAATACCTCATATAAAGATAATCGAGGAGAGAATGAGAGAAAAATATGGAGACCACATATTTTTCAACACAATTCCCACAAGAAAAACAGCTGTGTGCTTTCGTAGTGCAGGTAAAAAAAAATGAATGATATGTGGTATTCTTCGACGTGCAAAGGCGAACAAGCAGAACGGGAAAGAATCGTAAAAGCAGCTGCCGCAATAACCTTCGAAAATATTGAGTCAATGACGTATGACAGTTCTATTTTTTCACCTTGTGACAAATTGTGTAGTGGGGCCGAGGAAATGGTACCTCGTATACTTCGTGTCTTCATA